>CP139505.1:168716571-169031978 GCA_021014915.2 Artemisia tridentata subsp. tridentata | reverse complement strand
TTATAAAAGTGTGTTTATATAATTTAAAGAGAGTGAGAGATTTGTGTGTGTTTGAAATGTTGTAAAATGAGGTTATTATATAAAAAAGTTTGTGGGTAAAAAATGAGGGGAAAAAAAAGTTACCGTTTGAAAATTTAAGCCGTTGAACGGCTATTTTTCTTGGAAAAAACATGGGGCACAAGCGCAATCATACTCACGCCCTTTGGTTTTTTTGGGGCTATAACGCCCTTGTGTAATGGGATGGGGCGCTATGAGGGGCGCTAGGGGGGGATTTTGGGTGAGATAATGCCCATTACACATAGCCTTATTTAATCATCTTCTTCTTTTTAACTTAATCACATCGTTAGTCACAAGCGATATAACGTGTTTGACTTTTATTAACTAAGGTATGATTATCATTTAATGATTTTAATATAAATGTTTAATGTGAAAATGACAAATTAAAAAAATGTACTTTTTCAGTTTGCTCAAAAGTAGAGTGAAAAATCCAAATAACGATGGACAAAAGTAAATTGGGTGAGTTTATCCACACCTTTTGATGCGCGTGATGTGTCGTTGCGGTTTAGCAGTTTTAATGCCTACTCAAGTTTTAAATTTATATTTAGCCGACTTATCAATAACACACACACTTAACGAGCAGTGTACCCGGTCAGTATGAAGATAATGGTAAGTAGAGTGTCGATCACTAAGAGTGGAACGTATAATCTCGTTAATCTAATCAGTATTTTAATATCCTAAAGCAAGGGGGTTTCAGCCTGAGAGACTGGCACAGTTTTGTTTGCAATTAAATAATAAAATAAACAAATAGGCACGAATCAGCAAGTAGCACACACGTACACAGATAGATACTAGAGACAATAAGAGGGCTGTCCTTATGATTAAGTAGATTGTCACTTGTTTTATTGATAGCTTTATATGAAGTGTATGTAATTAACCCTTTCTCGTTGGTCCTATTCTTATCGGCGAGTAAACCCTTAATGACGACTTATGTCTAAAAGTTATTCCTAAGTGATCAATTTAGAAACAACCGTGGGAGCCACACCTTGTCCCGCAGTCGGGTGCCCGCAAGCCACTAATAAACACAGAGGTGGTCAATGCACTAATAAGTAGTAACCAAAGACATCAACATATAAACTTTAATTGATGGGAAAGCAAGTATTAAAGGGAGTGCAATCTTTCCGTTGTCACATTACACAAGCCACCAATCCTGATGAATTAAAGTTTGCTAAAACAATAAAACAAAACTACTTAATGAATTAAATACATGCAGCACCTTCTTACAGCTCTTGTATCTTCGATTTGGGTGTGTCTTGTGCTGCCTCTTGACTGAATTCGTCCTTCTCTTCTGTTCGGTCTTTAGGTTTTCGAACTTCCGAATCTCTTTAATGCGTCTGGTCTACGGGG
Organism: Artemisia tridentata subsp. tridentata; assembly: GCA_021014915.2. Lineage (NCBI taxonomy): Eukaryota > Viridiplantae > Streptophyta > Magnoliopsida > Asterales > Asteraceae > Artemisia > Artemisia tridentata. The sequence continues at coordinate 169,030,574 of CP139505.1, read as the reverse complement.
TATTTATAGTTTGTGTCTGAGGGAAGATGCGGCGCATGTACTTAACTTCGCGTGGGGTCCAAGATTATAATATTCAGGAATATTCGTACACCGCCAGAAGATGCGGCGTAACTCCATGATTAGATGCGGCGCATGTCCTCTTGTATCTTGGATCGTATCTGGTGATATCTTGATAGAGATGCGGCGCATGTTGATAGTGAGATGCGGCGCATCTGGAGCAGATTAGTCTTGATCTTCTTCATTTCAGTAGACTCTTCACTTTATGCACGTTTTGCTCCATTATTAGTCCAAAATCGCCAAGTTTCACCAAATGCTTGTTTTTACCTGAGAATTACAAAAGTAAACGATTAAGTATCAATCCTCATACATAATATAGTAAAACAAGTCAAATTAATAGGATAAATGATAGTAATAAAATGTACTTATTTGAGTTCATCAAATATCCCCCCACTTGAACTTTACTTGTCCCCAAGTAAACCTTAGATTAAATCTCATGAAAATGTATCCTAAAAGATGTTAGGATTTATTTTTATATTTAAGCATGTATTCGTTTATTTCGTAATCACACAACTAAACACTTAACGAATTAGAAGTAAAATAAAATAAGTCGATAAAAGCAAATCTAATCGTTTAACTGTCCAGTCGCGACGAATATTCTATCATAAGCTTGGCAAGTATACACATCTCCACCACTAAAGCTAAGGAATAACAAGTCTAAAGCGGTAAAAAGGGTTTTTAGGCTTAAGGGTTAATTATTCTCTTTTCTATCGATCTCAAATTCCAGAAAAGGCGACAAAATCACAAATACATGATCGAATCCACGAACACGATACTTGCAATTGCTCAAATCCTTAACTCGAATAGGCTAAAGATAGGTCCAAACTTCACCAATAATAATATATCAAAAAGGGCGACAAAATCATAAATACATAGCCGAATCCACGACTACGATACTTAAGATTGCTCAAATCCCTAATCTCAATAAATCAAAGGTTCGGTTGGATAAAGAATAATATAGGGCATGGATAATTTTTGGGATATAAATTGGTGTAAAATAAAAAATAAACAAAACAAATAAATTAAAATCCTAAGTGTGGTTAATCACTATCCCAACCATCCCATGAATAAGACTCATATCATTGAATAACTCACGCTTTAACACTTGAAACACACGCTTTAGGTAGACACGAATTATACTCAACAAGATCTTAATCAAAGAATAAACCTTAATTGGCATTCCCATAACTGCCAATTCCCATTCAATCCATAGATATAATACAACAAACAGTGGCCATATGAACCACTTACATAACTCTACATCGTTGGCTTAAAATAAACATCCAACTCTTTTTTTCTTTCTTTGTCTTTTCTCATTTTTTTTTTTTTTTTTTTTTTTTTTTTTTTTTTTTTTTGAAACATAAACATAGATGTGTAAAATTTCACCACATCACTACAACTTTCTTTCCGGATAATTTTTATTCATACTTTTCATACTTTCAGAAATAACGCTAATAGTGAAAGTAGTAAACACACGAAAAATAAACTCAAAAGATATACAATATTTACTTTCACTCCAATTTGCATTGTGCAATTTCCCGACCTAACCATATATAATGAATTACGCACGCGAACACAGGTAATGTAAGGAAACACACTCTGCCTATAGCAATTAACCAACCACGGATTCTAATCTACAGGGTAGGCTAAGGTTTAAGGTGTAACGAAACATTTTAAACATAGGTGTAAGAAACGAAAGGAATGGCTCTGAGGGTTTTTCTAGGGGTATCTTACTCTAAAAGTGAGAGTAACAAAAGGGTTTATACGGGGGTTAACTAACCAGTGTAGCTAGTTAATAACACATAACATATAAAGGCTTTTTGGGTGTAATCCTAGAATTTTACCAAGTTAGACAAGTCATTCCAATTAAATAAATAATACTCATTATGGTGGTTTCGAATAGTATACAAGCCAAGTTCTAAAGTTTACAAGTCACCGGCACACTCATAGATTTGTGAATTTTGGAAAAATCACAATTTTTGAAAATAACGTCATGTGTGCAGTTATGCAACTTAGATCTTAAACAAAAACATGCTAAAAAATTTTTAAGTTTGATATATTAAGCACATTTTAAGCATAATTTTTGAAAAAGTTTAGGACAAGTAAGTGTTAAGTGTTCTAATTCTCCTATCCCCCCACTTAAGTTAAACAACGTCCTCGTTGTTTGTATAAAAGGTTAAAAACTGGAAATAAAAAGAATTAGAACGGAAAAACTCCCCTGAGATTTGCTCGGTATGATCCTCCATTAGTATATGAGCAAAAATCAACTTCTTGTGGATTAGAACGTTAAAGCTTCATACTTGATGTATCCACAGGAAATCCAGGAAACTATAATACCACCAACACACCTAAGATAAGAAAGGTTCAACTTGCATAATACATTAGTAGTTAGGTAAAATAAAACTTAAAAAATAATTAAAACTGAAAATCATCAGGTCAGTCGATGCGCCGTATCTTATTGAAGAAGATGCGCCGTATCGAGCCTGGAATTAATACGGATCAGAATAAAGATGCGCCGCATCCTTAACCAGGGATGCGCCGCATTAAAATAAACTGATAAATAGTTTTAAAGTCGAAAAATAAAAAATGCAGAAAAATAAAATAAGATATGACCATTGCAGAGGATGCGTCGCATCTCAGGACTGAGATGCGCCGTATCTTCGTGCGGCCTGGACTGACTCGACTCAGAAAACAGAATAATAAATGATAAATCCGGGTTGTCTCCCGGTAAGCACTTGTCTTTATTCCAGAGTCTTCAAGTTAGACTCACGTTCAGCACTTTAGTTGGTCCTTGTCACGGTCCATCCTTCTTCCTTCATCCGAAAGATTTTCCCGTATATCTCTGCGACGTTTTCCTCCGTTTGACTTAATCTAATATAACTTTTGGTCATCACAGCAGTATATTCTTCATCAGGACCCAAAGAATATTTGATGATTTTAAATTTTTCGGAAATAATCATGGGTGGCTCATTGTATGGAATCCCAAGTAGTTGACACTTTCTTTTGGTGAACTCTTCTTCGTCCTTGTCAACAAACTTAAAATAAGGATCCTTAATCAAATAGTCATCTAGTTCCTCAATCAACGACTCATTATTATTATCATCTTGAATCGCCTCCCATTCTCTTTCCAAATCATATTGTAACCGTCGACTAAGCTTTGTGAAATCATCAAACTGTTTATGCACCCATTCCCAGAAAGTAGTATCCGATGTCCCCTTAAGTCCTTTCAAGCGTTCAATCCTGCCCTTTTCTTGTAAAGCATCCGATTTTCGTGGGCAGTCTTCAACATTATCGTACCACTCATAATCTTCAAAGGTTACATCCTTTCCAACTCTTTTCATCCCAATTATACTTCCCCCATTACAGGTTCCGTCACTTTTATAATCACAGGTTGGCCAAACACTACTCCCGTCTTTGAAAACGAAGGGTGTACAGGTATGATTAATGTGCTCAAATTCCCATGGTTTATCCCAAACCCATGGTACTTGGTCATTCCATTCATAGTACCAGGTGTTTTTGAAATCGTCATAAGTCTTAAATCCTGGTAGATCTCCAGTAAGCACATCATCGTTGACTTGAAGAAGGTAGTTAAATTCCTTGAACTGCTTGCACAAGGGTGTCTCATATTCTAACAAATCAATGTCAATTCTGAAAAGTTCTTCAATGCCCTCATTGATTGTTGAATCATGATGTGACAACCCATAATCGCTTTCTACTTCTTCGTCTTCTCCTCTCATCCAATATACCCATAATGCATCCTTAGTAGCTCGATCCATGCTCTTATGGTTATTAAACTTACTAGCTAACCATTCTGAAAAATCAACATCGTTAGGGTCATGGTTAACGTCAAAGCAAACCTTTCCAATCATATTCTTTTTTATCTCCATGAACTCGTTAAATTGCTTCTTAAAACTCCGAGTCAACCATGAAGTCATAATCTCCTTGACTTCGTTTGCAGGGGCAAATTCCGGACTACCATATTTGAGTTCTAACCAATCATTGAGGGAGAGGTCTATCAATCTTACTATCCTGCCATGAAATAGTAATTCCGCCAAAGCATAATTCATGTCATTATCCTGATAGTTCTCATCTAATCCCTTGTACCACTCGAAATAAGGCATGTAAGAGTTTTGGGTATTGTCTCCACTACAGTTGTTGTTGCTTGAGTCCATGTATGCAAGAGAGAATTTCCCATCATCCTCTTCGATAGTAGTCCAGTTCAATCCTTCTGCTTCAATCTTAGGCCATAAGAGCGACAATTCTCCTCCAGTGTACCTCACAAATACATCATAAGAGAATACCTCTTTGTCAATGTTGCATAAACGCATAAATTCCTTAAAAGCTGCTTCAAGAGGAGTCTCCCAAGAGAATAAGTCTGCATCGATCATGAGTACATTGAATGAATCTGAAAACAAGCATTCCTTAGCAAGATATCCGTTAACTGACATGTCTTCCATAGCAAAATCTGTCATCCAAGGTAAAATCATCAGTAGGATTTGTTCGCTAGGAGATAAATTAATGAATATAGAAACGGATATAAGAATAAAAATAGCTGATATCTGCAGACGATGCGCCGTATCCAAAGAGTTGGATACGCCGTATCTTAATACGTTAAAATTTAATCAGATTTTTATTCAGAAAATAGATACGCCGCTTTAAATTTAAGAATGCGCCGTATCGAATCAATTAATCAAAAATCAATTTATCTAATTAAAATTAAATGCGTCGTATTAACGAAAGTTAATGCGCCGTATTTTCGTTACGTTTAAAAATAAAAGATTTTTGATTTAGTAAGATGCGCCGTATCGACGGAAATCGATACGCCGTATTTGTTTAATAATTCGCAAACTGTTTTTAATTAAAATAATAGATACGCCGTATCTTCAAAAGAAGATGCGTCGTATGGCGTTAACGTTTAGAAAAATTTTTTTATCAAAACAGATACGCCGTATCTACAAAAGCAGATGCGTCGTATTACTTTATCGCTTAGAAAAATTTTCTTGTTAAAAACAGATACGCCGTATCTTGGGGAAAAGATGCGTCGTATCGAATTAATTAAACGCGTTGTATATAAAAATTAAACGCAATACGCCGTATCTGAGAGATCAGATGCGCCGTATCGTTTGATTTAGCACAGTACAACGATAGCAGAACAGAAAAATACGAAAAATAAAAATAAAAATTAAACACACGAAACAAAAAAATAAAACACACAAAAATAAAAACAAAAGCAAACAAATAACACACAATACAACAAATATGCAAAATAGTACAATGATGCAATTTAATCTAATAAAAAGAAAAATAACCTAATTAAAATACTAATCAAATTAACAGATAATAACAATTCACTCCCCGGCAACGGCGCCAAAAACTTGATGCGCGTGATGTGTCGTTGCGGTTTAGCAGTTTTAATGCCTACTCAAGTTTTAAATTTATATTTAGCCGACTTATCAATAACACACACACTTAACGAGCAGTGTACCCGGTCAGTATGAAGATAATGGTAAGTAGAGTGTCGATCACTAAGAGTGGAACGTATAATCTCGTTAATCTAATCAGTATTTTAATATCCTAAAGCAAGGGGGTTTCAGCCTGAGAGACTGGCACAGTTTTGTTTGCAATTAAATAATAAAATAAACAAATAGGCACGAATCAGCAAGTAGCACACACGTACACAGATAGATACTAGAGACAATAAGAGGGCTGTCCTTATGATTAAGTAGATTGTCACTTGTTTTATTGATAGCTTTATATGAAGTGTATGTAATTAACCCTTTCTCGTTGGTCCTATTCTTATCGGCGAGTAAACCCTTAATGACGACTTATGTCTAAAAGTTATTCCTAAGTGATCAATTTAGAAACAACCGTGGGAGCCACACCTTGTCCCGCAGTCGGGTGCCCGCAAGCCACTAATAAACACAGAGGTGGTCAATGCACTAATAAGTAGTAACCAAAGACATCAACATATAAACTTTAATTGATGGGAAAGCAAGTATTAAAGGGAGTGCAATCTTTCCGTTGTCACATTACACAAGCCACCAATCCTGATGAATTAAAGTTTGCTAAAACAATAAAACAAAACTACTTAATGAATTAAATACATGCAGCACCTTCTTACAGCTCTTGTATCTTTGATTTGGGTGTGTCTTGTGCTGCCTCTTGACTGAATTCGTCCTTCTCTTCTGTTCGGTCTTTAGGTTTTCGAACTTCCGAATCTTTTTAATGCGTCTGGTCTACGGGGTATTTATAGTTTGTGTCTGAGGGAAGATGCGGCGCATCTACTAAGTAGATGCGGCGCATGTACTTAACTTCGCGTGGGGTCCAAGATTATAATATTCAGGAATATTCGTACACCGCCAGAAGATGCGGCGTAACTCCATGATTAGATGCGGCGCATGTCCTCTTGTATCTTGGATCGTATCTGGTGATATCTTGATAGAGATGCGGCGCATGTTGATAGTGAGATGCGGCGCATCTGGAGCAGATTAGTCTTGATCTTCTTCATTTCAGTAGACTCTTCACTTTATGCACGTTTTGCTCCATTATTAGTCCAAAATCGCCAAGTTTCACCAAATGCTTGTTTTTACCTGAGAATTACAAAAGTAAACGATTAAGTATCAATCCTCATACATAATATAGTAAAACAAGTCAAATTAATAGGATAAATGATAGTAATAAAATGTACTTATTTGAGTTCATCCACACCTTTCTATAGGGAGGGTATCCAATCATTGAATGCATCGCTGACTTATACGGTGTGTATCACGAGTTGTACGGTTTGACCAAACCCTCTCTGATGTGACAACATAGAGAGGGTATGTATAACACACCCCAAGTAAATTATCTAGAATTAATTGTCAAGATTCGAAAATGATCGACATTGTTGATGCAAATAATGTTCTAAAAACGTTATTTATATCTTTCGATTACTTCACGTTTTGAGGATGACAAAATGTGAAATCACGTTACGTTAAAATTAACGTAAACAAGTTTTTAATCGGAAGATCCCGTTTCTACGCAAATCACTCTAGAACAAATTTACAACTTGACAAATGATCAAAGAAGTGAATTTGTGTTTTAAGACTTCACATTTTAATGTGACAAAACATTTTTTCAAAAATACACATGACAAATTATTTTTGAATTATTAAGAAATGTTTTAATGGAAAAAAAAGTTTGATGCAAATAATGTTCTAAAAACGTTATTTATATCTTTCGATTACTTCACGTTTTGAGGATGACAAAATGTGAAATCACGTTACGTTAAAATTAACGTAAACAAGTTTTTAATCGGAAGATCCCGTTTCTACGCAAATCACTCTAGAACAAATTTACAACTTGACAAATGATCAAAGAAGTGAATTTGTGTTTTAAGACTTCACATTTTAATGTGACAAAACATTTTTTCAAAAATACACATGACAAATTATTTTTGAATTATTAAGAAATGTTTTAATGGAAAAATAAGTTTAAAAATCACAACAGCTATTTTTCCCCCCAAAATTAGCTCCAAACTTCCCCAAATAAGTTTTCACCAGAAAAGACAAAATTTGGAGCGTCCTTGTCTGGGACGGCTCCACGGTTCCACTAAATTTAGTGGAGCTGTGGTGCATTTAGTGGAGCCGTCCGTACAAAATTTTCTGTAACGTTCAGATTTTTCTTGCCTATAAAAACCAACCCCATTCACAGTTTTTAGGCATCCTTACACACACAAAACTTTTTGAGTTGAATACTCTCTTCACACTTTCTTTCTTTGATCATTTAGATTAGTTTTTTCTTTTGTTCAAGAGTGATCCAATCATCCTCCAAGTGATCCTCTTCATTCCTCTTCACTAGCAAGAGAAGAACACAAGTATCCAAGTTGATACAAGGTGTTATTATTCCTCTTCATTAGTAAGAGAAGAACTCAAAGTATTCAAGAAGATACAAGAGTTGTAGTTGTTAGGTTTTTGTAACACTTGTTACGTCCTTGTTGTATCTTAGCATACATCAAGATTATCTTTCTTTTGTGAGAGTGTGAGTGAAGATCATTGTGATCTTAAGAGATAGTGAAGATCTCTTAAAGCCATTGGGCTTGTGTGTGAGTGATCAAAGGATCTAGAGTAGTTAGATTGAGTAGAGTGAAGTGAGAGTTGATTTTGTGATCGTGTTGAGATCTTGGTGATCTCTTGTAGCCATTGGGCTTGAGTGATTGGTCACGTGGACCTTGGTAGATTGGTGCTAGCTAAGATTAGCACTCGACATCTAGCTTAGTGTCGGTAATAGGATAAGCAACGTGTACGGTTTTCTCCGCCTGAAGGGAGGTTGTTGACATAGTGCTTGAAACTCTCGAGTGTGGTACTCGGGGAGTGGAGTAGGGCGAAGAAGAGCTTCGTAGCCGAACCACTATAAATCCTTTGTCTTGGTTTGATATTTCCAACTCTACTCTTTACTTTTATTATTTCGCATTAGTTAGTTTAGTGTGTGGTTCATATTGGTGTTGATTGATTACACATAGAGTTCGAATCAAAGTTTCCAATAGCTAACTTTTAAAATAAGATTTTTAAAAGAACTTAAAACCGGCAAACTATTCAACCCTCCCTTCTAATTTCCCACAGACATTACTGATTTTACTGTTTCATGTAACCATCTTCTTGTTTTTACATTTTTTCTAGAGTATGCATAAGTTGTTTGATTAGACCAAGAGTAATGGGCGTTGAATTGGGCTTCGTTGCCTTTTCAACGGGCGTTGGACCACCCCCAACCTCCGTTGAAGCCCGTTGAATCCACTTAAAAGCAAAGCTCGTTGATCCAACAACGGGCGTTGATTTATTATTTAACCAAAATATAGCCGTTGAAGGTGTCTTTAACGTTTATATTTGATTTAAATAATCATTTAATTATTTTATTTTACCTATAATTCTTTTATTTTACCTATAAATATTACAATTTTATCTCCTTTTTTTTACACCTTCTTTCAACTTATTTATTCATTCTACACAACAAAATCACAATGAATCCCAATCATTTTAACATTCTCGCTTTTGGCTCAAGCCGAAACACACCGTATCAACCTCCACGAAGAGCCCCCGAGCAACAAAACGACCAAGAGCTCAATAACAACCAACTTTTCGGCTATATGACGTACTTGCCTTACCCGAATCAAAACCCAAATATGATGTACCAAAATTTTATGTCATTTGGAAATTCGCAAGATAGTGAAACACAAATGTCACCAACACAACCTTCACCAACACAACCTTCACCGACACAACCTTCACCAACACAACCTTCTCAACAAGAAGCGTGCGGGTCATCAAAACGATCTCACAAGAAAAAACCTCGAGGTAGTGGCCGAGGCCGAGGTGGTGGTGATGAAGGTGGCGTTGAAGAAACGGTTAAAAAAGTAACACAAAAGAAGTGGTTGGCCGATGAACTTGAGGCGTTAACGTCTTCGTACATCGCGATATCAGAAGATCCCGATGTAGCGAATTTTCAAGTAGGTGGAACTTTTTGGTTACGTGTTCATCAACAGTTTGTCAAGACACGTGCGAGGCCCGAGGATGAACGAACGAGAGATTGTTTAACGTCTAGATGGAGGGACGTTAACCAAAAGTGTTCGGCATACAGCGCAATTTACATGCGCGTTAAACGTGGCCGCCCGAGCGGGGGTGATTATGCTTAAGTGCAACAAGAAGCTTTGCTTGAGTTCCAAGAGACCGAAGGTAACTTTACTAACTATTTCCCGAGTTGGAAACTTTTAAGGGAATCCCCAAAATGGAAACCGGTAAGCGATGGCCATCAAAGGCGTGCGAAAAGATCCAAAACATCTTCGTCAACGGTCGACGAGAGCCAATCGTCGGACGCACATGTCGACTTTGATCTAAACAAAGAAGATGATGTTGATGTTTTCGAAGACATGACCCGACCAATGGGTAGGAATAAGGCTAGAGACAAACGACCAATGAGTAGGGATGTTATGGAAGAAGAATTCAAGGGTTTGAGAACCCGAATTGATGATATATACGAATTAAGCCGACAACGTTTAGAGAAAAAAAACGAAGAATTAGCGGCGAAGATTGAAGCACGAAACAAGATGATCAAGTTGGAGGAGGATCGTCAACTAACCGAAGATATTGAGTACTTGTCAAAACCGATACCAACCGAACCCGGTTTGATACGAGACTTGATGTTGATGAAAATAGAGAAAATCAAAGAAAAATATGGAATAACCGAACCCGTTAATCTTTAAGTTTTTAATCTAGGATTTTAAGTTTTTTATTTTAATTGTTGTTTTATTTAAGTTTTTAATTGTTGTTTTATTTTAATGTATGATTTTAATTTTTGTTTTATTTTAATGTATGATTTTAATTGTTATTTTAAATCAAAACAAACAAAAAAAATAATAAATAAAAAATAAAACAAAATAGTAATGATTATTTGTTCTCATTCAACGCCCCAACCCACTACTCTCAAATATTTAAAAATGCCCCGTATGACGCACATGACACTTGTCAACATTTGCTCCAACCCACACAAAAAAATTACCTCACCACTACTCTTGATCTTATAGAGTGCATAAATTGTTGTAACTTATGAATAACCATTCATCCCTTAATAACTCTTCCGAACCAAATAAATATATCAACTCTTAATGCAAACTTTTAATAACTAAACGAGATGAGTTCATTTACATACTAATAAGTTACTCACATATTAAAAATTAATAATAGAAATTCATTTTTTTATCAAATAAAAAACTCACTTTTATTTATTTTTTTCTAAAAAAAACTAATATCTCTTAAACTTTAAATAGTTAAGAAAAATAAATAAAAATAAAAATTATATCATCGCGACGAGCATTTAATTATCTATCCATAAACGGGCACTTTGATACACTTTCGAAAAACTAAGGTTGCAAAAATCGCTAGGTGGTAGCTGGGCGGCCGGGTACCGTCTAGCGATTAATCAGCTAGGCGGGAATTAATCGGATTGGATTTATATAAAATTATAAAATTTTGAAACTATATGCCCGATTTGGACGATCTAGGCGATTTTTTTCCAATTTGGCATATTTATGCCTGATCTGACCGATTTCTATCCGTAATCGAGATGGCCGATTTATCCGATTTTCTTTTTCTGATTTGGACGATTTATGCCCGATTTGCCCTATTTTTATTCGATTAATCAGTATGTGGGCCGATTAGTGAAAATCGGGGTGGTTAATCGCCGCCTAGCGATTAATCGGCCGCCTAGGCCGATTTTTGCAACATTGCGAAAAACTTTTTTTGTTTTGTTTTCTTCATGGTTTTTTCTTTTCGATTTGTTTTTCTTAATTTTTTCATTGTTGAAACTTGCTTGATAAATCACATATGATTCAATAATACTTGTTATGTTCGAGCATTTAAAACCTGTAATAAACTAAAAATAACTATTTCTACAAACGTCTAAGAGTTTCACCATTTTTTACTGGAAACTAGACATTCATACATTTCTAACCACATATACACCATTATATTTCGAATTATAGATTAGAGCAGTTAATTCGTTAAAGTTGGACCAAAAAAAAAAAAAAAAATCACAGGTGATTTAACCCACGTAATCTATATCACATGTGATTCTTACCACGTGTGATCTTTATCACATGTGATTATAGAAATTTCATAAATTAACTGCTCTAATCTAGAAGTTATATACAATGTGTGTTATATGCTCAGAAAGCCATGAATACATGTTTTGCATTGCACGTGATATATTATGCGAATTTTAATACTAAAAAATATAAGAAAAGAAAGTTTTTTTTTTTTCATAGAAAGTATATGAAAGTCTCGGTCTATGGAAAGAATTTAAAAGACTCGTCACAACAATATAATTTTTTTTTTGCTTAACGTTTAATTGTCCAAGAGATATTTGCTTTTAAAAAATGCGTGTAATTGTATTTTGAATTATAAATATTTTTTAATCTCTTTTTTTCTTCATAAAAATGTGTGACTTTGTCACCTTAATATTTGAGTGACTTATTGATATGTAAATAAATTTGACTCTACTTAAACATTATGACTACAAATAGCAAAATATTTTATAAACCTAGTAAAGAGTTTTTATTTTATATAAAAAAAAGGAAAATCCCAAACATCCCTAAAATAAAATAAGTAACACCACCATCACGCTCATATCTCTTGTTTAGAAAAAAAGAGAAAATGCAAAAACGAGAGGCGAGTGGTAAACAGAGCGGTACACCGGCGGGGAAAAGAGGGCGTCCACAAGGCAGCACACAACACAACATGGCTGTTGCTGCTATGGCTGACATCAATCCTGCCTCACTCCTCGGCCCTTCTCTTCAAGTTCACTCCACTTTCGCTGGTCCCTTTTTCAAAACCCTAATTTTCTTCTTCTTTATGTATTCGTTATAATAATATCAGATTGTTATAGATTATGTTGTTGATTTAACTTCAGGAGTTAGTAATTACCAGACATTGTCACGGGGGTGTTTGTTTAAGCTTATATGTGGGCTTATGAGCTTATTTGATTTCGCCTTATATTTTATAAGCTCCAATTTTCCGGCTTATTTTTAAACTTATATAACTATATCATATCATGATAAACTTATATAACTATATAAGCCTACAAGTCTCAAAAAATGTAAGCTGAAAAGCAAGTAAGCTAATAAGCCACATATAAACTTAAACAAACACCCCCTAAAGTGGCTACGCCAACCTTCCTAAAAAGGGGAAGGCTTTAACTGGTTTGAGTCTGTGTCGAGGTAGACTTAAACCCCGTGGATTAGTCGACCAAAAGGTCCGAAACCATCATTACCTAAAAAAAAGTTTAACTGATCTGTTTCTCAAGATCTGGTCTTCTCATATGGTTAATACTTGATACTAGTATTTCTTTAGCAACAATGTGAACCTTTATAAGATTTTGCTTGTGAGAATATCACGCTATACCATTACAAAAAACGTGCCTCGTTAAAAAAAAGGGTGCTTGTAAAATTTTGACAGTAAGCAGCAATTTGGGCTTTTCTTTTTGTACAAAGTGACTCGAATAGAAAGTGGCTTAGGCATTTTCTATAGATTACAAAAGCTGTAAAGATCAGTGAATATAGTAGTAACTATTTCATATCTTGATATTTTATGCACATAACAAACTTCACGAGTATACATATTAATATGCAGTTCCACCCATGGTAAAGATTCCACTTAGATTACATGTCAGGATAGTTTAATCTTTGCTAAGAAACTAACAGTGGGCAAATACCTAAGTGCTTGTCTCGTAAACCATGAAGAGGCGTCAATCAGGATTTACGTGCCCTATCCGAGCCGTTAAAAAATATGCCCCTTAGACCCCTTAGGCTTTAAGTGAATTAAATAATTGGGCTTATAAATTTATTATGGGTTATATGTTTAGTTATAAGATTGGAATTTAATTGGGCCCAAGTTTAAATGTTTAATACCTATTTAAAAAAAAATACATATATATATATATATATATATATATTATATATATATATATATATATATATATATATATATATATATAGGATTTTTTTTTTTTAAAATGTGCCCTCGCGTAAAACGGACCCTAGCCGGTTGGCCTCCCCGGCCCACCCAAGAGCCGCCCCTGAGTGCTTGTCTCGTAAACCATGAAAATGTCAATCAGGTTACAAGGTTAATGCTCAACTTGTGAACAGTTTGACAAACATTGTTTTTCTTTCTGATATATGTCTTGTTGAGGAAGTATGACAGAAGATAGAAATTAAGCATTGCTGAAGATAACGTAAGGGGTTTCTCGTATTTTTCTTGAATCAATTGTTTTGCTGATTGCTCTGTTCAACAACATTGCCTTCGTTTGCGGTTTGCCCGCCTGTTCACTTCCTATATCTATCGATCTGTCCTTTATACTTTAACTTGAAAGGCAGTGGTTAGAACTTAGAAGTCAAACTGTGCTTGCCATTTGGGATAACATGAATGCAATAGATAGTGATGCAGGCATTTCATATAGAACATCGAACCTGTAAAAGTTGAGTAAATAAAGTAATAATTATTTCTTACCTTGATATCTTATATAAATAAGGGTGACAAAGCCAATAGGATCTTCTTCTTCTTTTTTTTTTTTTTTTTTTTTTTTTTTTTTTTTTTTTTTTTTTTTTCCCACCTTCATTAGTATGCTTCATCACTATAAATATTAGTTTGCAGTTGCACCCTTCCTAAAGATTCAACTTTAGATACATGTCCGTATAGATTATCGTTGTTGCGAACTAACATGAGCATGCATACGCCAGTGCTTGTTTGCTGAACTTGGACTCGAACACATACAATTGATCCTATGTAAAATTTTCCTAATCACTAAAACTGGTTGAACAAATTTAAATGCCACTAACCTTGGAAGAAGTAGCTTATGGTATATGTATAATGTTTCCGTCCACATTATTTGATTCATCATGGCATCTCTGAGATTTGATGCTTTTTTCCCCATCCGGTGCAGATCAAAACAATAAAAGGCTTGTTTTTGCTCTTCAAAGTGGATTGAAGAGCGAGCTGACATGGGCTCTAAATACACTAACGTTACTATCTTTCAAAGAGAAAGATGATGTGCGTAAAGATGCAACCCCACTAGCGAAGATTCCTGGATTGCTTGACGCTCTTCTCCAAGTTGTATGTGGCCACTCTTATATGAAATTGCATTTTAATCATCTTTGATTTTAAAACTTAAGAGAGCTACTAATTTTCTTATATATTTTGTATGCACAATAAGGACAGATAGATGACTGGCGTGATATAGCTCTCCCGAAAGAGCTCATAAAGACGCCAAGAACAAGGTCAATAGGTGTTAACGCAACTGTTACCGGTTTTGGAAATGAGTACAAAACATCAGGATCTAATGACGTGTCCCATCCAAAGTAAGTTCTGAATATGTAGCAACATATTCTTTCTTCACATTCTCAGATTTTGAAGCAGAAGGTTTTGTGTGCAACCATCAATTTTGCTCTTCTTATGGCAGCATAGGATCTGCTTCTGTAGTACAGATGCTTCTGTGCAGAAAAAATCAGCCAAATCTCAGCCTTCAGAATGGTGGCTTGCTGAGGATGGTCTGTTTAATCTTGATGATGAGGGGCGGGCAGAAAGGCAGCAGTGTGCTGTTGCTGCATCGAATATTCTCCGCAATTTCTCTTTTATGCCAGAAAATAAAGTCATTATGGGTCAGCATCGCCACTGCTTGGAAACAATCTTCCAATGCATGGAGGACCATCTTACAGGTGAGATGAAAAAATGCTACATGTTTCTTACCAAATACTAACGTATAAAAAGGGAACAATGCGTTTATCTATTAATCTGTTTTACCATGCTTCGTAAATACACAACCTAATAACCCATCTCTCCAGAAATAAGTACCCAGATCATCCAATTAAAAGCTGACTAGAAACAAGGGAAGAACGATAGAATCTTAATTCTTAAAACATTGATTGTTATTGCTATATAGCTTTCAGCATAGTTTCCAACCATGATTTCCGTTTTATAATGGGATCTTATTCCTATCAAATGTATCCATTCGTACTAGGTCATAACTTTCTTCAAAATGATTGTGAATATGCTCGAAGTAATGTAAGCATACATGATCACATTCCCCGCTCCGGCGGGATTGGGTATTGTTGTTGTTGTAGTGTCAGCATACATGATCCTGTCTACGAAGCTATAGATTTACTTTAATAAGTAAAACAACTGGAATAGTTACTGGATGATGAATTTGTTTTTAATTATGATGAGTTAGCATCATTGATCTAGAACGAAACTGTGGTTCAGTGCTGTATGCAACTTTTTTATTGGATAATGGAATATCATCTGACATAAAGGAAATTTATTCATTTAATTTTAGCTGTCTATTAGAATAAAAACAGAATGGAAGAAAGATAAAGACCATAAGATTAGGCAAAAAACCTCAACTGAAGGCCTCATCTTCTTCCACCATATTATGTTTTCTACTTTTCTGAAGTATTGGTTGTGATACGTTATGTCTAGGCTGTTGCTCTCAAGTCTCAACCCTGTTATGTCATAATATCCCATCCGTTCCATGTTTGTGGTTGGAAGAAAAATCAGACCGATACTAATCCTACTAGCTCCAGTATTGCACCCTATTTTGGGGGACCTAAACATAGACCCTACACCCAAACATAGACCCTACATCTACTACACTTGACATGTTACATTCCATTCTCTAGGTGCAAAGGTCGCTAGACTTAGTCTTTAGACTTATGCCATCGAACCTGTAGAACCCTTAAATCTCGTTTTCTCACCCTTTATTATCCATTAGTTTATCCCCTTAATCCATGGGTTAGCTACCTTATTTTCACCATTTTCACATCCTGAAAAGGGAGGGCTTTTACCTGGTTTGAGCCTGTGTGGCGGTGAGTTCAAACCCCGTAGATTAGTCGGCCAAAAGGTCGGAAACCATCGAACCTGTTACCCAAAAAAAGGATTGTTGTAAATGCCATTGTGCGATGAAGTAGTTTATTATTAGAATTTACTCGACAATTATAAGCGTTTAACAGTTGATGAGTTTTTGACATAAAAGGTATGATTATTTAAGTTGTCTTGTAATTCTCATTACTCTCTCATAAGTAGTCAGCTGCTTGTGCATCGGCATATGGCAAAGTGGCAAACACAACGTTTTAGTTGCGTACTGTTTACTCAGTTTATAGTCATATATATTATTTTTCTTTTTGTAATCCACTCATATGTGTCTTCTATTGATGTGAGCAAAATGGGTTTTCGTGTATTTTTCTTGCTAATAATACATCTTCACTGTTGACAGAGGATGAGGAACTTGTAACAAATTGTCTCGAGACAATTGTCAATTTGGCTCCACTGCTTGACCTTCGAATCTTTAGCTCAACCAAGCCTTCTTACATCAAAATAACGTAAAAATCGATATCTTTCTTTTGCTTTATTTGGTATAGACATGCGACTGTAATTCTATAAAATATAACTCATCCTTATGATATATCTCATATTTACTATAAAAGAGAAAAGCGAGCGGTTCAAGCCATCATGGGAATATTGGGATCTTCTGTCAAAGGTTGGCATTGTGCTGCTGCAGAGTTAATTGGGCGTGTGATAATAAACCCGGACAATGAACCTTTTCTTCTTCCCTCTGCTCCACAGGTTTATTGTCGCTTTATATCACATCTATTATTGTTTTTTCTTTCCAGACTTTCCATCTTAATATATTTAGTATGGCTCACAGATCTACAAGCGATTAGTTGATCTTTTGAGCTTCCCAATCGTGGATGCACAAGCTGCAGCCGTGGGGGCACTTTATAACCTTGTAGAAGTTAACATGGACTGCCGATTAAAGCTTGCAAGTGAACGATGGTGAGGTTTTTTTTAACGTCATTTCATTTCAAACAGAAATAACTGCTATAATTAATAAATTTTCTACAAAGGCATGAAATTCCAAACTTTGATAAACACAAGGCTTTACTGTAAAGAAGGGGTGAGATACATTTTAGGATGTTGGCCCCGCATTTATTTCATACTAGTATCATACTACAAAGTACAAAGAACGTGCTAGATTCATCATTTCTCACATGCATTAGTCAGCTGCAATTTTGGACGTGTTTGGTTTGGTAGGGGACCTTTTTCTTTTATTCTGGTTTCACTTGAAACAAGATGGGGATGAGTTATGAGAATTTAATGGTCATTGGGGATGTATCCACTATCATATGCCATTACCGACGTATTAGACTTTTGAGGCCAAACGCAAACGCCTTATCTTGTACGGTAAATTCAAGGGTTAACATGGGTGTTTTAGCAAACCTGCAATTGTTTCTTTTCGCTTTTGTGGAATTTCTTAGTAAAAATAACTATATCCAAGAAAACAATAATAATATTAGTGCACAATATTTTGTAGGAAAATCTGAAAATTACTTGAAAACTGTCCCATTTTTTTTTTTTTATTATTATTATTATTATTATTATTATTATTTTGGTAACCATGATTTCCGACCTTTTGGCCGACTAATCCACGGGGTTTGAACCCACCGCCATACAGACTCAAACCAGGTAAAACCCTCCCTTTTTATGAGGCTGGCGTGGCCACTTAAGGTTGTTTGCAGCTAGCAGGAATTGAACTTGAGACCTCACACATTTTAGAGTGATAGTCACAAGCCCTTTTACCACTAGGCCACCCTTAAGTGGTTAAAGTGTTCGATTGTTAGTATGGTTAAATCTTTTAGTCAGTAAAACTCACCTTATGCTTTTATCTAAACTGACCAGGGCGATTGATAGGTTGCTCAAAGTCATAAGAGCACCACATCCAGTACCAGAAGTTTGTAGAAAAGCAGCAATTATACTAGAAAGCCTAGTCTCGGAGCCACAAAACCGGCCTCATCTGCTAGCCTATGAGAACGCATTTGCGGAAATACTCTTCTCTGACGGAAAACATTCTGATACATTTGCTAGGATTTTGTATGAATTAACGACAAAGCCCAACAGCAAAGTAGCAACTGCTCGTGGTATATGGGGCATGTAGTATTTAGCACAGGCGATCTTGCAGCAAGTTTTCGGAAAAATAGGTATATTATTAGCGCCTGTATTGTTTGTAGTCTAGTTTGAACGTGAATTTGTCACTTTATTTTAATCATTCTAGCTGTGGAGATTCAAAGTAAATGTTGTGAATCATTTCAAACGGTAATTTAACTTTAAAGTAGATGAACACTTGGAATTCTAGCCTTGTGGTATTATTTTTTACTTGGGTTCTGATTTGGTTTGTTTTTTCTTTAGAACCAACAAATTTGGACACGTATAGCTTTTATTTTGCGAGGTATAAGTCAATTTGATATTGCTCTATGTATCATAAATGTTTACCCTTGAACTTTGTCGTAAAATTCAAATCATTAATAGTATATCTCAAATTTTACTTTTATTCAAAATAGGTACATATCAATATAGTTGTGTCTAGGCTTTTTATGTGTGTGTGTGCACGCCATTTACATATTTAGCATAGATGACAAATATGGTGGCGTCGTTAAAATGTCCAAACAAGTTCTGGACAACACCTTTGTCTTTCTTTCCTTCTCATGTGATTATTGATATCGCACCATTATGGTACGAAAAATCTACTTGTTTAACAAGCGTCATGAGGTATTATACTTACAGTGCGGGCAACTTGCCAACAGTGGATATGTCTTCATTGCAGATATGTTACTTTAGTTTACATATATGATCTAATAGGGATAAAGCCTCGTTAAATACGCAAGGCTTTCTGAAACAAAACATTCATGTTCTTGTTCGTTACGCAAGGCATTCTAGAACGACCCGTCCATGTTCTTGTTAAATACACAAAGCCTTCTAAAATAATTCATCCATGTTCTAGTTAGATATGCGAGGACTTTTACAATGCAACATGAAAAGTGTCATGTAGGTATCATGTACTTAGATTTGGCAACATTTATGGGTTAAGCAATTTCACTTTTATTTCCATTGGATTTGTTGGTGGGAATGGTGGCATAATAAGAGGAACAAATTGGTTGGATGATGAAGGTTATACGGTTTTAGTTATAACCAAAAATCTGACACGGCACTTATCTATATATTGGTGCAACTATATGATTTATGATTTGTTTAGCTAGAGTGCTTTATGACCCGCATATCGTTTTTCTTTTAGTTTTGTTTAATTATGGTGTCTTTACCGTTTGGTCAACTGATCCGTGAGACTTGAGCCGTCTCACAGACTCAAACCTCTTAAAGTTCTTTCTTTCAAGAGGTTGGTGTGCCCACTTCGGGTTTGGGCTGGTTTTCATCAAACTTCCAAAGTCTTATCCACCGATCCTTATTAGATAAAACATAATCAAGATTGGCCTAATTTTAGGCAAGTGGGATGGAAATGTTGCCTATATGACTCTACCTGTAGGTTGAGACCATGGTCCATGGATCTATCCCCAGTGTTATAATAGGGGGTTGTACCACAAAACATTTGTGTGTTTGAATTTATATATTGTGTTTAAATTTTTGAGGGTAGAAATAGATTGGAAATATGCAACATATGTCACCCATAAGGCCATAATCAAAGTAAATTTGACACATGCTAAAATTTTACGTAATCCGACAGTTAGTGTTTTAATTCAAGATGTTGCAATCTTATTTATTGTTATTACAAGTTCGGTGTGAACATTGGAGTCCAAATTTTTTAGTATAAACACATTATAAAAGAAAACTGTTATGTTCAGTGTGAAAATACTATGTAACGTTGAAAATGTAATAGAACAATGAGGCGGTCTTTTGTTTTCTTTTGAATTGGTTCAATACAAATTGTTTTCTTCTCATTTAAGTTTGATGGATAGTGAGTCGAGTTAGCTTGAGTGAGCTGGTGCCACAAGGCTTAATAGGGAAGTAAATGATGCATAAGACTGGGTGTAGTGATGTAGTGTCGCTAGTTCAGCGTCACATCAGCTTATCTCTCTACCACCAATATAGTGTAATAGGACAACCAAAATCATCACCCAAACATACCTGAGTGAGGGTCTTATTACACATGGTCCAATGGTGATGCTTTTGGGGAAATATGTATGTAAATTTAAAAGAATCGACTACATGCTACCTTGAAAATTTGCCAACTCAATTTTAGAAAAGGAAAGCTTCGTGGCAAGAATAAAATACTTGTGCTAGTTTCCTGCTTAAGACTATTCGTTTGATTTTCACCTACATAACTTTTTTATACATCTTACAAGCTGTTCGTGTTGTCCAAGTAGGGTAGATGTATGAATTAGTCGATGTTACTTCTTATTAGCTATTATAAATAGTGGAATAACTAAATAAGACATGTAACACAAAATTTAGATGTAATGTTCATTCCGGAGTAACCAAGACATTTGACAAGGATTTACAATACACGGCAAAAATTCATATGGTTCATGAGGACCCTTTAAAAGCCTCTCGAGTACGCCCATGATCATATAGTATGTTATACGTAGTAGCAATACTTCAAAAGGTTTATATGTTACTTAGACAATATTAGAGGTTTAATTATATTTTGTGTAAATAGAGCTTATGATTATACTTAGATTATGAAACTAGTCGTTTGGCTTGCAAGTCAACCATGTAATCGTCTTACGGAATTCGGATTCAATATGAATTATACTCCCCCATCTCTATAAATAGAGGTGAGAGAGATGCTAGTTTGTACATTCTTTCTTGCTCATTCGTTCATTAATACAATGTAATCATTTGAGGTCACGTCTGTGTTTTCCTTAAGTCCATATTGCGTGCTAGCTTGTAAGGCTTATTGGGTTTCCACAAAAAAATTGGTATCAAAGCCGGAGGTGACGTTGGTGTCTTGAATCTAGGTCAACTCAAAGGTGTACAATCCCAACAAGTAGTCTTTTCTCTTAATGGTTCGTCGGTTTGTACGCAACTGTGGGACGTTTGACGTTGCGGGTTCGTTAACCATTGGATCTCTGTCAAATTCGAATTCTAGGTTAAAGATACATAGATCTAAGATATCACGAGAGTAATCTTCAACCGGAGGTTCATAGAGAGAGATACAGGTGGTTAAAGTTTCTGGTCTAGAACCTGCAGATTCTATTTAAAGTATATTTCGATTAGGTGTTTGAAGGCTTAAAATTGTTGAGTTTTTGCAAAAGTCTTGGGGTTTATCATGATTGTTATTGAAAAGGTTTAGTTCGACAAGGTTCATGCTTCAAAAGGGTTTATACAAGGTTGAATCTTTAAGCTTCAAGGTGTTGTTTTTGGGGGTTCTCGATGTGATCAAGTTTGAAGGGTAAAAAAAGCTTCAAGGTTTTGTTGATTATCTATGATCTTGAATCATTGAAGTTTGAAGGTACTTGCGGGTTCTTGGAATTCACGTCTGGGTGATTCTTGGATGAAAAGTAAGATTTAGCCTTGTCTTGGGATTCAAGAAAAAGTTATTACTTAGAGTACAAAGTATATCGAGGTAGTATACTTGAGGTGAAAAGGTCGAAACTTTAGGGTTTTCTAAAGGTTAGTAGATCAATCTTTACAAGAAAACGATTTCAGCACACG
Organism: Artemisia tridentata subsp. tridentata; assembly: GCA_021014915.2. Lineage (NCBI taxonomy): Eukaryota > Viridiplantae > Streptophyta > Magnoliopsida > Asterales > Asteraceae > Artemisia > Artemisia tridentata. Next base: position 169,008,498 of record CP139505.1, on the reverse strand, counting down.
ACATGTGAAGCTTATTGAAAAAAGTTGAGTCTTTAGCGTTTCAAAAGGGTTAAATAAATTTAACAAGGCTAAAGCAAGGTTAAAGAAGAATGGCTAGTACGTGTACTACATTTAACATTGAAAAGCTCGATGGGAATGGTGTACAAAATGATGGAGGTTCAAAACAAGTTGGGTTTAAGCAACTTGGTCTTGATGATAATACATGAGTCCATGAAGTACATGTTCAAAAGCGTGTTTGATTTGAGGTGGAACTGCAGGAAGCTGGGGAAATCGTGAAGCTGAGGTTGTTCAAGATAGGATCGATTATGCTGCAATGGCTCAAAGATTGTTGAAGGCACTAGTGGAGCTATGAAGAGACATGTGAGGGTTGTGGCCCTCCTACAATTTTGTCCTCTAGTGTATATTTGTTATGTCACCATGGTAAGAAAATATACATTACACTTTTCGCCCTCCTAAATAATGAGGTTTGCATTTTGGCCCTCCGATGATATATTGTCAAGCTCCGCTATTGGCTTGGAGGTTAACCCACTTGAAGAACAGATAACACATACAACTTCTTAAAGGAGTAAGAACAATCACCCTTTGGTGCAAAGGTGGGGTAAATATTATGGAAATAAGAGTCCCTGGTTAAGGGGGTGCATATGATAATGTTGCTGGAAGGAAGAAAAGGAGATCAAAGGAAGCTAACCTTGAGAATTTACTAAAGTACAATGCATGGTTAACAAGGTGGTCCCCTGTTCGAGGTTCTAACATTGTATTAAGATGCTGGGTATCAATGGTGTCTAAGTATTACCCCTTAGGTGGAAATTGTTATATGTACTACCAATATTTACGAGAGTTTATATGTTACTTAGACAAGATTTGGGTTTAATTGTGTTTTATATAAATAGAGTTTAGGATTTTACTTAGATTAGGAAACTAGTTGAAATGTCACCGTTCTACGGAATTCGAAATCCATATGAATTGTACCCCTCATCTTTATAATTAGAGGTGAAGGGGATGCTTGTACATTCTCCCTCGCTCATTGGTTCGTCAACATAATGTAAGTATTTGAGGTCATGTGTATATTTTTTTAGCCTATATTTCACGCTAACTTTCAAGATTTGTTGGTTTTTCACCAAAAGTGGTATTTTTTTAGAGTAAATTGCAGAAATCGTCCTTGTGGTTTGCCAAAATTGCATGTATCGTCCCTGGTCTTCAATAATTGCAGGCGGCCTCCCTGTGGGGAAACCTTTGGTTCGTTTTGGTCCTTGGCACTAACGACCGTTAGTCCCTCTCAGTTAGTTGATAATATTTGAAGGGCATTTCTGTCTTTCCAAGGGTGGTCCTAATTGACCCATTTTCCCACCCCTTTTATAAGTCACACACCGTGACTTTCTTCTTCCCAAATTAAAAAAACCACTTAAAACCCTAATTAAAAATACATATCAAACACAAAGAAGATTCTTGGCAATGGTGACATGTTTTTGTGCTGATGAAGCAGTTATTCGCACTTCTTGGACTAACATAAACCCTGGCCGTAGGTTTTGGTCTTGTGCTCAGAATGTAAGTTTACTTAATTGGTTTTGATTTTAAGTTAGAAATGTTGCACTTATTGTATGTTGGTATTGCTTTGTTTTTAGATGCCCAATTGTGGTTTCTTCTTATGGTTTGATCATCCAATGTGTGCTCGTTCAAGAGCTATCATCCCTGGATTGTTAACATCAAGAAATTAGCTTCAAGAAAGGTTGAACACAATGGCAATTGAAAACCGTCGAATCAAGATTTGGTTGATATGTAGTTGGTTATTGTTTCTTATTATGTTTTACATGTAATCATGTATGTGATGTATGAAAGATAAACATAAGCAGTAGTTGATCTTAGCACTGTGTAATAGTCAACAATTTTGAGGATTATGTTTAGTTATGTTCATGTGAATGTAACAATATCTTATAATGTAAACAATGTTTTATGAATGGAATTTTGTTACTAGGATATTGGCTTTGAGTACAGTCCAGGTAGAGGAAACTACTTGCATTCATAGATGAAACATTTTGTTACAAGCAAACAGGAAACTGGAAAAGCATAAACACAACATGGACTTTTGTTACAAAGTACTTGCATTCATAGATGCATATTACATTACTACCATCAAAAGATTAAGTCTTGCATAGTAAACCTTAAAAACTACCCCATGGTCTGTTTTCCTTTCCCTTTTGTGTCTGGCATGCTTCTTTTCCCTCTTCCTTTGATTCCTTCTCAAATGTGCTCATTGCAGAGCCCTAGAACTTGAATCCTCTTTCCTGGTATTGAAAGTGAATGAGTTTGAACATGAGCACTGGCTGACTTTGTACACTTTTTTGGAGTTTTTGAAAGAGCTTCATCATCCTCAGAAGTTGAATGATAACTTGAGACATAGCTAGGCATAGAGCTAAGTACAGAGCTATCTTCAGAGCTGGACTTTTTGTTAACTGGATTGGAAGACATTGTTGAGTCAGAGGAAATTTCAATGATGCCTGGATTGGAAGACATTGTTGAGTAGTTTTGATAGTGTTTTGTTGAGTAGGTTGTGTACTAGTAACTCCAATTTAAAGACCCTTTTAGTCAAAATAGTCAAGCATATAGTAAATGTAATTGAATGCTAGGTTGGTTAATAGATTCATGTATCTGTATGTTTGTGCAGAAATGGTTAGATGAAATTGAATGCTATGAGTAATTGACTTTTAGAAGCATAAAGAAGCATAAATAAAGTGAGTAAACAAAGTGAGTAAATAAGCCTTTGGCATAACAGACAAAAGGAGTAGCAGTCTTAAACATGTACACAAAGTCTTAAAAATGGACACAAAGTCTTGAAACACAACATGGACAAAAACTAAATCCAGTCTTAAACATAGACAACAAAGTCTTCAAACACAAGACAAAAAAAAAAAAAAAAAAAAAAAAAAAAAAAAAAAAAAAAAAAAAAAATGGTCTTAAAACCATAACAGACAAAAGTAACATCAGTCCATCACTTTCTTGCTTTTTTTGGGATCTGCAGATGCATTTTGACTTCCATCTTGGCTTGCAGCTACTTCATTAACTCTTGACCTTTTCTTTCCTACTTGGCTTTGAGCTTGGCTTGCAGCTTGGCCTTTTTTTTGCAACTTCTTTTGTTGTGCCCTATTTTCTTACAAATAACACATCTCACAGTCTTTCCTTTTCTAGACAATTTCCCATCTTTGACCATAACAATCTCACCAGCACTCTTTCTTCTATTTTTCTGTGGCCTACCAATCTGAGGATGTTTCTTAGGTGGAAGAAGTGTGGTTGGCTAATCAAACTTTTCCCAATTTTGTCTACCATTGACTGGATTTACTTTAAAGGAGTACACATCCTTCCAAGTTTGCAATTTGTATGACTGATGAACCCAGTCTTCTAGCAACCCTACATCCATGCCATTGTCTGCCATGTTGATGAACTCAAATAAGTACATTTTATTACTATCATTTATCCTATTAATTTGACTTGTTTTACTATATTATGTATGAGGATTGATACTTAATCGTTTACTTTTGTAATTCTCAGGTAAAAACAAGCATTTGGTGAAACTTAGCGATTATGGACTAAAAACGGAGTAAAATGATCAAGATTGGAATTGGTTGTTGGAATGAAGAGAATGAAGACCACTGCCTGACTTTGAAGAATGCGCCGCATGGATTTATCCCATGCGCCGCATATGAAACTTTGGTCAACGAAGAATAACCAACTTGTTCTGCTCCAGATGCGCCGCATCGCACTCATTACATGCGCCGCATCACTATCAATATTTCACCAGATATGATCCAAGATACAAGAGGACATGCGCCGCATCCAAAGATGAAGATACGCCGCATCTTCTGGCGGTGTACGAATATTCCTGAATATTATAATCTTGGACCCCACGCGAAGTTAAGTACATGCGCCGCATCTACTTACTAGATGCGCCGCATCTCACCCCTAGACAGAAACTATAAATACCCCAAGACCAGACGAATTCGATGTGACATATATAATAACCGAAGACCGAAGACCAGAAACCTAGGACGAATTCAGTCAAGGTAGCAGCACAAGACACACCCAAATCAAAGATACAAGAGCTGTAAGAAGGTGCTGCATATGTTTAATTCATTAAGTAGTTTTGTTTTATTGTGTTAGTAAACTTTAATTCATCAAGATTGGTGGCTTGTGTAACGTGACAACGGAAAGGTTGCACTCCCTTAAAACTGCTTTCTCATCAATTAAAGTTTATATGTTAGTGTCATTGGTGACTTTTATTAGTGCATTGATAACCTCTGTGGCTAGCTGAGCGTTGATCGGGTCGCCATGCCTCTGCCCTCGCCTGTTTATTAGATGCCTATGTATTCTATGGTCTGTAGAAAAGTAGGAGAAAGATAAACGGGATAGTCATAAGTAATCATTAAGGGTTTACTCGCCGATAAGATTAGAACCAACGAGAAAGGACTTAATCTCGGTGCGTTGCATCGAACTATACACTTCATATAACACTAGCAATAAAACAAGTGACAAACTACTTATCATAAGGACAGCCCTCTTATTGTCTCGAGTATTTATCTGTGTACGTGTGTGCTACTTGCTGATTTGTGCCTATTGGTCTAGTTTATTATTTAATTGCAACCAAATCGTGCCAGTCTCTCAGGCTGAACCCCCTTGCGTTAGATTAGATTGTATAGCTAACTTAATATATTAAAATACTGATTAGAATAACTAGATAATACGTTCCACTCTTAGTGATCGACACTCTACTTACCATTATATTCATACTGACCGGGTACACTGCTCGTTAAGTGTGTGTGTTATTGATAAGTCGGCTAAATATAAATTTAAAACTTGATTAGGCATTAAAACTGCTAAACCGCAACGACACGCACGCGCATCACATGTCATGAATGCAGGCAACAACATGCTTGCAGGGAATACCAGAGACTTCCCACTTCCTACAAGTACATACATTCTGGTTCAAGTTAACCACACATTGCTCACCCCATGGACCCTTGACTTGAAACAATTCAGCTCCATTCCAATCAACAATATAGTCTATCGAAGCTTGTTTGATTGATCTAAAAATACTAGTAACTGCTGGAGTTAAAGGTCCCTCACTCTTTTCAATTACCTTTTGAACAATGTCTATCCTCTTCATGAGGTACTCTCTAACATACTCTAGGGCAGATATTATAGGACTATCCCTAGCATCCAATAGTTGCCTATTAAATACTTCACAAATATTGTTGATCAAAAGATCACAATTTGCCCTCCCTGTTACAAAAAGGTAATGTATGAAAATGATGCACACTGTTTTTCAAGATGTTACTTAGCAGAGATCATTCATGTGTTACATACCAGAGAAGTGTGATCTGCTCCAATGCTCAGGTGGTATTTTCTTTAACCACTCATAAGCTTTCTTGTTGTAGCCTTTAAGATCATTCATGTGTTTGTTGAATTCCACTTTAGTTAAAGCAGTGGCACACTTCCATAGCATATCTTTGTATTCACTACCTCTCCAAATCAGGTTCATGTTTTCATTGATTTGTCTCACACAAAATCTATGCTCAGCTGCAGGGAAAAGCTTGGTAATAGCTGGTAACGAACCCTACAAATAAGTAAAGACAAAAAACAGACAATATAGTCATTAAGTAAATACCAAAAAAAGAAATTCAGTCATTAAGTAAATACCAAAAACAGATAAGAATTAAGTAATATTCTAACCTTTTGCCTATCTGTGATAAATGTGAAGTTTGAATTTGTGTATAAATCCAAGTCATCACCCAGGTATGTCAAGAACCAATTCCAAGAGTGTTTTGATTCAGATTCAACTATACCATAGGCAACAGGGTAAATGCCATTATTTGCATCTACACCAACAGCAGTGATTAATTGACCTAGATATTGACCTTTCATAAAGGCTCCATCTAATCCTAACAAATCCCTTCCAACAGCTTTAAAACCATCCTTCAAAGGGCCCAAGCAAACATAAATTCTTCTAAATATTCTAGTAGGTGAATCTGGGTTGTCTTCCCCATACACATCAATCTTAACAGTGGTGTTTGGGTTACACTTCTGCAACTCATAAGCATAATCCCTCAATAAAGAATACTGAATAGAAGCATTACCTCTTAAGTTTACCTGTGCCTTTGCTTTAGCCCTGAATGCCTTTGTCTTACTAACACCCACTTGAAATTTTTTTGCCATTTGTTCCTGAACAACACTGATTGGCATTTCTGGGTTCTTCACCAACAGATCTTGTATGTGTTTAGACAGGAAAGTAGAAGTACATGATTTGATTTTTCTAGATTGCAAACATTTATGTTCTTCTTTATATGTCCTAACCAACCACTTGTTCTTATCCCCTTTTGAAATGTACAAGACCCAAGGACACTGAGGTTTGTCCTCTTGTTCTTCATTTACCATTTTACCCTTTCTTTTTTCCTGCCCCTTTCCTTTTGTATTTCCCTCCTTTCCTTTTGTATTTCCCTCCTTTTTTTGCTACTTTCATCAACTTGCACATCTTGATGCTTGAACCCACTCTTGATCAAATCCTTTGTCATTTTAACAGTAACTGGCACCATCCCAAAACAATGTGCCCTTACTCTAATTTTATCATTCTTAACTATCATTATGTTTCTCCTAGTCTCCACTGCATGTGCTCTTATCATATCCTTTGCTACATCCCTATTTGGTAACTCCTGACCAACATAGAAATTGTTTTTTGATCTTGAGTTGCCACTTTGTTTTCTTAATTTTCTAAGACCCTTTCTCCTAGCACTTTCTGCATCATCCTCCACATCACTTTCAAATGAATCAAAATCTAGTACCTCTAAATCATTTTCAGTAACATCCAAATTAGGTTTCATTGGGTCAACAAACTCACCTTCAACTTCAAACCTAAACCCATTCATGTTCACTTCTACTTCATCAACTATATGCTCCTCATCAACCATATGCTCGTCATCAACCTTATGCTCCTCAGTCTTACTCTCAGATTCATCAGTATCCTCACTCTGAGAATCATCATTACCCTCACTATCAGACTCATCATCTTCCTCACCCTCAGACTCATCAGTAGCCTTATTCTCAGAGTCATCAGTAGCCTCATTCTCACAGTCATCTTTAGGCTCACTCTCACACTCATCATTTTCATTCCCTATAGCATTAGAAGGACCTATTTGTGTTTCTAAATTTGTTGTACCATGCTCAACATACACATACATTGTCTTATGCCGTTTAACATACTTAATCATTTTAGTCATATCACTATCATTGGCCAAAGTCCTTAATCCAATATCCAAACTTTTTAGTAGTATCTTGTAGTGATAAAACAACTTCTCTTCAGTTCCTAGACACTGGTACATTACTGTGTCTAAGATATCAACCTTACACTCATTACTATCTATTAAATCAACAAATGTTACCTCACCATCAACATATTTCCTATTTGACATGTCAGTGAACCTTCCACCATGATGGATCCTCATTGTAAACAAGCTTGGATATTGGTCTGTTTCACCATCAAATAACAATAAATTACTAACAACTAACACAAAACACACATTAAATAATTAACATCAAAAATGTATTAAGGCTTTACCATAAACTGAGGTAGCATCAAAAGCTTGTCCATCACCTCTTATATGCCAAAGCTGGAGTGGTGAACTCATGTTGGTTTTTGCAAATCTTAGGGATTGTAAGTAGAACGCAGTATAAAAAATAAGGGCTCAAATAGATTTGATTAGGGTATTAGTCTTTGTTTATATTTCTTTTTGAGTTAGGATCCATCGGGTTGGAATTGAAGAGTCAAAAAGTCCGGACTTAAAAGGGGTCAATTGGGACCACACTTGGAAAGACAGAAATGCCCTTCAAATATTATCAACTAACTGAGAGGGACTAACGGTCGTTAGTGCCAGGGACCAAAACGAACTAAAGGTTTCCCCACAGGGAGGCCGCCTGCAATTATTGAAGACCAGGGACGATACATGCAATTTTGGCAAACCACAAGGACGATTTCTGCAATTTACTCTTCTTTTTTTTTAACTATTAATTATCAGTAACAAAGTACTATGTATTCATATTTATATTTTGGCCTACTTTAGCTTTTCGATTTATATAACTTACAGTTTCCTTTCTAAATTATTGATTTATGTTAGGATAATAAAAAAATTGTTTGAAGCAAACGCGTAATTTATGATCATTGTATGGAAATTTCCTTGCTTCAATTAATGATATCATGCAACAAACACCTTCCCAACTGCGAATCCTATTGACTGCGTTTCAAGTAATAAAGTTTGGTCAAATTGCGACAATGATAGGTTCGTCTATCACGTTAGAAAAATATGATGGTTTCTAATATAAAAATAAAGAAGTTTTGTTATTTTATAAGTTTACCTTATCTATGAATCGAACTAAACATAAACAAGTCATTTTATTGTACATTTAAGGTGATCAGGAAAAAAATAAAAAACGGCCAAAAAGATACCGCTGTTATACTATGTATATCCGAGTTAAAAACTCGTCCTCTTCAAATACTTGAACAGTAAAACCACATCGATCTATTTAATCGAGTTGCATTGGAAAAACTATTACGCAGTAGTCATGTTCTAAGCCTCTTAATAGTTAATTTAAATGCCATTTAATGATTTAAACATATATTTTACGTATGTATTTGTTTAATATTAGATGGAGTGGGTCACTGAATTCAAGTGTCGTATTGCCATTACTTCGTTCAACCACCCTATCTTTACTTCTCTGATGATACAACCTCTCTTTTGCTCAACACTACTCCTAAAACTTTTTAATTCATTATCCAGTTTTCTCGGAAGAAAAAGTCAATTATTATATTATCACAAGTAATAAACACGGTTGTTGGTTGTTTTACTTATTGGAATTGAATAAAAAAAGCTGAAGTACATAAATAAGAGAAGTACAGAAATAAGGGATCGTGAGTGACTATCTAGAAGCAACTTTTTAATTCATTATCCAGTTTTCTCGGAAGAAAAAATCAATTATTATATTATCACAGGTAATAAACCCGGTTGTTGGTTGTTTTACTTATTGGAATTGAATAAAAAAAGCTGAAGTACATAAATAAGAGAAGTGTAGAAATAAGGGATCGTGAGTGACTATCTAGAAGCAATATTGAATATATTATTTTATATAGCAATGAATAATTTTTGGAAAAAATGTTGTTAACCAGAGCACTGACTTATCCACGTGCTCTATTTTAAGAACAATATGTCAAAGATAATGTTCGTGCTCAACGGTTCATTCAGAAAAGTGTCCGCACCCATATCATGCATGACCCCTTATTACAAAGCCTAACGAGCTAAACAACTCAAGGCTGAACACGAAGTTACTATATGTGCGGTTTGAACTTGAGTCTCCTGCAGAAAATCACAAAGCTATACTTGAGATTTCACATGAAATAATATTATCTTATAAGAACTGTGTTTTACAAGATAATGCTATAATTTCATAAACAACCATTCGGGAATTGAGCAAAATAGTTATATCATATGAAATTCGTGTTGCACAACATGTAAAATATTACGCTATGTGATTCTTGTTTACAATAATTATTTAATATTTTAATGTTTCCCAATTAAGGAAACTGAATTATTTGACAACTCAAGTAGGGTCCAATGTTGAACCTTCTCATTAATAGCTCTCTCTACATCATCATAGGCATAATATCCGAGGGCAGTTTGACGCGGAGCGGTGTGAAACATTTTTAGATAGTGAGCGGTGAGCAATGATTATTTTAATTTTTAGTGGTCGTTTGACAAATGAACGGTAAGCATTTTTATTTTTAGTGGTCATTTGACTAAAGAGCAGTGAACTGTGTCAATTTTATTGGAAAGTTAATTCTTAAATGTTTGTTTAAAAAGTTGTGGCAAAGGAGTGGTGAGCTGTGGCAAAGGAGCGGTGATCTGTGACAGTTTAGTATGTGTTTCTGTGTTATCTTGCTATGGATGTTTCAGTAGATGCATATATCGTTATTTGGCCACAAATGAAGGTTGAACATAACCATGTTGTCTTGTAAGTAAGTAATACCAAGTCATTTTAACTTATAACCATGTTCTATTCAAATATGTATATGTCATTTTACGTCATTTTACTCATTTTTAATTACAGTTACATATGTTACCAAACGTTTTTATTTAAAAAAATTAGTTACAGCTCATGGCTACTGCTCACAACTACTACTCATTGCTACTGCTCACTGCTACTTTTAACAAACACACTCTAACACTATGTCGATAATGGTGTATATGAGTTATAGTCTAAAAGGTTAAAGCCCATACGACCATAATTAGCCCACAAGGCAGAAAGCCCAACAACCCATCACTTGGGAAATCAACCTCCCAGGCAAATATCGGTGGGACACTAGTGCTCTTGCTTGGAGAACCAAATCAGCAAGAACAAGTCTCAGAACTTATCCCCGAAATTGTTACGCGTTAATGCCACGTGTAGCTACCTTATTCGTGTAGAGGTATTGTTTTGGGTATTTCGTTAGTACGTTTATGATTCACATAACCACCCGAGTCAAGGATGTCATGCCACATGTCGTTCTTGTCTCATTTATAGGATGTCCACCACTTGTAACCTCTAGAATCGTTGGATCACCTACGACCAATGGGTCACATCCACGTGTTGCAGACAACCCAAATGCATCCCTATAAATACTAATGCATTAGGTGAGAAGAACGAAGCTACCTTCTCCATTTCACACACACACAATACACACACCAAACCCTCATCGTATGTGAGTGTTCCCGTCTCAAGATAATCATTCTTATCTCGGAGTCCTTACTGAACGCGGGAAACCAAACATACGATAATCACCATCTCACACTATTGATTTACCAAAATCCTTGCTTTATGTACCATATGTAAATAGTCACAAAACCCACCACCTCCATGTCAATGCCACATCACCATTCAACATACCACCAAACCCACCACCAAACATATGTTATGGTCACCACTAAACCAAAAATGCAAAAATACCCACTTTAAACAAACATATCCTAGAATATGCCCCACAAACGCACACACACACAAAAAGTGGGAAACCGCTTGGTAGTGCATACCACTAAACGAGTGCAAAAAGTTGGGTCTTGGCGAGTGGTGGGTGGCCATTGCTATGGTCTTGGCGGGTGATCATGCTTGGTGGTGGTGGTAGACCACCCAACATAGTGCATAGTCTAAGAACTAAGAACATCCATTATGGTGGTTTATGAATACGTCTAAAAAATTATAAAAAGGTCAAAAATTCTATGTGTCGTAGTGAGAAACTATTTCAAGTTTACGTGACATGAACATGTCTAGCATATTGAAGAGGTTTATAAATTAATGATTTTGCATGAGGTGATAATTTTAATAACTACTACTAAAAGTTTTATCTATAATCTGAATAGATATTAAATATGAAAATGTTTGTAATTAAGTACAACACATGAAGTGTCAATTTTATAAATCTTTTAATAAGTTAATTGACCGCTCTAACAACTTTTTATATCGAATAAAGATGGAACATTGTCGTAGCCTAATTAATCTGGCATATAATAATGATCTATTTATTAGCAATTTATTTCCTACCCAACACATTTAGTTTTGAAGCATTTGGAAAAAAAAAGTATGTTTAAATTCCATGTATAAAAGGAAAAAAATACATTGAAAAGAATTTGTAAAATAATACAACAGTCAATATTTGTTCATATTGAATCTTTATAGTCCCAAAGAATTTGTAAAAAGTGAACCCCTTTAAGAACCAATCTTCTCAATCTTAGGAACATGAACCGGGAAATCGTTAATCTCATCCGACCAAGGATTTTTCTCCTTAGCTGGATCAATTGTCTTCAAAGCCTTCCACACGGCACTGTTACACTTGAAACCTGACCCGAAAGCAATTTGCCATGAGCGATCACCCTTGCGTATCCTACCCTTGGCCTCAGAATAAGCTAACTCGTACCACAATGAGCTACTTGAAGTGTTTCCAAATCTATTGAGAGTCATTCTAGATGGCTCCATGTGCCAGTCAGTCAAATTAAGATTCTTTTCTATCTCGTCTAGAACTGCTCTTCCACCCGCGTGAATACAAAAGTGTTCGAACGCTAGCTTAAAATCTGGTATATACGGCTTGATTTTCATTTGAAACACTTTTCTTGCAACTAAAGTTGCGAAAAACAATAATTGTTCGGACATAGGAAGTACTAATGGTCCAAGTGTTGTGATATTTGTTTTTAAGGCTTCACCAGCAACTGCCATAAGGTCTTTCGAAAGAGCTACACCTATTTTCTTGTTCTCATCCTCTTCTTGGAACACACAACTATAACACTTGTCATCAGCCCCTTTATGTGTACGAACAGTGTGAATGAGTTGATACTTAGAACGACGACGATCAGAAGACTTATTCGACAACAAAACTGCCGCTCCTCCCATTCTAAACAAACAGTTTGACACAAGCATTGATCGATTGTTTCCAAAGTACCAATTTAATGTTATGTTTTCCATGCTAACAACCAACGCATATGAATTAGGGTTCACCTGTTTTCAAGAAACAAACACACCATTAATGTCAAATTAAATATTTCAACTATTTACTATACAAAGTGATCCCACTTTTACCTTATAATATATATACATAACAGTTAATTCAAGATGTATTTAACTTGCCACAATATTATTTTAGTGTGTATCAATCTAATTTCCTATAATTAAATGCCTAACCTAACTGTGTGCACTAATGACTTGATTAAATACACCAAGTTAGATACTAGAGGAAACTAGAAAGAATAAATTACCTGCAAAAGTTGCTTAGCAAGATCAATGGAAATCAATCCAGCACTACAACCCATTCCACCAAGATTATAGCTCATAATATTTCCTCTAAGTTTGTAATGATTCACAATCATGGAACTTAATGAAGGTGTTGGACAAAACAAGCTACAATTCACTATCAATATACCGATATCCTTAGGTTTCACCCCAGTTTTCGCCAACAAGTCGTCAATAGCACCGTACATAACCATCTCAGCCTCTTTTCGTGCCTCAGCCATACACGGGTTTGGAGGAACTTGTAACACGGCCTCGGGAAAATACGTTTTCTGTCCTAATCCAGATCGTTCCAAAATCTTCTTTTGAAATGCTAGATTTTCTTCGGTAAATGTCCCCGCTTGAGTTGATCGGTCCATAAATATTTCCCTTGTTACAATTCTAGCGTCTTCGGGTTTGTAACACGAAAAATCGACTAGGTAAACTTTTTTGGGCCTGCTCATGAAGTAAAGCGTTGCTAGAAATACTAGTAAAGCCGAGCATATGACAACGGTGACTAGATTAAATCTAAGCTGGTCCCATAAATGGACTATATCGTGTGAGGAAAGTGTCGATAAATGGACTGTAACGATAGCTAATAAAGGGGTTAATAAAAGGTACATAGCGTGTGAGATCAAGTAATGGTAGCCTAGTTTAACGTATTTTAGTTTTATAGAGAGGAGAAAATTCGGGAGCTTCGCAACAACTGGTTGTCGTTGGTCCGCCATGGAAATCGAATTTGTATGTGAAATCGGTGATAGAATTTGATGAATATGAGGGAATTGAAGTTAGGCAAAACTAATGGATTTAGAGATAGAGAAATGTGAGATGGTACAAGGAGGGAAGCGGGAATTTAAAGGGGAAGGAGGTGCAACCACCCCAACGACCTTTTTAATGTTAAAACTTATTGCACACTTATATAATAATTTTTTTAATGTATGGTTTCGTATAGGCTTGTGCAAGTGTATACATGGCCGGCTCTTGGGTGGGCCGGGGAGGCCAACCGGCCAGGGCCCATTTTTGCGAGGGCACATTTAAAAAAAAAAAATCGACAGGGCCCGTAAATCCTCGGAGACGCCCCTGCGTATAGGCTTGTGCAAGTGTATAAAACTTGATATTGCATTGTTTTGCAACTGAAAATATGAGCTGTACGTGGCGAAGATATATGAAAAGAAGGAAAAAAAAGGTTGTATATTAAAGTTTATATTGATACCTGATACTTATAAGAATAGTTAGTTCAATTCCATAATGTACACATTACTTAAACTGTTAACTAGTCTTTATTTTTGGAACGGCTGTGATTACATATAATTACAAATTAAAAGCCACCTAACGAGGAGCTAAGGGCAATGGTTACATGAGGGGGTTCGGGACGACATTGTACACATTACTTAAACTGTTAACAAGATAATTGTACCACTCTAGCTAGTCGACTAGCTAGTGATTCGAGTATTCTAGCTTTACAGAAAGAAAACATGGTCTGGATTGGATTCGGCCATGTTCCAAACTTTACCATACCAAATGTTGCTAAATACTCGATCGCTGTTCAAAAAGAAATCATTAGTTATAAGTAAAACAGTGCCGCACCAAATTCACATCTACTGGTTTGATTTATGTTCTAGTCCTAAATTTACAAAAGATAGATTATTTAAAAAGATATCAAGTGTCAAATACGTTATTAACATGTGCATTTAATACGTTTCTGAGAAAGTTAAGTGTTGTATTACTTTACTAGCTTAAAGACCCGCGGATTCGCGGAGTTTTTAAAAAAATATGAAAATGAGATAATAAGAAAACAACGAACGTCAACATGTTTCATTAATATATACAAGAAATAATGAGATAAAACGTGAATTATTCGACAATCAATTGAGTTTGTAACAATTAAAATTATAGACGTCCATGCGTTGTCGTCTCCAAATAATAGCAAATGACGTCTGTGAGCGCTAATCAATATAATAGCCAATGTCCACAAAATACCAATCATTTTTATGGTTTGGTTGTGCCTTCTTGATCTCAAATGGCGCAAAGGTTTCCTAAGGCATGTGTTCTCATAACGTTGTAATAACACAAATATGCAAACAAAAAAAATTGTATTTTACAATAACCCTTTTGGTTGGTTAGTTGATTTGTTTATTTGCATGAAAGTGTTTAATTTATATGTTCACAATAGTGGTAAATGTAAAAGTTTGAATATAAATCTTGACTACTTAGTGTGTAAACGAACTGTTAAACACTAAATATATAGATTTTGTTTAAATCATTTTTTCAGTGTTAAAACTATAAGTTCTATCATTTTTTAAAATATAAAATAACCCCCGAACATCACAGGATTAAAATTTGCCCATTTTATTCGTTAATTAACTTGCCCATTTTGACACATCTACCTAAAACTTGCACCACCAAACATCGCTGCAATATTGGGAATTTTACCACCAACCCACCAAAGATTTTCTTAGAAATACTCATGGGCTTACAAACTTTGACATTGGTAACGTAATTTGTTTTACATGAACATTTACATCTTATAATGGTACCAATAAGGATGAAATTATGCCTTCAAATCCACATATTATTTTAGTTTTCACTAACATGCTATAATACAAAATAAATATAAACTTTGATATCAATATTCGTTTTTACACGCTTCTTGGCTGCATCCATTGTTCTATAAGTACAAAAAAAAAAAAAAAAAAAAAAAAAAAAAAAAAAAAGAAAAAAAAGAAAGAAGTTATGGGTGATTTATACAACTCTTAGTGTTTTCAACAACTGAAATTGTATTAAGCAAATAGAATACTTGTGTGGCTTAATCCTTTTCGAATCCTTAGCTTTATCATCTTAGGTTCCTCTTTACCGAACACTTTAAAGTTTGTTGAGTGCATTAAAGGAAAGAAGAAGCTAGCAGAACCAGCCTTTTCATTCTGAGGTACTTTAGTCAGATAAGTATATAAAAGATTAAAGCCTATTAAAGGAAAGAAGAAGCCAGCAGAACCTACCTTTTCATTATGAGGTACTTTGGCGTTGTGTTTTGTTGTAGCAACATAAAATTGGGCAGATTGTTTTTCTACCTGCAGTTATCAAGAAAAGAGGTATAACGATCATGAACTACACTTACTATAATATAAGTTTAATAATCTCAAGGTTAATACATTAATGATTGGTTACTTTATATGCCCGTAGCGGAGCAAAGGATTCAACTTAAGAAACCGATACACGTTTATGTAGGAGCCAATGTGCGACTCCTTTTTATATAAAAAGGAGCATATATGCTAATTTTGCTGCAAAAAAAAAAAAAAAAAAAAAAAAAAGGCACACATTGAGAACAAAATACCCGACCATTTTTTTTACCTCTAATGCGAAAGATGAACACCCATTTAATGTCTATTATAAAAATGCCCAAGGATAAATGTTTTTACCAAACGTCCAGAGATGGCCTTATATGGATATTATTTAAGGTAAATGTGTATACCTTTCACGCGCCCACATCAGCCGCACTGAGAAAAACTGAGTGACACCTACAAATGGGGAAAAGAGCTTATAAGTACCATATCTCAGATGTACTTTATGCAAGTGCAGCGCTAAAAATGGTTATATGAATATGGAAAAGGCGTAATCCATAATAGACTCCCAACGAATATATAAACTCTCGTATCCATTAGTAGCTGTATGAGTGTAAGTATCAGAAGCTGATGTAATCATGCAAATAAAACAACATATGTAAGCATTAAATCTACTCACTGTATCAAGTATACAAAGGTGGATGGCAAAAGTATTTGGTCAATGTTCTTGTTTTAAACTGCGTGATCTTCTAATTCATGATGGGGAATATACATGTACTGTGATTAAGCTATGTTACTAACAACACAAAGGTTTACCCGAGCCCCTCCTAACTTATTTTTAATGCCGAAGCTCTTCTATAAGATTTAAGTGAAAGAAAAATTGTATCTTATAAATAGGAGGTGAGGGGATCTAAACACACTCCTTGTGTTAGAGATACTTTGAGTAATACTAACTAGCACGCGAAATTTACTAGCTAATACTTAGAAGATATTGTATATAAGGTATATGAATGAAACAGTGATTGAATATGTATTTGTATGAACAATGAAGACAATGAGAATAACCAAAACGATTCAATATTATTATCAATAATACGAGTGATCTATGTTATTACTAGGGTTACAAAACCTTGAATCTCTCTAAAACAATCGTATATCTATATCGTACATAAACTCTAACCTAGGATATCCTTTTATAGAACAAGGATTCCTGTACAAGATAACTATAATATCCGAATAACTCTAACTAAATAGGATATTCACTAAATCTTTTCTATACTTATCCTATTACACGTTTTCATAACATAAACAATACAAAGTATTTGTACTGGCAGTTAGTACTGCTTGTATTATTCTCCAACAGTTGAAACATTTAGCCTGGCAGTACTAACTGTTGGTTTAATTCCCAACAATCCTCCCCTAAACTTATGATTTCTCTCCAAATCACTAAGTTTCTTCGAATTAAACTTTAACACTGATGATGGGGGGATTCTTCCAAACACTTCATCTTCTATTCTTCCTCAGAGCTTCATACTGATCATATATCCTCTGAATTAAATCTTTAACCACTTCTGAATGTTCTTCACATCTGAGTTTTAAAGAAACCATCACAGCTAACACTTCATAACTTAGTGGATATTCCAATTCAGCTAACATGAAGATATATACTCCACTCTGTGTTGATAGATGATGCACATTGCATGAACTATAAAACTCCCATGAAGTAGTCAGATCATAATAAGGAAAATTCCAATACACATCTGTAGGATCTGGTTCATACAATCTCTTGAATTCCACCCATAATTCTTGCTCTTTCACATCTGTCTTCTTCTTTGTATTGAGCTTCTCTTGTACTAACCTCCACAGAGTATCCAAATCTTCTCTATCACAGATTCTTAGCAAATTTTCAAAATTCTTGAAGACTGTTGTCTCTCCACCAACTCTTGTAATCTTTCAAGCTTTTCCAAATTTATCTCTGTAGATCTCCCAATCTATTATAGGATGTCTTGCTTGAAGAGGGTCAACATGAAGAATTTCTGGAACAGTTACTATCATCTTACTCATCTGATCTTGTGATAATTCCACTTTCTCTGCTTGAGCTTTTTCTTTCTCTTCTTTCTGAGCAGTCTTAATCTTCTTTGAAGGTCTTCCTTCTAAGTCCATAGGAAATTTAATTTGAGCTCTTCTGAATGCATTGTAATACATAAACTCAATTTCTTCATTAGATTTTCCCTTCAGTTGATCTACCTTCCAACCAGCTTGATTCTTCAGATACATCTTCATCCCACTTATAATCTGAGCCTTTGTAGGTTTTCTTTTCCTCTTCTGACTAGATCTAATACTTTCCATGATGTCGATTCCTAGAGTAAATGAAATCTGCAAGTATAGCTGATCTTGCTTGAATACTTAGACTCTCATCTGCAATCAATTCTAAGGCTCTTTGTCTCACAACTGGATCAGTATTAATCTGATGTTGTATATGCTCTTCAAGTGATTCTTGTGCAATAATAGCATCAGAAGCCATTCTTTCTTTTTCCAATCTTTGAGCTTCCATCCAATTTGCTACTTCTTCTTCATGAGCCTTTCTTGCTACTTCTTCATCAAAATCTATCTGTATTTGAGTTCTGGGCTTGATCTTCTTAGGTTGTGGCTCATCTTCAACCATAATAGCCTTTCCCTTATCCTTAGTAGTTTGTACTGCTACCTCACCAGTTTGTACTGCTCCCATAGAACTTGTAGCAGTATCATGAATTTCTTCTTGATCTTCAAGATTTACCAATTCTGTTCCTTGTTCAAGATCCACAGGCTCTGTAGCTTCTTGTTCTTCACCCACATCAACATTATCACCACCAGAATTACCATTACCACCACCAGAATTACCTTCTTGTTCATCAAACTCCAATGTCCTCCCCTGAGTTTGTGACCCTGTTTTCGTTGTTTTCCTCCCCTGTTTGGGAGAATCATCATCATCATCAGACTCAGAACTGGAAGAACTTGTAGATAGAACCATCCCAGATCTTTTACCCTTGAACTTTTTGACTTGAGTCTCTAATTTCTTCACTCTTGTGGTCAATTTGGTGTAGATCAAGGCAAAATTTCTTTTATGACTTTTGAGTTCATCCTCCAGAGACACTACCTTGTCAGACAATTGTGTACACAAGACCATCAATTCCTTAAGTTTAGAGCTGCCCTCATCACTTCTAGCTGTGTGACCTGTTAGGAGAGGTGAATCAAGGGGCATAGATTCAGTTTCTACCCTAGTTGGACTAGGAGGTACTCCTGAACCACCCAAATTTTCCATTTGGCCTGGGATTTCATCACCTGTGACAAGTCTTTGAGGACTTGACACATTAGATGTTGCCATGGTAGGGGTCTTAGTTATGTTTACACTGGCCTGCCCAGCTACTAAGCCAGAAGCAGTAGTGTAAGCCCCACCCATACTATCATGAAAGATAGCCTCATCTGCTACAAAGGTTGGAGTAGGAGGACTAGGCTGAGGACCCATAGTCTCCTTTCTGGTTCTTCTCCTATAGGTTGTGGTGACTGGGGGTGTATGAGTTATTTTTGGAACCTCAATGGGTGTGTGTTGGGGCTCAGTTGGGTTGACTGACCCTTCACCCTGAACAATTTGTAGCATCTCAGGAAAAAGAGTATCACTACCCCATTAAAAAGTCTACTTGCCATAGCCATGTTTTGAAAGAGTTTTTGCTGAAGGCAAGGTGTTGGAAAAGTTTCTTTATGTTTCTTTAGCAGATTCTTTTTCTTAGTCAGAAGAGTTTGCACAAATCTTGGATACATTAGAAACTTAGTTTTACTTTTCACATTATTAACCATACTCTCAAATATGAATTTAGAAAAATTAAAAACTCTATTTGTTGACAAGCATATAAGAGCAATAGCAATATTGCTACTGAATTGCTCCCATGATGTTCTTTTGGGACTTAAACAATGCAAGAGAGTATGGATAAGAAATCTCCATTGTGGGGAGAAACATCCCTTTTGAAAAGTCAATTTGTGGTTGGATGTATCATACCCCATTCTTGCAATTTCTTGTCAAATTTATGTGTTTGGCAAATCATTGATACCATCTGAATCTTCTAACTTAAGATGTCTCCTAATAGTAGATTCAGTAACAATGAATGATATGCCATCCACTTTAGAATGAATTTCTATGTCTCCATCTTCACTAGTTATGACAATAGCAGTTTGCCAAAACTGTGTGATTTGAGAGACAAAAAGAGTAGGGCTAACAGTTAAAGCATACCTTATATGAGATGCATTCAGAAAGTCTACAATCTCATAAAATTGAGGTCCATCACCATGCTCTGTTTTCTCTAAACAGGCAACTTGATTGTGTGTCTTAACGAATTCCAGAATAGCCATGATTAATGATCCAAGTTATAACAGAAAATCGATCGTTTGAGGTTTAATTGATGAAGTGCAAAGCCAATTGGGGTTTTATTAAGGTACTGTTAGGGTTTGAGAATTTTGCGGAAGGATAAGAATTATCTTTAGAAAGTGAATAAGTAAATATTTAGTAAAAAGATAATTATTCTTGAGAAAAACCCTATATATATGGTAACAAACGAATTCACCCAACGGCTAGTTAAAAAAAAATCTGTTACTGACACAACAGTTACAACGGCTAGTTCAGCAGTACAAAGTTTACACTAGCAGTACAAACTTTGCACTAGCAGTACTAATTTTCAAGAAAAATTTTTAAGGAGCAGTATAAACTTATTAGTGAATTAAAAACAATACTGCTTACCCATAGTTTTTAACAAACTATCAGCTATCAACGGATTTGATGTGTTTTTACCAATAGCCGTTTGCTTTGGACTAGCCAACTCTTCATAGTGAGATATGGTGAGTTGATAACCATATAGTTTTTGGTAAACTATCAACCATAAACGGATTTGAGAAGTCTTTACTAGAAACCATTTGCTCTGGACTAGTTGGTTCTTAATGTGGGTTAGACATGGTGAACCAATTACCATTTGTTGTGTGCACAGATCACACACTTGAAATTTCAAAGCACCTCACCATCCAAAGCATCAAACACTTAATTCACAAACTTCAATCAACCTGCAATTGTCAGTCCAAAAATAGAAAACAAAGTGCAAAGCACTTGTCTCATAACATAATAAGCATATGATTAACGTTGCACATAAAAAGGAATTAATTTCCTTGGGGGACCCAAGCCATTACTGACTTAGGTTTTCCTCTTGCATCAATATAATTAAACCTTTTTAGAACAGTTGGTGCACCATTGGATTGAAGTGGTCTCCAAACTCATGATGCTGATGCATTAATACCATTGCCCATCATTCCCTTAGCAGTGTTTTTAAAACTACCAGTATTAACTGCTTGCCTAGCAGTATGAACTGCTGGCTTTGCAATTTCAACCTTAGGTTTCCAAATTTGGTTCTTTACCACTGCTTTGTTATTAAAGGGCCTTTTAATAGTTGTTGGTGCTGATTTAAAAGTTGTTTTTGCACCTTGAACTGTTGGTCTTGGGTAAACAGGTCTAAATGGTCTGGCATTATGAACTGCTGGTCTAGCAGGACTAAGTTGCTTTGGTCCAGACTTTAAAAGAACTGCTCTAGGTATTATTCTAGCATTTGTAGGGTGATGAGGAGATCTTTCTAAGTTCACCCTAGGATTTGAATACCTAGTTACCCTATTGTTGCAATAAGCTGCAAGATGGTCAAACTCCCCACAATTAAAACAAGCTTTCCTATAAAAAAAACAAAGTCATCACCTAGTTGGTGACACTTGAGGTTGCTCCAATTTCTTTGGTTACCTCTGGGCTTGTGTGTGGTTCTATACATTTCACTATACCTTACTGGTTGCCTAACTTTTCTAACATTGTTTTTAGGCCTAACAGTATTAACTTTGACCACCTTAGGAACTCGTGTTCCTTCTACCTTAACAGTATCAGGTTTGACCCTAACCTGATCATCCTCATCATCATCAGAAGTCCAATCTTCTATGGTTGGAGCATCTGAATCCCTAGCAGAGGACACCTTGTCCTCAGAGAGTGATTTATCACTTGCACTCTCAAAGGATGCACTAACTTCTACAGGTTTCTCAACTACTTCTTTTTCTGTTGGCTTATGACCATATTCCATCTTGGGTAGTTGAAATTCATCCAGACCTGTATGTTCTAGGTCAATACCTGGAGGTGCAGGTATTCCTCTATGAGGAGGTGGAACAGACTTATAACCTAGACCTGATTTAGCCTTGTTGATTATTTGACATTCAATTAATTTCTGAACTCCTTTTGATGTGTATTCAAGAGTGTCAACACTTAATTGAATATTTTCTTTATCCTGTTTAAGTCTATCAACCTCAGCTTTTAACATGCTAATTTCAGCATCTTTAAAAAATATGTCCCTTTTAAGCACAACTACAGTATCAGAAAAACTAGACTCATTGCTTTTATAATGAACAATTTGCTCTTCTAAGACAGCTAAACCCCTCTTATGATTTGCCAAATTAAAACTGGTCTTGTTTAGCTCTATTCTCTGTTCATCATAATGTTTCCTAAGAGTTTCTAGTTCTTTTAAAGCATCACATGATTTAGAACATTTAGCAACTTGTACCTCAGAATCAGAGAAAGCCATGAGTGCCATCTCAGTAGGTGCTGCTTCCTCCTCTTCCATAAAGCTCCAGTCAAATCCTAAACCATCAATAGCTACCATAGCTTTTGAGCTTGAGTCAGTGATCTCCACTTCCTTGGTCCTGCTTCCATAGCTTCTGTTCTTGCCATGTTGTTGTCTTGGCCTTCTGCACTCCCTTGAAAAATGACCCATCTTATGGCAATTATAGCACTCAATCTTTGACTTATCATAACCAGCAGTATCATTGCTGTTTATGGTAATCTTCTTCCCTGTTCTCAGATGGAATTTCCTAGCCCTCATGCTAAGAAGAGATATTTGCCATTTAATATCCATCTCCTCCAGATCATCATCATTGATCTCTTGAAGATCTTCATATGTCAACATGGATCCATTATGCTGGGTTGTAAGGAATGCACAACAAGTGGTCTCATCCATAATGCCTTTAGTACTACTTGATGTGCTAGCAGTACCAATATTTGAACTAGCAGTACCAACTGCTGCACTGACCTTCACTTCTTCAGAACTTGAGTTACTAGGAGTTGACACAAATGCCATATTCCCAGTACTTGAGCTTGTTCCAGCATTCTTCTTCACATCTTGCTCCACAATCTTGAAATTGCTATACAAGTCCATCAGACTCATAGAATCAATGTCTGGCTTGTTCTTCCAGACAACAACATGCATAGCCCATTCTGATGGTAAACTTCTCAGAAATTTAGAGTTGAGATCTTCCTGAGGTATTTCAATTCCAAGAATAACAAGTTGGCTCACAAGCTTCTGTAACCTGTTGAACATATGATCCAGTGATTCATTGCTAGTTGCTGAGAAGTTCTTAAATTGTTGCTTGAGGAGTGTCTTCTGAGTCTTTTTGGTGGCTTCATTCCCACCATATCTAGCAACAATAGCTTCAAACAACTGCTTGGCATCCTTGAACTTGCTGAAGTTTAATAGTTGATCGTTTGGAATGGTCATCAGCAACATGTTTCTTGCCTTGAGATCATTCTTCATCTGAATCTTCTCCTCTGCAGTAATAGGCTTTGTCTGCACAACAGTCTCTGTCTTGCCCTCAACAGTTGATGTAGTAGTTGTAGGCTTGAATGAGTTCCCTTCTTCTATGATTTCCCAGAGTGCATAATCTTGCACCTGGAAGTATTGCTCTATCCTTAACCTCAACATATCGAATTCATTAGGCTTAAGGATTGGCAACTTTGCAGCAACATTGGTTTGGGTTGTCTCCATGTCCATCTTCCTTGTTGAAAGAGTTCTTCTGGATCTTCTAATTCAAAGTATCATAACCTGTCTCTGATACCACTTGAGGGGATCTAAACACACTCCTTGTGTTAGAGATACTTTGAGTAATACTAACTAGCACGCGGAATTTACTAGCTAATACTTAGAAGATATTGTATGTAAGGTATATGAATGAAACAGTGATTGAATATGTATTTGTATGAACAATGAAGACAATGAGAATAACCAAAATGATTCAATATTATTATCAATAATACGAGTGATCTATGTTATCACTAGGGTTACAAAACCTTGAATCTCTCTAAAACAATCGTATATCTATATCGTACATAAACTCTAACCTAGGATATCCTTTTAAAGAACAAGGATTCCTGTACAAGATAACTATAATATCCGAATAACTCTAACTAAATAGGATATTCACTAAATCTTTTCTATACTTATCCTATTACACGTTTTCAGAACATAAGCAGTACAAAGTATTTGTACTGACAGTTAGTACTGCTTGTGTTATTCTCCAATAGTTGAAACATTTAGCCTGACAGTACTAACTGTTGGTTTAATTCCCAACAGGAGGCATCAAAAAACTTGTTTAATATACCTTTTATGCAATGTTTATGTTCCTTTGTCTCAAGTTGTTGTCGATCTTTAGACCAACTTTGTGACCCGTCAAGGCATGCTCTGCGATTTTCACCTACCCTAGCAAATCAATGCGACATGTTTTCCCAAGCATGTCATTCCTTAAAAACATGCCTATACTACTCTCGTCATGGCATGACTTCTACATATTTCAACTTATTATAACCTGCAATATCGAGGTCTTAACTTTGTTAGAAGATGGGTTTCTAAGAGGTCAATTGGAATTTTAAAAAATATGCACAACCCAAATCAGCCCATTTATAAGAAAATGTTTCCAAATAGCTACATATAAGCACATAATGTAAATATATCAGTTTCAGTAGCAAGTTAAAGAGACAATGCATACATAGTAAAAATTGAAATATTCGTAAAGCCAAGCAAAAATATGACCATCCAAGAAATACCTTTCAAGAAACCTTATTAAAATCAAATTTGCAAATCTATAAATACCTTGCTGATATCACTGGCTTTTTAGAATCGAGTTACTTTTCAAGAAACCTTCTTGCAGCTTAAAGACTCCTTATCTTCAAAATGAGAATTTGTGTTCTTCGCAAAGCAAAGACTTTTATCAATACAAAACACGTAATTAAACCTCTAAAACAGAATTGTCAAACAAAAGTTTCATTGAGGAATTTTATCAAATAGTTGGCGTACATCTCCAAATAATAGCAATAATATGAGTTTTAACACGTCGTCGAACACATAAACTTAATCAACTGCTACGTCAAACCAATCATTTCCAAATAATCTTGAAATAAATTATCATTAACATGAAAATTCCTCAACTTGTTATGTCGATTGTAAAGAAGATTTTGAAGTAGACAATGAAGATAGATAGGCAATAATATAAATGTCATGGATTCCAATACAACTGAAACTTACATAAATTATTGGGTCGAATTCAAAGTTCCGAATCATTGTAGATTGATTTGTGAAGCCTGCAAAATAAAAAGTAAGAATACAATCAATTCAACCTATATCCAAATCATAACATGTAAAAAGAGAATAAAGAATTGCAAAAGTAGAGGATTAAGAGATGGTGTAATGCTTATGAATTGGCAAAAAATTTGAAAGATAATGTGGTTGTGATTTGAAGCGTGTAGAGGAATACTGGTTTTTGATGGAATAATAATAATTAGTTACCAAAAATATGGCTTCATAAGAGCGGGCACTTATTTGACTTTTGCATTCTGCGTTTTTAAAATGGTATGCATTATTGGTGTTGTACAAAAGCTATATAATTATGGAATTTTAGTCACACAATTAATGAATTGTTTTAATGCTCGTGCTTTAGAGGACTTGTGCAAAACCTTATTTTATTAGATAAAAAGATACGTACCCGTAGTATGTACATGTTTGTTTCTAGAAATATTATACGTATTTGATGACCTATATATTTATAAGATCGTGTGAAAACATGTATACCGGTACCGACTGCTGAAAGTATTAATTGCTTGACTTCAAGTAGGATAGTGGCCGGTCGATATTCCAAAAGCTAGCAATGCTCGAGATGATGTTCAAGTGTTGATGAAGATGGTGTCCAAGTTGACAGCAGAGGATCGTTATCAATGGGTGACAAAATATGACGCATATAATAAAGATACACGATGTGTATTTACACCTTTACTTTTTTGTTAGCTCATTGACAATTAATATATAGATTGCTACATTAACTTGTTCTTATAACAAAATGTTTCGACCTTTTTGTTACGTGATTTCGGGATAAAAAATGTCGCTAAAACCTACAACCATAACCTTTGACCTACACTTTTCAAAAGCATCAGTAAACTGAGCAGTAGAATGTCACTCACTGATCTCACAAAAATGATTGCATATATGCATCTAGTTATATATGTTTTCCTTAACCGTGACTTTTGACCATTTGACCAATTAATTAACACGGGGCATGTGACAATCGTTACACAAACTTAACATGAGTAAACCTTTACTTTTAGGGATCGAGTTGACGTGACAACTTTAAAATTGTTTGTACCAGTAAATTTGAATAAAAGTTAGTGGTCATACTCACTCATTTTTTACATTAACGTCATCTCAGTTTTTTCTCTCCTCTCACTTCCTCACACACTCTCTCACCTTTCAACCCTAAGACTAAAGGTGCTCATCGCACCATCTCACCTTCCACATCAGCGTCACATCAGCTTTCTCTGTTCGCTCACTTCCCCTCACACCTCTCACCTTTCAACCCTGGTGGTCACACCACTCACTCACCTTTCATTAAAATACTCATTTTATACAAATATACCCCCACTAAATACTTCACACACATTCACAAACCAAATAAAAATAATAATAAAACACAAAAAAATGCACAAATGCCGAGAGATGTGCAACTCACCTCTATCTCATTTTTCTCCTTGCCTCACATGTGAGACTCTTGCTAAGTAATGATGTATGGTGTGAGGGTGATGAGCTGACACCCATTACATTTAGCATAATGGTCAAAGCACCTCACATTTTAACTCATTTTTTATTTATTTATTAAAAATTAAAACTTTTAGTCATTAAATTAAAAACATTACATTAAAAATAAAAAAAACAACATAAATATTAAAAACTGAAAGTAAACATTACGAGAAAAGAAAAACACAATCGTTCTATTTGTTTTTTACATGAATCCAAACAATTTTAGCACTGATTTAATTTTGTATTTTTGGGTCCAAATCAAACAAATCAGAAATAATATCGTAATCTTTCCAAGATTCTTTTTTTAGAAAAGTCTCAATCAAAGCACATCTTTCTTGCGGAATATCTTTGCATTACTCGTATGCTTTAATGATATCACCTTTAGTTTTGCTCGCTTTGTCAAACAACACGGCTAAGTCAGTAATCGCTTGCATATGAATATTATCCTCATCAACTTGTTTCTGAACCCTAGCTTTGATTTCCTCGATGGTATGTGGAAGAGAACAATTCATAAGATTTTTGGTAGAGATTAAGTTTGAAGTTGTGTAAAGAATAATGAGTTTAAAAATGTTGAAGTAAATAGACCTGGGTTCAAGTCTCTTCCTTGGCACTAAAGTCCAATTGATACCATTCCCCCACCGCAAACACTCAGTTGACCGGTCCAAGGAGGGCCTATTGGAGAAAACGGCCTAGGGTTAGATCCCAACTCCCGGCTAATATGGTCAACGAGAACAGGTGCTCATTGCATGGGGTCGGGTCCTTGGGGAAGGTTCTGGTTGGCATTAAAAGATGCATGGGATCAGGGTGTTCCCACCGATTTACACCTTTTTTGAAAAATGTTGAAGTATAATTGAGAAGTTGTGTATATATTGAGTTAGATTAATTGAGAAGTTGTGTAAAAAAATGTTGAAATTTAAGGATATTTATAAGTAAAAAAAAATATTGTAAATTTTTCTTTCTTTATATAGCACAACCGCTACAAAAGGAGAGGGGCTCACATTTTGCACGTGAACCAAAGAGGCATCAGCCTCACCATTATCACTTTTTTTAAACCTCACGCGTGAGGTATATGTTGGGTAAAATGGTGGCGCGTGACTCCTGGTGTGAGGGTGAGGGGCTCACGGCCATTACCTTTAGTCTAAGAACTCTCACATTTTAACATTTTAGCTATATTATTACAAAACTTATGTCAACCTATCCTAGTGATTAATAATATAAGGTTAATTAGTCAGCCTAAAAGAGAATTATACAATGACGACTAAGGGTGTTAACGATATGAGCCGAGCCGAGTTTTAGTATATTCGAGCTTAGCTCGATTAACTATTATTCGGCTCGAGCTCGACTCGACCTCGAATAAATATTCAAAATCCCGCTCAAACTCAAGCTCGCGTATATAATTAGTTGTTCGAGCTCGAGCTCTATGCTCGTTTAGTTTACTTTAAATTTTGGTTTGTAAGTTTTCTCAAGCTCAAGCAGCTCGTTTATAAGCTCGAGAGCTCGAGTTGATAACCTATTCTGCTCAACTAAGCTTATTCTTTCAATATAAACGGCTAAATCAGTATAGGTTATTACCATAAAGCTAGTGAAAACCAAAGAACATCTAAAGTGTCTTTTAGACTCCATTAGTTTATCCTTTAAATGGAGAACAAGTTAAATTAAACTATTTGTCAAAAAAAAATGTGGAGGTTTGCTTTTTATAGACTTTCTTTATTTTGAAGGTTTTTCTCCGCTCTGATGTGGGATAAATTAATTGCTAATGTTATACTCTTTGTTTCTCTTGCTCTATTATTCTTGAGTAAATTACAAAGATTGTCCTTGTGGTTTGCGTTGACTCACATTCTTGGTCCCTTGACTTTTTTTTGCTTGTACAGTCACTAACTCTGAAACCCTTAACACTCTTGGTCCCTTGACCAAACTGACGTTAAATTTGACTGTTAAATCCCCTCATGTGACTTGCACATGAGGGTATAATTGTCATTTTGTCATCTCTTTCATTATTTTATTTTTTTAAAAGCTTTTCATTAATTATAGCACACCCTCTTTAACTAAACAAAGTTCAACTAACAATATAAATAGCTTGTAGTACAACTCAATAAAACTAATTGTATCTACATGTTTTATACATACGACTTACAATCATCACTATCTATTCATCTCTTCATAAAATCACCACTTACACTAGATGATCATAGTCAAACAAGAAACTTAACTTTGTCACACTAAGTATTCACCATTTATTTCTCTTTTTTTAACAACCCAAAATACCATTTAAACATCCACAAACCCAACAATCATTATCTTAAACATGTTCATTCAAACTTATAGATCAAAATCACATCTTCATTTTTGTTTGGTTTTTATTTCATCAAAGAAACTAACAACAACAACAACATGACATGATTCAAAGACGAAATACACAAGATCAGATTCACAAATAATCACCACAACTTCATTTCACAACATCAAGATTATATATTCATTTATCAAAATACATAAAAAACCAAAACACATCCCGAATCAAAACATAAGATTAAAACAAAAAAGCTGGTACTTATTTGTGAACGATGGTAAGGTAACGAGATCCAAACGTCACCATCACCATCATTGAACGACCCCGAAGGCAAATACCCATAACAGGACACCACCATCGTTAACCATAAATCACTACCACCAAATCGCCACCATCACCATCATCAGTCCACCACTAAGCCCTCACCCCCGCCACCATCAGCCCGCCACCAAACCCCCGATCCCAACACCATCAGTCAGCCACTAAGCCAAATGAGGGGAAACCCAACAAAAACCCATATGTTAATGACACATTAATGTTAAGTTTTATGGACAAATATTAATGTGTATGTCTAGAATCGAACTCGAGACCACGGGATTGCACACATTACGTATGAGGAATTAATGGATAATAATTAATATGTAAACCGTTATGTATTTAATTATTACAACACAAAAATAACGACTAACGGACGTTAAGTAATTAACGACAATTGACTAACGACCGTTAGGGAATAAGAGAAGGACTATAGATGAAATTAGAGGAACAAGAAGCTTCCGGAATCCCTTGGGGATACCTTGGCCGATTGGCATGGGCTTGGCAAACCCAATCCATTGCCAACTTGTTCTCCAAGATTCTCATGCTATATATACAAGACTTAGGGTTATTGAATCTTTAACTCTTGTGCACTTGCTATAAACCTAAAACCCTTTTCTTCTTCCTTCTTTTCTTGGTCGATCGATCATATACCCCATAGGGTCGATCGACTTTGTTTTTTCTTAAACAAAATTGTTTGGTTTATTTTGTAGACTTTGTTTTTTCTTAAACAAAATTGTTTGGTTTATTTTGTGGTTATATTACTAGCATAAACATTAATTCGGTTATAGTACGTATGTACAAGATCGTGGTATTAACTCATCATAGTTAATATCTTGGATTGAGATACAAAACGGTAAGGGGTATCTCGTTAATCCATTCTTGATAAAGATTGAAGAAGATTTGAAGTTTGATTCTTGTTGTGTGAGAATCAAAAGGTACGTTCACTTTAATATTCGGTTAATACTTATGTGTTAAAATTAGATCCTACGCTTCCGCATGTGTATGATGATTACTAGATTAATATATGAACTTGTCCTGATTAATAAATTCTAACAGTGGCATCACGAGCCGTTTGTAATAAATTACCGAAACACATAAAAAACGAATCTTGGATTAGGTTTTAATGTTAGTCGATTTTTTTAGGGTTTAAAAAATCAAAACCCTAATTTTTTAGAGGGGGGGGGGGCGATGCCCTTCTAATTAAAAAATTAGTTTTGTAGTTTTGAAACCCTAAAATTGTAACATGTTTATGTGGTTAAAGTTGCGTTCCTTGTGACTCGCATTAATCCATGATGAAACATGCATGTTTATCATGGATTAAGATTGATTAATTGTTAAGTTGATTTACACATGTAATTATGATAGATCTAAAATTGGAGAAGACCTCAATTAATTATATTAATGAATCTATTATGTGCTATTTTGTATATATTTGCTAAGACTAACGCATTCGATACGTCGATGCATGTGGCTCACCTACCATTGTAGGTGACAGTCTTAGTTAAATATATGCATAATAAAACATAGAAAGATTATTAATAGGTTTTATCAACAAGTTTGCATGTGGCTACTTGATACATAAATTAATTGTTAAGATTATGTGTGCTTATTTAGTTGTTTATTTTTGTTAATTACTTGTTTTTTGTTTAAATTGTATTACACATTGTAAGCATAAAAGGGTAATTTTTGGAATAGAAAATAAATGGACTAAATAACTATGAAACTTGTTGTAATAAATTATAGATCTTGCAAAGTCTTATGTGCCGATAGTGGTTCGCTTCGCACGGTAATTTGCTCTCAGGCGAGACTAGCAAGATTATAGTTTATTACATGTTTTTAAGACTTAAAGTCATAAACTTTTAATTGAGTGATGAGTTTTGTACCAATAGTTTGAACGGCTCACCCAGTTTTGACAAACTATAAGAGGGGTATAAGGAGGATTGATATTAAATTGTCAAACCGAAAGAGATGCATTTTTAATTGGCATTTAGTGCTGACGTTTATCTCTCCGCTCATTTGTGCGTCAAATTGGAGCTACCAAGTAAGCTATTTTATGTACAAAATCATCTTAAGGGTGAATTGACCTCAATTCCACGTGCCACTTTGTGGTAATTATCCGAATAACTTGGGTCTTTTGACTCATGCAGCAGTAGGATATAGTGGGCGATAATTGTCGGTAATTCTTTTATTGGTGAACCCAATACCTCAATTAAAACTTTGTTGATTTAAATCTTAGCC
The DNA here is from genome assembly GCA_021014915.2 of Artemisia tridentata subsp. tridentata. NCBI lineage: Eukaryota > Viridiplantae > Streptophyta > Magnoliopsida > Asterales > Asteraceae > Artemisia > Artemisia tridentata. The sequence goes on along the minus strand of CP139505.1, from coordinate 168,976,834 downwards.
TAAATTGGTAAATAAAAACGTTTTGAAAACTTATAATACGAAGATGTGTGCATGCTTCTTCGTACATATTTTGATTGACACATCAAAATTAGTACCCTAAAATTTAAGTTCATGCCATCTAATTGTAAAAAACACTTGAAATTATTATTTAGCCTAAGTGAGACCTTACCTAGATTTTAATGACAAGGTAAATTTCCATAATGCGTGAGACCAGTAATGGAGAATTTGCAGTTTCTAAATTAGATGACTTAATTAAGTTGTTAGTGAGACCTAGAAACTTAAGGCATGAGATGGGATGAAACATGCTTATTTGCAAATTGTATTTGGCAAATGTAAATCCCATAATGATCTAGGAGTAGGAAATTGTTTGCCGATTATTGTTCGACAGATTACCATATTTTGTACTTTCACTACTAGCAGATCAACTGATGTAGTGAAACTATGAAAATTAGGATCCTAGTTTTCAAGAAAATTTAATGGTTATATGAATATTTCTTTGGGTATTTTATTTTCTTGAAAAGTTGTATTATCAGAATACTAATATTTGAACTTTTTCTGTAGAAATGGCTCAACCCAATAATGTTGTACTAAGTTCTGCTTTCAAAAATCACTTTGAAAGGGAAAAATTGACTGGCCCAAATTTCAATGACTGACATAGGTCACTCTAGATTGTCTTGAGAGTGTCCGATAAGCTGGAATACTTGAATAAGCCTTGCCCTGCTGAACCAGATGCTACTGAATCCGAGGATGTCAGAGAAGCCTGAAAATTGGAGTACAAAAAGCACAATGAAGTTGCGTGCTTGATGCTTGGAAGTATGGCTCCAAAATTGCAAAGCAGTTTGAGCACCATTTTCCTTATGATATGCTTCAAGAACTCCAAAAGACTTATGAGAAGCCACCTGCAGTTGAATTGTATGATTTGATCGATGCATTACATAGCTGCAAGCAGGGTGAAGGTAAACCTGTTAGTGATCATGTGTTGGAAATGAAGAGTTACATGGACCAACTACATCAGATCAACTACATCTACCCAGAGAATGTATGTGTGAACCTAATCAACAGATCCTTGAACAAAGATTTTTTTGGTTTTGTTTGAAACTATAATATGCATTGCGCGGGAAAGACAGTCACAGAGTTGCTTGCAATGCTTGTGGACTATGAGAAGGGTTTACCAAAGAAGGCACCTACTCCTCAGCTATTAGCTATACAAGGAGGTAGAATCCAAAAGCCAAAACTGCAGGCGAATAAAAAGGGTCAGGGTAAGGTTGACAAGGGTAAGCCAGTTATGGCCTATCAACCTATGCCCAAGAAGAATAACCTTAAGAAGAACAAGGTGAATCCTAACAAGAAGGATCAGGCTTGCCACCACTGCCATGAGATAGGACATTGGAAGCGGAAATGTCTACTCTATCTCGAGGAGTTGCGTGTGAAGAAGTTGAAGGTTGAGGCTGGTAACCCCAGTACTTCAGGTGACTTTTTCATGATTGAATTATTTTCATTAACTCATAAAATAAATTCCTGGGTATACGATACTGGATGTGGTATTCATATTTGCAATACACTGCAGGGATTTAGATTTGAAAGGGGACTGGCCTATGGAGAACAATATTTGCACCTGGGTAACGGAGCACATGCAGCTATTGAAGCTATAGGCATATTTAAATTAGTTTTGCCTTCGGGCTTAGTACTGTTTTTAAATAATTGTCATTATACACCTACTATTGTTAGAGGTGTTGTTTCCTTTTCGTGTTTATTGGATATTGGTTTTAAACATACTGTTACAAGCAATGGAATTTATGTTTCTTTAAATAATGTTTTTTTTTATTTTAATGCTATTACTGTGAATGGTGTATTTGAAATTGATATGAATGATTCCAATAATTATAATTCAATGTATAGCATCAATAATAAGAGAATCAAGAATGTTTTGGATTCATCTTATCTTTGGCATTGTCGACTTGCTCATATAGGCAAGACTCGTATGGAAAAGCTGCAACGCGATGGGCTTTTACAAGATATCAATGATGAATCATTTGATAAATGCGAATCTTGTATATCTGGGAAGATGACAAAGAAACCTTTCAATAATCGTATGGAAAGGGCTTCTGATCTACTTGGTTTAATACATACTGATGTGTGCGGACTACTTAAACATGTGTCAAAAAGAGGTGCTAGCTACTTCTTAACCGTTACTGATGATTTCAGCCGTTATGGATATTTGAAACATAAACATGAGGTATTTACTTAAACATAAATATGAGGTATTTGAAACATTTAAGGTTTTCAAAGCAGAAGTAGAATTGCAACTTGGAAAGAAGATTAAAGCTCTTCGATCCGACAGAGGTGGTGAATACCTGAGTCAAGAGTTTAAAGATTATTTAGCTGAGAATGGAATTGTCCAGCATCTCACATCTCCATATACTCCACAACAAAATGGTGTATCTGAGAGAAGAAATCATACATTGTTGGACATGGTGCGATCAATGTTTAATCTTACAACTCTCCCTTTATCCTTTTGGGATTATGCCTTAGAATCTGCTATTCGCATTCTGAACATGGTTCCAACTAAGAAGGTTGATAAGACACCTTATGAATTATGGTATGGAAAAACTCCTAACTTGTCTTATTTAAAGGTCTGGGGTTGCGAGGCGTTTGTTAAACGTGACTCAGCAGATAAACTCAAACAGAGATCTATAAAGTGTATCTTTGTAGGATACCCAAAGAAAAGGATGGGTTACTACTTTTACTACCCACCTGAAAAAAAAGTAATTGTTGCTAGGTATGGAGATTGACCGGATCTAAACACACAACTTGTGTTGAAGATACTTTGAGTATAATGCTAAGTAGCACGCGGAATTTACTACAAAGCACTTAGAAGATTTTGTGTTTGGTGATGTGTGTGATTGTATGAATGTAACAATGAGAATAAGAACACAATGTTTAACACAATGATTAGCTTCAATATATTAATATGGATGATCTACAATATCACCAGGGTTCGACAACCTTGAAGCTCTTACAAATAATTCGTACTTAGGGATATTAGAGATATATGAAACCCTAATTAGGATCTCCTTTTATAGAACAAGGAGTCCTATACAAGTAAAACTATTATACGTATCAATCTAACTTAATAAGATATACATGCAATCTATTCTATATATATATCATTACGCGTCTTTCACATTCTGTCTTTATCTTATAACCAGTACTAACTTCTTCTACTAGCAGTACTAACTGACTTAGTACTGTTAGTGTAATCTTGAACGAATCTTCAGCAGTACTAATTTATGCCTGGCAGTACTAACTGTTGGTTTAATTCCCAAAAATCCTCCTCTAAACTTATGATTTCTGTGCAAATCATTAAGTTTCTTCTTGAATTAAACTTTGTATATAATGGGGTGGATTCTTTTAAACACTTATCTTCAATCTTGAATCACTTTAGAATTTTCTTCACATATAAGCTTTTGAAGAAACCATAATAGTAAGCACTCCAATATAAACTTCATACTTATCTCTGATTTTGAACTGATATCCTCCCCTGAGTTACATAATCATCTTTAACAACAACTGAACAAACACTAATTCCTCCCCTGTTTGGAAGAATCTTCACCATCACATAAATTTGAACATATGACATTTGAGCTCAGCTTCCAATATGACAATTTGTACAAGTTTCCATCAATTCAGTTGTTTAGTTACAGACCTACTCTCATCACTTCCAGATGTGTAACCTTCTGAGAGAGGTGAATCATAGAGTATAAACTCAGTTTTAAACCAAGTTTGAATGAACAGTACAAACTAGTTGGAACTAGCAGTATAAACTGTTTAGCAAAAATTTTCAGAGATCAGGATAAACTTAATGTGGACTTGAAAACATTTTTGCCCACTTATAGTTTTTAGCAAACTATCAGCTATCAACGGATTTGATATGTCTTTACCAATAGCCGTTTGCTTTGGACTAGTCAACTCTTTACTTTAAGATATGGTGAGTTGATGACCATCCAGTTTTTGGTAAACTGTCAACTATAAACGGATTTGATTAGTCTTTACCAGAAACCGTTTGATCTGGACTAGTTGGTTCTTATGTGGGTTAGACATGGTGAACCAATTACCATTTGTTGTGTGACAAATTCTCACACTTGACATTCCAAATCACCATTCTTTCCAAAGTACAATCCAATTTAAAATGGACATACTCCAAGCAATTTGCTTATTCAACCTGCAAATGTTAGTCCAAAACCAAAGAAAATACATTGCAAAACATTTCCTTTTTAACAGTTATCACAAGTGACTAACAAATTTCCATAAGCAGTACTAAAAATTACCAAGCAGTACAAACTATACCCAGCAGTTACATCAGACACACCTAGTAGTACAAAATCCTTATTATTACAAAAACACTTAGACATCAAAATTTTCAAGGATTAAGCATTCCAATACCTGTTACCAAGTACTGAAATCTTGTTACATCAAAACCTTTAGTTAGTAAGTCAGCAAAATTGTCATCAGCATGAATTTTGACAACCTGAACCAACTTCTTTTCATTACAATCTCTTATAAAATGATGTCTAATCTTAATATGTTTAGTTTTTGAATGTTGAACTGGATTTTTAACTATGCACATTGTACTGCTATTGTCTATGAAAATTATTGTATTCAAGAAATTATACCCATAATCAAGTAATTGATTTTGAAGCCAAAGAACTTGAGCACAACAACTTGCTGCAGCCACATACTCAGCTTCTGTAGTAGAAGTGGCCACCATAGTTTGCTTTTTACACTGCCATGAAATTAATCTGCATCCCAGAAACTGACAACCACCAGTTGTAGATTTTCTATCCATACTAGCTCCAGCATAATCAGAATCTGAGTAAGCCACCAGATCAAATGCAGACTCTTTAGGATACCACAGACCTAGATTAGGTTGACCTTTAAGGTATCTAAAGATTCTCTTCACTGCTGTCAGATGAGACACTTTAGGATTGACTTGGAATCTTGCACAAGCACAAACTGCAAACATAATATCAGGCCTGGATGATGTGAGATACATCAAAGACCCAATCATAGATCTATACATGTGCACATCCACAGCTTCACCACTTTGATCTTTCAATAGTAAATGTGTCTCCTTATCAATAGGTGTACTTGCAGCTTTAACATCTGTGAATTGGAATTTTCTCAAAATTTCACCAACATATTTATCCTGAGAGATAAATATTCCATCTGACTTCTGCTGTACTTGAAGTCCTAGAAAGAAAGTAAGTTCACCCATAGAGCTCATCTGAAACTGATCTTTCATTAGCTTTTCAAACTCTTTACACATTTCTTTCTTTGTAGAACAAAAGATGATGTCATCTACCTAAACTTGAACTAGTAGTATATCACCCTTGTTCTTCTTGATAAACAGAGTTTGATCAATCTTTCCCCTATGGAACCCATTCTTCAAAAGATAAGTTGCAAGAGTTCCATACCAAGCTCTTGGAGCTTGATGCAAGCCATAGAGGGCTTTAACCACCTTGTAAACTTTGTCAGGATGGTCAGGGTCAATAAAACCTGGAGGTTGAGAAACATAGACCTCCTCATCAATAGTACCATACAGAAAGGCACTTTTCACATCCATTTGATAGACCATGAACCCCATAAAGGAAGCATAAGCAAGAAATAACCTTATTGCTTCAATCCTGGCAACAGGAGCAAAAACCTCCTCATAATCAATCCCTTCTTCCTGAGTATAACCCTGAGCCACAAGCCTTGCTTTGTTCTTTATCACTATACCTCTCTCATCCTTCTTGTTCCTGAATACCCACTTAGTACCAATCACTCTCATCCCCTTTGGTAGATCAACCAGAACCCAAACCTTCTGAATTTTGAATTGAAGCAGTTCTTCTTGCATTGCCTCAACCCAACTTGATTCTTCTAAAGCCTTGAGCACATTTTTGGGTTCTATTTGGGATAGGAAATAGACAAACATACATTCATGCTCATCTTCATGGTGTTTCTCTTCATAAACAACACTGAGAAATCCATGATGATCTGGTTCTTGTGTTTGTCTTCTGGTTTTCACTCCAGACTGAACATCTCCAATAACATTGGTAAGTGGATGATTCTTGTGAATTATTGTTTGAGGTGTAGGAAGAACATCATAATTCATTGGCATGTTGTGCAGCTCCACTTCTTCATCAGAAAGACTAACAGTATCAACTGTTGGTTCATCAGTATGAAGATTTGAACCATCAGTACCTTCTTTTGGCTCAGCAGTACTAACTCCATTTGTACTGCTCTCAGGAATTTCTGTTTCTTTTCCATCTTGCCCATTGTTGGCATCATCATTCTTCTCTCCATTAGCATCCTTTGAGGAAGAATGATTCAATGGACTATCTTCCAGGATTGGCATCAAGATATACTCTTCATCATCTTCTTCTGAACCTGCATCATGGTTAGTATTTGTACCTATAACAGGAACATAATTGATAGAATTTGAAAGCATATCAAGATCAAACAACCAATCTGGACCAACACCTGCAACATTTTGTATATTTTCCTAAAATTCAATGTGCAGATTCTCTTCAACATGTTTGGTGCTTTTATTGTACACCCTAAAAGCTTTGTTGTTTAAAGAGTAACCAACAAAGAAACCCTCTTCTGATTTCCCATCAAATTTTTCTAGTTGGTCTTTGGTATTAAGAATAGTGACATGGCAACCAAAAGGTCTCATGAAGCTTAAGGCAGGGATTCTACCTCTAAAAAGCTCATAAGGAGTCTTATTGTAAGGTTGCACTACTAGAACACTATTCTGAACATAACAAGCAGTACTAACTGCTTCAGCCCAAAATGAAATAGGTAACTTAGAATCTGCTAACATTATCCTATTAGCCTCTATTAAGGTCCTATTTTTCCTTTCAGCTACTCCATTTTGCTGTGGGGTTCTAGCTACACTGAATTCTCTTTTAATACCTTTTTCTCTGCAAAACTCATCCATAACCCTATTCTTAAATTCTGTTCCATTATCACATCTGATTATTTTAACTTTCTTATCAGCTAGGTTTTCTACCTCAACTATAAATGACTTAAGGATTTCACTAGTCTCATCCTTAGTTCTCAAAAAGAAAACCCAAGTAAATCTAGAATAATCATCAGTGATAACTAAACAATATCTTTTATGATTCAAGCTATTCACAGAAGTTGGACCAAACAAGTCCATATGAAGCATGTACAAAGCTTGATTGTTAGAGTTATGCAACTTTGGCTTACAAGAAGCTCTGTGTTGCTTACCCTTAAGGCAAGAAACACAGGTTTGGTCATTTTGAAAAGTTTTGTTAGGTAAACCTCTTACCAAACCATTTTTAGCAATTTTGTTAATGGTTTTAAAATTAACATGACCAAGCCTTCTGTGCCACAACATTGACTCCTCCAATGTGGCTTTTGCAACAAGGCAAGTAAGACCTTCTTTGGGAACAAGTTTATTCATCTCAACACTGTATGTGTTACCCTTTCTGGGGATTTTAAGCAATACTTGACTTTCATCAGGTAGCTTGAAATCAGGAGAAAGAATAAGACAGTCAGTATCAGTGAATAATACCTTGTTCTGTTTATCACAAATTTGTGATACACTAAAAAGGTTGTACTTTAGCACTGGTACAAAATACACTTTCTCGAAGAATAGATTACCAGTTTTAATTACAACTTTACCAGTAATCTTGCCACCAACTCCACCTCCAAAGATAACAGGTCCACCATCCAAAGCCACAAAGTCTGAAAGGTATGACATGTTACAAGTCATGTGCCTAGAACATCCACTGTCTGAGTATCCTCTATCTTCTCCATTATTTGTAGGATGTTCCTGCACACAAAATAAGGGGGTTAGTTCCTTTTGGGGACCCAAGCCATCACTGACTTGGATCTGCCTTATACATCAATATAAGAATATTTGTTGAAAGTCATTGATGCACCATTGGGTTTGGTAGGTTTCCTGACCCAACGTGCTGAGGCCTTCACAGCATTTACCCATTGACCCTTAACACTCATATGCCTAGCAGTAGGAATTGCTGGCCTAGCAGTTGGAACTGCTGGCCTAACAGTTGGAAATGCTAGTTTAACTTTAGGCACCCATTTTTGATTACTCAAAGATGTTTTCTCATAAATGGGCCTTTTAACTGTTTGTGCATGTTTTGAAAGTGGTTTTGCACTAGTAACAGTTTGTTTGTTATTAAACCATTTGTTTGGTCTAGCAATTGAAACTGCTTTAATGCCAGACCTCAACATAACTGCTCTGGGTGTCATTTTTTGGTTCACATTAGGGTTAGTCAATCTAGTTGGACTGTTTTGAATTACCCTAGCATTTTTGTTCCTATTCACCCTTGAATTCCCAAAAACCCTCTTTTTCCATGGGTTTGAATTACAATAAACAGCCAAATGGTCAAACTTTCCACATACAAAACATACTTTGTTTTGCATGACAAACTCATCACCTAATTGTTGAGATTTTAAACCATTCCAGTTCCTCTGGTTACCCCTAGGAACTGAAGATCTATGTGTAGACCTATACATCTCAGCATACTTAACATTTTTCCTAACTGGTTTTATGTTTTCAGTTTTAACCACCTTAGGAGCATGTTTAACTTCTACCTTAACAACATCAGGTTTAGCCTTAACCTGATCATCCTCATCATCAGATGTCCAATCCTCTATGGTTGGTGCATCTGAGTTCCTACCAGAGGACACGTTATCCTCAGAAAGTGATTTATCACTTGCACTAACATAAGAATCCTCAGCCTTAACAAATTTAACAGGATTCTCACTTGTTTTAGCACCATACCCAGGAAACTCAATGTCCTTAAACTCTTCTAAACCTGTATGAGCTAAATCAATTCCTGGAGGGACAAACATTCCTCTATTTGGGGGAGCAACAGACTTGTAACCTAAACCAGATGTAGCTTTATGAACTATTTGACTATCTATAATTCTTTGAACCCCTTTGGATGTATACTCAAGAGTGTCAACACTTAACTTTATATTTTCTTTTTCTTTCTTAAGTGTCTCTAGTTCATATACAAGCCCACTCATTTTATCATCTCTCAATTGCAAATCCCTCTTTAAAACAACTATATCATCATGAAAATTTGATTCATTCTTTCTATAAAAATCAAGTTATTCTTCCAAAACAGCTAGTCCTCTTTTATGATTAGACAGACTAAAATTTACTTGATTAAATTCTACTCTAAGATCATCATACTGTTTCTTAAGAGTTTCATAATCTTTTAAAGCATGACAATAGTTTGAACACTTTTGAACAAGATGTACCTTTGAGTCTGAGAAAGCCATTAATAAATAATGTTTCCATATAGTATCTCGTCGTACACAGAAACAAATCAAAAATCGATACCTTAAAATTTTAAACACGATCATAATACCTGCTTCAAATATGCTCTGCTTAGACAACGAACCTTGTAACATCCCTAGATCGAGAGGCCCCCTCTCTGATACCACCTGATAGAACTTATGTACGCCACCATCTATAAGTTCTTGGACCGTTTTGGACTCTAGGTTGTTTAGACCTTGATCTAGGATAAACAATAAGCACAATGATAATAATAAGCACAGCGGAATAACATAAAGAATATTATTATTATCAACAAGGTTCTTCGCCATCATCTCTAACACTAACAATATACAAAACCTAGGCATCCGTTGTAGGAACTCGATGCCTAGACACAACCTACACCTTTAGTCGACTACATCTTGACACACACACACTAAAACATACGCCTCTAACCCTTTTTATATAATAGAGGATTAGGGTTACAAAGGATATATTCTATAAATAATAAAAGATACGTAGTAATCTTTTCCTTTTGTGAAGTTTCATCCTTTGTCTCCATAAGTCCCTCATCCTTCATTGTTTTGTCTTATCAACTCAAATATAATTCCCAACAGAGATTTTCTTGAAAAAAATCTCATATCTCAAGTATTCAGTAGGAGGATCTATGATCTGGAAGATGATCAAGAAGATACATTACCTTCTGAAAACACTAGCGAACTTCCTGTGGAACCTGAAAGTCTAGGTCCTCCACCTGAAGTTGTTCCCATTCGCAGATCTGCAAGGACTGTGAAAGCACCTGAACGTCTATGTCTTAACGAAGAAGTTGAGGAAACTATATTAGGGGATCTTGGAGAACCTGCTAATTATGAAGCTGCCATGAATGATCCTGAAAAGGATAAATGGCAAATTGCTATGAATGGGGAAATGCAATCCATGAGAGATAATTAAGTCTGGATTGAAGTAGACCTTCCTCCCAATGCCAAGTTAGTTGGAAGTAAGTGGCTCTTCAAGAAGAAAACTGACATGGATGGCAATGTACACACCTATAAGGCCCGTTTGGTAGCTAAAGGCTTTACTCAAACTTATGGTGTTGACTACGAGGAGACCTTTTCTCCTGTAGCTGACATAAGGGCTATTAGGATTCTCATAGCCATAACAGCGTACTATGATTATGAGATTTGGCAAATGGATGTCAAAACCGCCTTCTTAAATGGTCGCCTAGATGAAGACATCTATATGGCGCAGCCTGAGGGGTTTGTGAATCCAGAATTTCCAAACCGAGTATGCAAACTTCAAAGATCCATTTATAGATTGAAGCAAGCATCACGGCAATGGAATAAGAGATTTGATGAAGAAATCAAAAGGTTTGGGTTTACTCAGAATCTGGATAAGCCATGTGTATATCACAAAGCTAGTGGGAGTGATGTTATTTTCCTTGTCCTGTATGTTGATGACATATTAATCATGGGTAAAAATATTCCAAGATTGAAAGAGGTTAAAGCCTATCTTGGGAAATGTTTTTCCATGAAGGATTTAGGAGAAGCAACATACATTCTGGGAATCAAGATTTATAGAGATAGATCAAAGCGGTTGATTGGATTAAGCCAAAGTGCTTACATTGATAAAATATTGAAGAGATTCAATATGCAAAATTCCAAGAAGGGATATTTGCCAATGCAAGAGAATCATGGCTTAAGTAGCAAAGCATGTGCTTCAACACCTGAAGAGGTGACACGCATGAAGAGAGTCCCTTATGCTTCGGCTGTGGGATCTATTATGTATGCGGTGAGATGCACAAGGCCTGATGTGGCGTTTGCTCAAAATATAACCAGTCGATATCAACAGAATCCAGGTGAACTCCACTGGACTGCTGTTAAACATATTCTCAAGGTTACTGCGATGCTTCCTGGAAATGTGATAAAGATGATACGAAGTCTCAGACGGGTTATGTCTTTGTCATTAATGGAGGAGCTGTGGATTGGAAGAGCAAGAAGCAGAGTACCATAGCGATGTCTGCAACAGAAAGTGAGTACATAGCTGCTTCAGAAGCTGCAATGGAAGCTGTCTGGATTAGGAAGTTCGTTTCAGGGCTTGGAGTTATGCCCTCAATCGAAAAACCTATAAAGATGTATTGTGACAATTCAGCCGCAATTACATTTGCCAATGAACCTGGAATCATGAAAGGCACCAGACATTTCCCGATTAAATATCACTATGTTAGAGAACAAGTCGAGATAGGTGAAATCGAGTTACTCAAAGTTCACACAGATAATAACCTAGCTAATCCTTTAACGAAGGCTTTACCTGACGGAAAGCTTAATCGACATGCTGAAGGCATAGGACTTCGTTTAGATAGTAGTTTCATGCCCATCTGTGATTAGTGTTTGGATAATAGGATGTTATGAACAATTATTATTTTAATAAAATAAAATATTAGTTATGTTTGATTGTCATTTTCTTAATAATATATCTTGTATTTGCATGTTTAATCCTTGAATATATTGATTATTCTAAATTGTCCGTTGTCGATTAATGATAAGGGAATATCATTAAATGAAGACAAATCTGAGTATTGGTAGAATATACTTGAAAGTATATTGATGCGTTGACATGACAATTTCACATGATATTCAATGAATTGAGTATAGGACTTATCCCAACTTCATGAGTTTATTTTATGGATCTTGTCATCAAGTAAATCATGAATATAGTTATCCTTAGACTTGAGATACCAGATAACTGTCATGGATGTAGTGCATTTCTGTAAAGCAATTTACCGCTATACGTTACTGGTAGCCATAAGGATTGTTTTCAGGAGTGTTGCAAAGTTCATGGGTTAGGCTCGTAGTCAAAAGAGAATTTGTTCCTTCAAATTTATTTTGAAGTTTAATACTGTTGGGCCCCTCGTAGGGTTGACAAGATGTTTGCGTGGCCACGCCCAAGATCTATCTGGAATACGTTAAGATGATTTGGTAATCTTGGTCAATCAGAAACAACGAGAAACATAATGGTTAATTAAAGAATGACTAAGATCCATATCTTTATTAACGTAGTATTAGTAACAAAAGGATAAGTATGATGATGAATCATCGAATGGTTTTTCCAGGAGACCACCACTCGAGTTGTACTAGGGGCATTGGCGTGTTGCTAGACGCTAACCAATGTCATTACACTATTAATAGATGTCCAAGTGGGACCTGTTAAGTTTTGTGGACAAATATTAATGTGTATGTCTAGAATCGAACTCGAGACCACGGGATTGCACACATTATGTATGAGGAATTAATGGATAATAATTAATATGTAAACCGTTATGTATTTAATTATTAAAACACAAAAATAACGACTAACGGACGTTAAGTAATTAACGACAATTGACTAACGACCGTTAGGGAATAAGATAATGACTATAGATGAAATTAGAGGAACAAGAAGCTTCCGGAATCCCTTGGGGATACCTTGGCCGATCGGCATGCGCTTGGAAAACCCAATCCATTGCCAACTTGTTCTCCAAGATTCTCATGCTATATATACAAGACCTAGGGTTATTGAATCATTAACTCTTGTGCACTTGCTATAACCCTAAAACCCTTTTCTTCTTCCTTATTGTCTTGGCCGATCGATCATATACCCCATAGGGTCGATCGACTTTGTTTTTTTTTAAACAAAATTGTTTGGTTTATTTTGTGGTTATATTACTAGCATAAACATTAATTCGGTTATAGTACGTGTATAAAAGATCGTGGTATTAACTCATCATAGTTAATATCTTGGATTGAGATACAAAACCGTAAGGGGTATCTCGTTAATCCATTCTTGATAAAGATTGAAGAAAATTTGAAGTTTGATTCTTGTTGTGCTAGAATCAAAAGGTACGTTCACTTTAATATTCGGTTAATACTTATGTGTTAAAATTAGATCCTACGCTTCCGAATGTGTATGATGATTACTAGATTAATATATGAACTTGTCATGATTATTAAATTCTAACAATTAACACCTCACACAACATCAAATACCCCCCGAAATTCAATTTTATTAACACAAAATCAATAACTTAGCTCACCAAAATCTATACTAACAACGCCTCATTAAATAGCACTATCCTATCTATATTTACATAAAAATCCAAACTTTCATCAAATATGAATAATTTTTTTAGCAATAAATTTAATAAGCTCAAAGCTACTAACCAACATAATCACCCATGGACAGATAATTAGTATCAGGACAACTCCCTCCAATTCTAAAAAGCTCAATCAAATCATAAAAATGCCCATGAATATCTCCACAAACAGTTACAGGACATTTAACCGGCTGAACATTATATTCCTCAACAAATAGTTACAGGACACCTTCACCTCGTTTTCACTCAACGCTTTGCATTCCATCAGCTGGGTTACCTGCATGTCTAAATCACATATGTTAGCGGTGGATCTGGTGTGTTTGTGGTGGCCGACCAACAGATCTGGTGGTTTTCTTGGTGGGGAGCAAACAAAATTAGGCCATTTATTGTTTAGCTTTGTTGAGGGTGAATGGGGCTGGTAAGTGAGGTAAGGGATGGCTGGATTCCATCGTGTGGGTGGCCGGATTTTGTCGTGGTTAACGTGTGGCAGAGGGGGGAGAGAGAGTATTTGACTTTATGTGTGAGATACGTGAGAGAGTAATAGTGTGTGTTAGATATTTATGTGTGACAAAGGAAAAAAATTAATAAATAAAAAAAATGGAAAAGACGATATTACCCTCGTATGCTTTGCGAATGAGGGGTGTTTAACAGTCAAACCTGGTCAAGGGATTGTTAGTGTGAAGGGTTTCAGAGTTGATGACTGTACGTTCAAAAAATAAAGTCAAAGGACAAAGAGTGTGAGTTAATGCAAACCACAAGGACCATCTATGTAATTTACTCATTATTCTTTGTTTATGTTGTTTTATATGTTTTTATTTTAACTTTAGCGTAAGGAACTTAAGGCCTAGTTTATTTTTGTCATTGAAAATGTTATATGAAAGTCCTCTTATCACGAACTAAAATCTGCCGCACCACTCATGCGTCATGCCCTTTGTATTTGTGTGGTTTTATTTCAATATAAATATAACTTATGACAATCACTATTTCTTTTTAGGGTGCGTTTGGTATACAGTTTTTTGTGTGAGGATTAGGGATCCAAGTGAAATCCGTTGTTTGTTATGTAACATGGGTTTTAGAATTTGGTAGTGATAACCAATTTTGGAGGGTTAGACAAAACCTAACTATGTGATCAGGCTTTCTACCAATCATTCATATTTGTGGGCCACTCACTTTTTAATATCATACTATTTTAATCTTTATTTTAACTTAAAAAATTATTTTATTTTACATCAAATAATTATTTATCTATTTTATAATATATATACTCTCTCACTCACATCAAATACAAATTCAAATCCTATAACAAATTCAAATCCAAATCCAAATCATAATCTTAAACACGCCTACAAACCAAACAGGCCCTTAATCTTAGAGCTCTAGGTGTGGCGAGCAAGTGAAATTACTCATTTGGGTCCCACAGGGTGCCACATCACCATAACAAACCCCCTTCTACAACCCCCTTATCACAACTAACCACAACTTACTCATTTGAGTCTCACCACTTTCTATTTTATTTTTTTTATTCAATTTTTCAAATAATATAAAATTCATTCATTAAAATTAAAAATACATTACAACATATTAAAAGTAGACGAAACTTAAAATAACGATACGAAAAAAAAAACGATACGGAAAAAAAATACAACACATATTAAAAACATACAACGCATAATAATAATACGAAACTTAAGCATTTGATCCGTCGTGCTGAAATTTCTTCTTGATTTCTTATTGTTTCCTGCGAATGAAAGCGGTTTTTGCCGGTGTGGTCTAATCGGGATCAAGCATGTGGAACTTCAACTCTTCCATCTCCAAGTACCCCATTTCTTTCTGCCTCGTACGCGGCCATTTGAACTTCGGTTTTGCGCGAATAATTTTTTGATAAAAGTCCCCAAAAAGTACTCGTTTGACTCCCCCCGGCGCTCGACGTATCCGTCGACTTGGCTCTCTTTGAAGCTCGACATTTTTTGGCACAGTTGGGATGAGGTCGTTTGTCAGGGCCTAATATATCCTCGAGGCATGAAATGTCAATCGGGTCATCCGCATCCCATTTGGAGTACTTTCTTAAAACCTCCCACATGTGAACATATATGAAGCTTCTCCCAGTAAAGTGTTGTTCAAAATTGGTCTTTACATTCTCGAGATGATCAATGTCATTTTCCCCGCTTCTACGCTGTAAATGTTTATAAATAGCGTTGAATTTTTTACAATCACCGTTAAGCCTTGTCCATTTACCCGTGAGCATATTTTTGGTACGAGTGTCACGGTCAGACTGACTATTGAATAGGGGTGAGTATCGGGTCAAACCTGACACGACCCGACTAAACCCGAAACCAAAACTCGCTAAAATCCTAAACCGAGACCAAACCGAAACATACTCGGGTCGGTTTCGGTTGGTTCGGGTCAGTCGGGTTTGTCGGTTTTTCTCGGTTTTTAGTCGGTTTTGTCGGGTTTCGACCCGACCCGACCCGACCCGACATGTTCGGAAAAGTGCAACCCGATACAAAACCGAGTTTCATTCAGTCGGGTCGGTTTCGGTTCGAACCGGTCGGGTTGTCGGTTCAGTTCGGGTCGTCGGTCCAAAAGCTCACCCCTACTGTTGAACATGTCCATAATCTGGTTCCAAAAGAACTCATCGGAACGATCATTTCTGATATCTTTGTCTTGGGAAACTTCAACCCAAATTTCCGCAAGCAACTTTTCTTTTTCCTTTGTCCAACGAGTATTCACACGCGTCAGTTCCTCCATGTCATCTTCATCGTCCGCATCCAAATTCACGACTTTTTTTGATTTTTTGGCAACTTTTTTTCCTCGAGATTTGGCCGGTTCACGGGGTTGTGGTACTTTGAATTGTGAATCTGATGGTTGTGATTCAAAGTGTTGTTGTGGTTGAGATTGAAGAAACTGTGATGGTGGTTATTATGCTTGTGGGTTAAAAAACTGTGGTTCCGGAAATCGTTGTTGGTGGAAATTTGCGAATCCTTGAAACGCATATTGTTGATTTTGGTAAATTGCCTCGGGTGTCAATTGCGTACCATGTGGAGGAATCGATTGCGAGGAAGAGTGAGAGTTTTGTGACGATGGGTAGATGGGTTTGAAGAACTCCCGTATTGTTGATGGTTTGAGGTAAAAAGATTCGTAAAATACCCGCCCTCGTTTGGACTTTGAGACTTTTTTTTTTATGTTGAGATATAGAGAGTAGTTGTGCTTTTTGGTTTAGAAGTGTGTGAAAAATAGTGTGTAATGGTATGATATTTATAGTGTTTAAAAAAAGTGGGATAAGGTTTTTTTTTTTTTTTTTTTTTTTTTTTTTTTTTTTTTTTTTTAATGAAACGGTAATATTACCGTTTGAATATCACACTTGAGCCCCACAAACGGTAACTTTGTCAGATTTTTGGTTCGTCGTCTGCGTGATGAGCTCCTTTGTGGCGAACGATGGCGAATTTGGCCGGTATGGTGGCGAGCCTCGGCGAGAGTGCCATGTCACGATGGCGAGCCACGAAGAAGCCCATACCTTGTGCTTTTATGCGATTCAAAAAAAATTCATAATGTATATTAGTAGTAATTTAGTATGTCATAACATTCTAATGTTCTTGCCTTCTCTTTTTTATTTGAATGGTGTCTTAGAAATTATTTACGCAATTTTACATGTCATATAAGTTTTGGTTATTTATTTTCTTAAACATTAACGTATTGTTGATTTTGAGTAATCAATGATCCAATGAAAAGCCAGTTCAGTTAAATGATCAGTTGGTGCGTTTCAGTTTGATGACAGAAGAATACAGTGTGTCTGCAAGTTTATGTGAGGTTCAAGTGTGTTTGTAACAGTGTGCAGTGGTGTGTGGCTGCAATATCAGTACTTGAGAAAATAGTTTTTTGCAAGCATATCAGGTTCTATTTCTCACGGTTTGGCAATAATTCAAGGTCTGCAATTTGGTGCTACTGGTATTTCATAGCAGGCGCATATATTTGTGATTGGCAGGCATATCAGGTTCTATTTTTCATGGGCTTCTGTACTAGGCTGTGACAGGAGTGCTTGGATCTGCAGTCTGTGAATGGGGTGTTTGGATCTGCAGTTTTGAGGTTGTCTGCTCAGTTGCACTGGTTATGCTTCTATTTGGTGCAACATATATGGAATTGGTTTTTGTTTCTATTTGTTCATGGGTCCAGCATCTTTACTTTTGGGATAGTGGTTTCTATGTTTTAATTTCAAGTGGGTATATGTTTTGTATGTATGCTGTAGTGTTTGTCTTGGACTCTTGGTCTTTGTTTACTTTGTTTTAGTCAAGTTTGTAGTGTATTTTTGTTTTCCTTGGGTCCTCTACATGTTAGCATCTTGTTAATATTGAGGTGGTCCTTGTTTGTAATTGATTTGGTTGTTGTGGAATAAATATTGCCTTTCAAAAAAAAAAAAAAAAAAAAAAAAAAAAAAAAAAGTCAAAACATGATGACGTTGTCGTGTTAAGTAATTTTGAAAACAAGAGATTTTGTAGGGACCTGAGAATCGAATTTCCAAAGACTTTTATGTCTTTCCAAAGTCCAAACGACCACACTTTATATGTACGAGGAAGGCCTCGAGCCGCCGTGTGGATTGTTAAATTGCGTAGCCGGGCGACTCGCCAGCTGGCTATGATTTGGAGAGCTGTGGGTAACGCTAACCCCGAAAGAAGTTGGAGGGTATACTCTGGGATGGTATCGGTCATCTCAATGTAATAAAGACTTTTTGAGAAATTCAAATGTTAGAACTCCAGTACGTATGAAACCAAAAGACAAAAAAATGAAATTCTTCCGAACCCATCCACGAATAGCTAGAAAACCCTTTTTCTTTATTTACGATAATTTATGTGCTTCGGTGTTTTTCCACGGCAGTGAATATTTGTTCTAATTTGTGCGTGATTTTGTAACTGATTTCTAAGTGTCTTGTTTCCGAGGCCGAGTGAAAAAAACGCTATCTTTTTTGTTTAAACGTTTTTGTGTATGTAAAACTAACACAAATTTTAAATGCATTTGATAGATTAAAGGTTTATTTTGAAAATTCTTTTATTTAAAAACTATATATATATATAAATATATATATATATATATATATATATATATATATATATATATATATATATATATATACTATATATATATTAAATTTAAACATTTTTTATAAAATCGTACGTATGTCAAAAGCATATCAATATTGGGCCCCTTTTGTACGTTATCGAGAGACCTTGTTGCCGGTATTTTTTTTTGTTCAAAAAATCGCGAGATATCTGTTAGATACTTGGTAAATAAGGTTTGTTATATAAAAAAGTCGTAAATAGTAAGAAGCCGAGGGTGTGATTTGTAAATATATATATTTTTTAATTGTTTTTGGGCCAGGCAGTTTGGTTTTTTTGGCCCCATTTTTTTATTTTTTTTATTCGAATGCTACAGTTAGATAATTGTTTGTTTATTTCGATTGGGTGACCAAGCAGGCTAACAAAATTTCGTTGCAGCCCAAAAAGAGACACGGAGCCCAGGTGACGTAGGCTGGCGTCATTTGACGCTCTATTATATATATAGTAACAAGTAAGGCGGCGGCCGGCCGCGTTGCGGCCTGGCGGGATTTTATTTTGCGTTGTATTTAATGTATATATTGAAACATATGAATTAGTCACTAACAATCATACTAACATAATCCAGTATATATGCCTATATGTGTAAAATAATTAATCGTAATTACTGTGTATTTGATGTTCTATTGTCTGGTGATAGTAATTCTTTTTCAGATGGATTATCCATTCGAATATCGACTATTGTTGGTCGAAGAATTAAGGGTGTATTACTGTTTGTTAGGGTGTCTCACTATTGGGTTGGGAGTTAAAAAACTTGTGTTAGGTGGCATTGCATGAGAGAGTACGTGCCAAACTTTTAGCAAAAGGACAGTGAGTTGGTTTTGGTGGCGGAGCATCACATTTCGGACCTAAAAGAAGAAGAGTGATTGTGAGGGAAAATTGATCAGGTCAGGCATGGAGCGGGTTGGTTGATGCTATATTAAAGAATATAACCTAAAAAAGTTTCTAAAAGTCCCATTTTTTATAATTGTCTTTCTCATACTGTGTAAACGAAGTTCAAGTCTGAATTATGTATTCAAGAGGGAGTATCATAGGGTAGGCTTGGCCCACCATCTCTTTCAATCTGTATTCATGAATGTTCGGTATCGGATATGTTTCATTTTTATTTGGTTAGTAGGTAGTGATGGTGGTTCGGTTGGATCATATTATCAATATGTTAAAGATATAGTATGTTCATTAGCTGTAACTACAACATTGTATGTAACCAACAAATGTAGTTGTTATGGCTTACAAAAATGCAAGATAAAGAAGTAGGTATTAAGTAAAGACGGTGCATATGTTATAACTTTTTTCATTAATTAAAATATATTACATTAAAAAAATGGTACATAGAAACTACGATACAGTAACATAAAAATTGAAATCACATGCAAGGTTTTTTTTTTAGGATATATATAATGAGGCTGCATGAAATGAAGGCCAAAGATATATATATCTACATATTATATATAACAGGATGCGTATGACGTCATCAAATGCAGGATTGATGAATAAGCGTTGGATTGATGAGTAATCATGCTCTTATTCCACCTAAGCATGCCACATAAGCAATATTTGACCAAATAAAATTCGTTAGTTGACTTTTAATCCCGAAATTTTAAAAAAGACTCTAAAGATTCGAACTTGGGTTGTTTACATGTCTTAAGTATATATCAATGTTACCATTAGACCAAATTATTTTTTGTGTTATAGCTACCAAAAAAAATAACTATAATCTTCTTTTTTGATGACCATGCGGAATTTTTGGAAAGATATATGTATTTTCTAAACATGTATCCCGTTTTATTTTTCAAAATATGCTTAATTTGTAGAAGATATGATTTTAAAGATAAGTTTAGAATGTATTTTGTATAAATATTTTATTCCTATATTTAAGATCATATACCTACTATTACACTATATGTGGATGAAAATATAACGTTTCTTCTCAAGCCAAAAACACTTTGCAAGTCTTGCAGGAGGATCCCATGAGAATAATACGTATACTCCTTCAGCAGGTTTGTTTTTTATATATAATTTAACCAATGTGTTGTTATAATTTTATTGTTATTATATAATTAATCTAATGTTTACATGGACAATCATATATATAGCAAACACGTATTTGTTTGGTTGCTATATTGTTATTGATATTGTTGTTGAAGCAATCCAATGCAAGAGGGTCTCATAAGAATTCATAAGGTAACCACTGTGTTGTTAATCAATGTGTTGTTGTGATTTTATTGTTGTTGTTGTATAATTAATCTAATGTTTTCATGGACAATCATATATGCATAAATAGTATCAAGTATATCGAGCAGTACTAATAGATTGTGGCAGTGCCAAGACGTGTAAAATAAATACACATAAGCGGTATCAAGTATATCTAGCAGCACCAATATAGTATAGCAGTGCTAACCATATGTAGGACACTGTATTAACATGGAAATTTATCATTTTTTATCAGGCAATCCTATATAACATGATTCTGATATTTTTTGGATTGAGAAGAGAAGTTTACATGCGTTATTCATATATCTTAATATTTTTACTGTCTATTCTTATGATTCTATGATAGGTAAACGCCCACATACGGTAACATGGTTGCAAGTTCATGAGGTATTTTGTTGTTATTTTTAACAAACATCTATCTGTAAGTTATATTCTTTTCGATGTTGTTTTTTGAAGGAATTCAATGCACAGAGATATTATCATTCAGAAGAAACAATTACTTTCAGAAGGTATGTTTTGTTACATATAATTTAACCGTTGGGTTGTTGTAATTTTTATGTAATCGTTGTACAATTAATCTAATGTTTACATAGACCATCATTGATTAACAAATAATCTATTCGTATAGTTGTAGTATTTTTAATGATGTTGTTGTTGAAGCCATGTAATGTTTTTGTTGCATAAACACGCAGAAACAGAAACAAGTATATCGAGCAATACTAACAGATTATGGCAGTGCCAACAACATGTAAGATAAATACACAAAAGCAGTATCAAGTATATCTAGCGGCAGTGCTAACCATATGTAGGACACTGTATTAACATGGAAATTTATCATTTTGTATCAGGCAATCCTATATAACATGATTCTGATATTTTTTGGATTGAGAAGAGAAGTTTACACCGTCTACACGTTTACATGCGTTATTCATATATCTTAATATTTTTACTGTCTATTCTTATGATTCTATGATAGGTAAACGCCCACATACGGTAACATGGTTGCAAGTTCACGAGGTATTTTGTTGTTATTTTTAACAAACATCTATCTGTAAGTTATATTCTTTTCGATGTTGTTTTTTGAAGGAATTCAATGCACAGAGATATTATCATTCAGAAGAAACAATTACTTTCAGAAGGTATGTTTTGTTACATATAATTTAACCATTGGGTTGTTGTAATTTTTATGTAATCGTTGTACAATTAATCTAATGTTTACATAGACCATCATTGATTAACAAATAATCTATTCGTATAGTTGTAGTATTTTTAATGATGTTGTTGTTGAAGCCATGTAATGTTTTTGTTGCATAAACACGCAGAAACAGAAACAAGTATATCGAGCAATACTAACAGATTATGGCAGTGCCAACAACATGTAAGATAAATACACAAAAGCAGTATCAAGTATATCTAGCGGTACTAATATAGTATGGCAGTGGTAAGCACATGTACGACACTATATTACCATGTAAATTTATCATTTTGTATCAGGCAATCCTATACAACATGATTCTGATGTTTTTTGGATCGAGAAGAAAATTTTACACCGTCTAAATCAGTATCGAATTGTTGTATATGTTTACATGCGTTATTCATATATCGTAATATTTTTAATGTCTATGCTTATGTTTGTATAATATGTAAACGTCCACATACCGTGAATGTGTTTTCATGCATTGTGCATTAATCTTAGTATTTTTACTATCCATGTTTATGCTTCTATGATAGGTAAACCTCCACAGACGGTAAACGTGGTTGAAAGTTCATGAGGTATTTTTGTTGTTATATAGGTTTTAATTCATCATATATTAATTTGTTTTATTTTACCATGTATAAACCAGTATCCAAATGTGGTATATGTTTACATGCGTTGTGCATTAATATTAGTATTTTTACTATCCATGTTTATGCTTCTATGATAGGTAAACCACCACAGACGGTAAACATGGTTGAAAGTTCATGAGGTATTTTGTTGTTATATAGGTTTTAATACATCATGCATTAATTTGGTTTATTTTACCATGTATCAATATGGTTTCCATGCGTCTCTTTAATAAATATATGAAAAACCCTGGCCCAACAAAACGAGCCCAGTAATGACTATTCCGAATTAATGATGAGCTATATAATTGAATTATACAATGATGAACTATATGTAAAATAACTATTCCTATGGATTCATCAAACCCTAAAATATCTCAAGATAAAAAATCACATGCGCCTCGCACTGATTCAAAGTGCGAAGAGCAAACGGTTCGTGGAAAAAAACATGTGACAGAACCAAGTATTGATGATGGGGTACATGATCGACGCAGTAAAGATCCAAATACCAAGGTGGACGATGCATTGAGATTTCTTACGTCGGTTTTTAAAGAAGGTGGATCTTCTCAAAGTAATAAAGGTATTGTATATAATGCTTATAATATCTTCTAAATAGATTTATGTTTTCATGTTAAGATTATTAGTCCATTAATTTTTTTTTGATTAGATGAGCTATCTGAGTCTATTTTCCTTGATTGGCTTAAATTGAACGTTGGAGATCCTCAAGAGTCTTTACAAGTTCTCAATGCGGTTCAATCAAAGGTCCTAAAGGCGGAAACTATGATCAACGAATTACGTGGGATGGGTCATGAACTAACTGATGACTATTTTGTGGATTTAAACTTCTTTAGTGATGAAGATTGAAATTTTATCATCTTATTAGTAATCGTTGTTCACAGGCAAATTCAATTGTAGTTCAAATAACGCATTTCTTTCATTGATGTTTAAGGATTTGAATGTTTTTTAGTTAATCGAATTTGTTCAGCAGTTTCATACATCGTTTTTAATTTTTATTAGATGCAAATAATACAGTTATTTTTTTATTCTATTACGATTATTTTTTACTCTAAATACATAATATGCGTAAATCATGACGGGATATAATCTTATATTTAAATAGGATAATATGCATGCTAATATACGGTAATTGATAAACATGGTATATAGGATATTGGTTAAATTTAAAATATACTTCTCATAGCTTATACAACCTTTACGCCTTTTAATGTACCTAACAATGGTTTGTGTTTATAAACAAGTGTATGCTCGATTTTGTTCAGTAGTTTTATACATCGTGTTTAACTTTCATTAGATGCAAATAATACCACTATTTTTTACTCTAATACGATTATTTTTTATTCTAAATACATAATATGCGTAAATCATTCCGGGATATAATCTTATATTTAAATAGGATAATATGCATGCTAATATATGGTAATTGATAAACATGGTATACAGGATATTGGTTAAATTTAAAATATACTCATCATAGCTTATACACCCTTTCCGCACCTATAAATGCTGGATCGAATTCGAAAGCAATCAAACAATTACAATTCTTTTCTACTTTAGGTTAACAATAATAGTTTCCAATGGGTCGTTTGTTTTTTTCCTCATCAAATCCGCCAAACAAACGTCCGAGAAGCGTTTCCCCAACAAAGGAGATTTCATCAGATCCAAAAACAGACGCAGCGGTTGTGAGATATTTCCTACCAATACGATATATTTCCCAACTTAGACGACGGATAGCAGAGATGGAGGCAGGAATCGCACGCGATGAACAAACAGTGTTGGAGTGTAAAGAGGCTATTGATCAACAAAAGAAGAAGATATTGGAGTATCAAGAGAGGATAAAGAATGTTAAAAAACAGATGGACAACTATAATTGTTTGTAGTTTTTTTTTTTTCGTGTTCGATCGTATTTGTCAGCCTTTATTGTTTTAAAAATACATCTTTTATGTTTAATGTTGGTAGATTGTTGGTTGATTCTTTTAAAAATACATTTTTTGGTTCTCATGAGTTAAAACGTATTAACTTTTTTGAGCCAGCAGTATTAATGAAACAAATAAATAATCCAAATAAGAAGAGGAGTACCCAATAACATGTACACAATCAACATAAGTCCTCAACGGATATGTCACTAATTCGGCCCAGTACCAACGTCTATCTAACAGTACAAATATATTGGTAGCAGTACTAAACTTTAGTATTATGAAATGCGAAAACTTTAAAGGGACGTCTATCCAACAGTACAAACTGTTTGTGCAGATGTGCGAGCATAATTATTAAATAGGAAAATTATGATTTAGTTTTTTTTTATCTATAATACATAAACAGGTTTATAGGAAGCACGAATTTAAAAATAACACGACTTTCCATTTAAATTTAAAATCTTTAATGAATATAAATTAACATATTTATAGGAAATACTAATTTGGAAATAAATCGACTTTCGAATTGAATATATTCGACACAATAAAGGTTATGTTTATTCAATTTGAATAAAATCTTAATATTTAACATTATGTTTATTGTGTATGCATAAATGTATGTATAGAAAACATAAATCTGGAAACAAAGCGACTGTTCAATTAAATGTCGTGTCTTTTCAATATAAACATTGTGACTTTTAAGGAGTCTATAAATACAAAGAGATAACAACCACTTTTTATTATCCTTTTGACTATTCTAAGTTACTACAGTATTTACTTGATTATTCAATGGCGTCATCCTCATTAAACCCTAAATCGAATGACGCTAAAAAACTAAGACGTGGTGATGTTCCTCCAATGCCCGAGAAGTACAAAATTTATGACATACCCCAGCATATATGGGATAAAATGCATTCAAGCGGCGCTCATGCGACTCAAAAAACGTTGATTGATCTTTACAATCAACGTATAAAGACTCTTGAAGAACATAACAGGAGGGATGAAGAACGGAACAAGATAGATGCAGAAATCATCCAGCATCGACAACAGAACATTGTTGCTCGGAATGCAACAATAGCAGAAACACAACAAAAAATTGCTGATGTTTTCAAAGATATTGAAAACAGTTTGTTTATTTCTTAATTTTTCTTTTATGTTCAGAATATTATGTTATTTAAATGGTTGTTTTGATTGTAGATGTCATGTGCCGTGATTTTTTTTTTTTTGATTGTGCATACTATTAGAACCATTGACCACAATTGTGAATAATCATTAAGGTTCGTGTAAGTTTTCTAACAAATCGACAAAATAAATAGATCAAGCCAATTGACTTACTTAATACATAATGCAAATATCGAAATCAAACATTGTGTAGGGAAAAAACTACTAAAACAACTTAGTTAAAATCGTTCATCTTCATGGCATTACCCTCTTCCTCGTGGACACCGGCTTTGGCTTGAGCACACAAATAAACTAGCAGTTCAAGCAATGCCCGATGCCTCTCTTGAGTTTTTTTCAAAGCATCGAGTGAGTCTAATGCGACTCCACGGTGCCCTAATGCTTCCATGTCAGCTATCATCACTCGGTTCTTCGCCATCACTCTCCTGAGATGCTCACAACAAGCGTGTATCAATTTTTCACAGAACGAGTCTTCATGTGCCTGTTGCACAAACCACACGCGCATACAATCATGCAGTTTGGACGAGCCAGTAATTTTCATCAGATCATCTAAAATTTGGAATTGTGCCATTGGAAACATTATGCCAGTAGATCGGCATCTTTCATTAAATATTATTGTATTTAAATAGTAGAAGTATCTAAATATATTTAAACTTTGTCAATTATCTTATACCCTACATATATGATATGCGTAAATCATTTCCAGAGATAAGTTTATACTGAAAACACATTGATAAAATTGCTACTTTATAGTAATAGATATATATGGCATATCAAATTTTGTTTAAATTTAAAAGATATTCATTATAGATTATATATTTTTTTACAAGTTAAATATTTTCAATATCTTTCCACAACCATTTGATACTGTGAACAGTTCAAATGAGTTTACAGTATAATTGATTTATTAGCATCATGGCAACTATATCAAATGATTTAGCAATTCGACCAAGAGGAAAACCAAAACGAAAGGCGCAACAAACAAATGTAAGCAGAGGACGGCCACCAATATATCCAATCGCAATGGGTAATTCAGTTAGTTACAACTACACAGCATTATATTTATATACTCTGTCTATGTTCGATGACAAATATTTTATTGTGTTAACGCAACTTCAATTTACGACAGGTACCAATAGTTTCAGCACACGGCCAACATGCGCGCCTTTTTCAAACAATGTCAACAACATCTTAACGCATATGCCAGCAACATGCGTACCAGATGTGAAAAATAAAAAGACAACGATACAAAATATTTGTTAATTATTTGTTGATGGAATAATAACTATGTTATATGTTTTGGTTCAGTCTTTGAATGGACCTCCCCTCGGTCTTTTTGTGGTTTATGTGCCTGATGTTGTTTTGGGCTGTGAAAGCGTGTGAGTTGGCCGTATGTTGATATCATGAGGATCTGCTGTAAATTGAATTTGCATTAACGTTATCAAATAATTATCATTGTAATATAATTCAGCATGTAAATATCATGTTTTGTAGTTTCAACTAACATTCATGATGCAATTTGACACAGATACTAATGATCTCAGTCTACGGCCAACTCGCATGCCTTCTCAAACCAAAAAAATAACGTCTGAATGCATAGGCCGACCACCGATATACCCAAACGAAACAGGTCATTTAATTAACTGAAACTATCCAACATGATATTTACACACTATATTTGCTTGCAATGAAAACTATTTGATCATGTAAATACAACTTCATTTTACAACAGATCCTACCGATATCAGCATACGGCCAACTCGCACGATTTCACAACCCAAAACAACAACAGCCACAGAAACCACAAAAAGACCGAGGGGACGTCCATTCAAAGATCTAACCAAAACACGTAATAATGTTATAATTCCTCCAGCAAATAATTAACAGTTATTTCCGCTTCGTCTTTTTATTTATTCATTTTTTTTACAGCCATGCCTAAAGAGCCTACCTATCTTGGAACTATTCAACCTGGTGTACACATTGCAAAACGCAAATCACAGAGACTACATGATAAAATGAAAGCACCCGTGCAAAAAATACCAAGACGGGAGGGTTTAAATACCACATCTTCTGCAAACAATCAAGAAGCACATAAAAACCAATTTAAAGGCATATCTAATGGTAAAGCCATTAGACAAATCCGTATAAAAAACACCATTCAGTACCAAAAAATATATAAGTTTTATTTTATTTATTTTTTCATTTTTTTTAAATAATAATTTATTTAATTCATTATACGTTTACAGATTATTTTGACCATGGAGATCCTATTTACACATGTCAATCGTGCGATGCATTACTGTGGCATGCTGAGGCTAAGGTAGGATCGACGTCTTCAAACGAAGATACTTACTCTATATGTTGTGGAAAAGGAAAAGTGAAATTAGGAAATGAAGTTAAGAATCCACCTGAATTGTTGAGACAGCTTATGGATGGTGAACATCCAAAAAGCAAGGATTTTGTTGATAATATCAGACGATACAATTCGATGTTTTCATTCACATCCATGGGTGCAAGACAGGACACATCTGTTAATCAAGGATATGGAGCATATTGTTACAGGATACAAGGTGAAAATTATCATAGAATGGGGAGTCTGTTACCAGAGGGCAACAAACCTCTTGTTTTTGCACAGTTATATATTTACGACTCAAAAAATGAAATACAGAATAGAATTAATTGTTTCAGGTATGACAACGTTGATTATTTTGTCATTTTGTACATGTTGTTTATATATTACTTGCATAAACGACAGCATACTAATATAACTATATTCATTTCATGCAGTACCATCGACAGCACATCGACATCGACCAACTATAACATAGACCACCAATTGACTATAGATTTACGCGACATGCTGGATACCATCAATCCATTAGTTGGTCAGTTCAGAATGGCCGGGGAACGATTAGTCAGGAAAAGTGACGAAAACAAATTCAAATTACGCCTTATCGGTACACGAGAACGAGATGGTAGAAATTATAACCTACCCACAGCTGATGAAATTGGAGGACTCATAGTTGGGGACTTTGACGCTACAACACACAAAAGAGACATTATTTTACACTTACAAGAAGGAGGGCTTAGAAGAATTAGTGAATTGCACCCGTCATATCTGGCATTACAATACCCATTGTTGTTCCCATATGCAGAGGATGGTTACTGGACAGACATATATCATGTAGGCGTTACTGATTACACACCAACAAACAAAAAAACTCGCGTAACAATGAGGGAGTATTTTGCATATCGGCTACAAGAAAGGGCAGGAGTTTTCTCGATGATACTCAATGCAAGGAGGCTATGCCAACAATTTATTGTTGACGCTTACACTATGATAGAATCTGAAAGGATGTCGTTTGTTAAAAATCAACAGAAGGATTTGAGGAGTGAAACATATTCTAAACTTGCAAAATTGGCAGAGCAAGAAGATTCTGGGGTGACATTACGTGGGAAAAAGGTTATATTACCATCGTCATTTACTGGGAGCCCAAGATATATGATGCAAAACTATTTAGATGCAATGACAATATGCAAGGTTTACGGATATCCTGACCTGTTTATCACATTCACATGCAATCCAAATTGGCCAGAAATTACACGGTTTGTCGCAGATAAGGGGTTGAAGTCTGAGGACAGGCCTGATGCAATAACCAAGGTATTTAAACAAAAGTTGGACAGTCTAATGAGAGATTTTAAAGACCGCCATTTTTTTGGACATTTAAAAGCAGGTATTATCATATTTCTATTAGAAAAATGTAGAGTAACTGCATCAATTATCATTGATTATATACATTACTTAACATTATCATCTTGATGCAGCTGTTTATACCGTTGAGTTCCAGAAAAGAGGTCTACCACATGCTCATATACTGCTTTTCTTGGAAGAAAAAGATAAAATCAAGACAACAAGCCAAATTGATCGATTTATTTCAGCGGAGATACCAGATAAAAATGAAGACCCGGAACTGTATGAAATTGTTACTGATCATATGATGCATGGGCCATGTGGCCTCCAACGGCCAACTTGCCCCTGTACCGTAAAAAACAAGTGCACAAAGAGATTCCCTAAGGAATTTAACGATTCGACAGTCATAGATGACAGTGGATACGCACTTTATAAAAGGAGGAACGATGGATGTACAGTAACAAAGAGCGGGTCAGAATTACACAACGGATACGTGGTACCTTACAATCCAGCGTTGTTGAGACGCTACCAATCACATATTAATGTGGAGTGGTGCAATCAGGCGGCGTCCATAAAATATCTTTTCAAGTATATAAACAAGGGTCCAGATAGGGCCACGGCAGCCGTAGAAGACCAAGATGTAGATAAAGTCAAGGACTATTACGATTGTCGCTATCTTTCAGCGTGCGAGGCGGCATGGAGGATTTACAAATTTGACATCCACTACAGATTTCCTCTCGTTGAACGCTTGCTGTTTCATTTGGAAGGCGAACAGTCGGTTATATTTAATGCTTCAGAAAGCATTGACTGTACTTTGGATAAAGCATCCGTAAATGATACAAAATTTGTCCAATGGATGAAAACAAATAGGACGGATCAAGAAGCGAGAAGCCTACTTTACCACGAGTTTCCACAACACTATGTATGGAAACAAGAAGAGAAGATTTGGGTAAAAAGACAGAAAGGCACATGCATTGGACGCGTACATCATGTGTCGCCGTCAACCGGGGAGTTGTTCTATTTACGAGTCTTGATTAACAAAGTCCCAGGCGCACAAGATTGGGTTGACTTTAGAAAATTCGAAAATGTTACGTACAATACCTACAAGGAGGCTTGCCAAGCGCGGGGTCTATTGGAAGATGACAAAGAATATATTGATGGGTTGTTAGAAGCCAGTCTATGGGGGTCCGGAAACTACCTGCGTAAGTTTTATGTCATACTAATCCTGACAGATTGCATGTCTCGACCAGAGTTTGTTTATGAAAAAACATGGGAAGTAATGGCTACTGACGTGTTACATGCAGAACGAATAAAAAGGAATGATCCAGGTATGATTTTTTTAATGTAAAACATTAAATTGGAAACAACATATCTCCATGATTTATAAAAAATACGCTCAGTATTTGTTATCTAAAAACAATGTAATTCAACATAACTACTAATAAGCAGGACATTATATTAGACCACAAACTCTGTCTATAAGTCTACATATTATATCCATAACCAAAGGAAACTACCACTACCGTGTCCACATTACGCAACAAATACTTATCATAACATATGGTCGCCATAACCAAATTAAAAGTTTATGTACCCAGAAAAACATACCAAAAGCAGCATCAGCAAACATGAAACATTGTAATCTTGGCTTCATTTTCCCCATATACAACATAGCTTTGTCTTCCATAACATTCTTGACATTCATGAAACTATTTAGGGAGTGTCTACAACATAACCATAATACAATTAGATTTATGTATTAACAAATATTGGAAAAACAAAGAACATAATCAAATTAAGCATTCTACAATGTACACAATAACCACAAATTATTACACACCTGATTTTTCCGATAACAGTAATCAACCTTCATCAAAAACTGATAAGACATGTCTCAGAAAATGAAAAAATCGTTAAAGATGATAGTCAAAACAATAAACTAAATAGCCACAATGATAACCTATAAAACACTTCTAAGATATTAAACATGCATTTGATATATATACCATATATAGTGTACAGCAACATGGATAAATGCCTATAGAAAAATTTACTTTAAATATTGTACATGCTATATTTTATGTAAATGTTTTATAAAATGAAACTAAAAAAAAATAAAATTTATTTTTGCAGATTTGGAACTTTCGGACGAACAAAGAAAGAATATATGCCTTACATATATTGAGCACATGCTTCTTTGTAACAATAAAAGTTTAAGGAGTATCCCAAACATGCCTTTCCCAAACGAAATGTTTTCTATGGCGAATTACAACAGACTGATAGCAGACGAGTTAAGATACAACCCAGACGAATTACGAGAACAACACAATAAACTCTTTGGTACGTTGACCGTCGAGCAAAAAAATATATATAATACTTTAATGGATGTTGTTAATGGCCAAACGGGTGGTATGTTCTTTGTATATGGATATGGAGGCACGGGTAAAACTTATCTTTACAAAACATTATCCGCTGCAATCAGATCACAAGGCTATATAGTATTAAATGTCGCGTCAAGTGGTATAGCCGCACTTTTATTGGAAGGAGGGAGAACTGCGCATTCTCGATTTGCAATTCCCATCAATGTGGTCGATGATTCTATGTGCCATATCCCAGCAGATAGTGAACTGGCCGAGTTGATAAGGGAGTGCAAACTAATCATATGGGATGAAGCTCCAATGACACATAGACATTGCTACGAAGCGTTCGATAGGACACTGAGAGACATATGTAGGACACATCATTCAACCCCAATGGATCAAATATTCGGAGGAAAAGTAGTTTTGTTTAGGGGTGACTTTCGACAAATTCTTCCGGTCATCACAGGTGGTTCAAGACACAATGTTGTACACTCGGCAATAAATTCTTCGTATCTTTGGGACCATTGTACAGTGTTACGCTTGACTAACAACATGAGACTTGGAACAGGTACAAATCAATCCGAACGTAAAGAAATACAAGACTTTGCGGACTGGATATTATCAATTGGCAATGGAACGATCGGAGGTAAAAACGATGGAGAGGCAAACGTTGAATTCACGGACGATATGTTGATTCCTGACTCCGAAGATCATGTTGGTGCAATAATAGAAGAGACTTACCCGGATGTGGTCAAAAACCTCTATAACCCGACCTTTTTCTAGGAAAGGGCCATACTGGTGCCTACACATGAGCTTGTGGATATGATCAATGACAGGATGCTTACACTACTTGAAGGAGATCAAAAAACATACCTAAGTTCTGATTCAATTGGTATTGTTGATGAAGACTCCACTTTCAATCCGGACTTATACACATGTGACTTTCTCAACAGCATTAAAATATCTGGACTTCCACGTCATTCATTGACACTGAAAATAGGTACACCTGTTATGTGCATGCGAAACATTGATCAAATAGCTGGATTGTGCAATGGAACCAGGCTCCAAGTTCGAAGGCTTGGTACTAATATAATTGAGGCTAAAATAATATCGGGCGGAAGTGTTGGTACTGTTTGCGCTATACCACGTATGGTTTTAAGTCCTTCGGATACCAAAATGCCTTTTAAATTTAATCGAAGACAATTCCCGGTATCACCGTGCTTCGCAATGACAATTAATAAAAGCCAAGGCCAAACGTTGACACATGTAGGACTATTTCTCCAGCGTCCTGTTTTCTCGCACGGCCAGCTTTATGTAGCAGTGTCTCGAGTGAAGAACAAGAAAGGTTTGAAAGTCCTTTGTTGTGACGAGGATGAGAAATACACAAAATCAACGACAAATGTTGTGTATAAAGAAGCATTGTTTCGAATTTAAAAGGTATTTCGACCTTTGAATCACATTACATTTGTGTTTTTACTTACAGCTTATGAATTAGACATGTATAGTTCCACTCAAGTATCATAATAATATCAACACAAAATATAACAGTACATAACCTGTTTCAAAAAATGACGCATTCATTTTCCAGAACAAAATTTTCCATAATAAGCATGAGGAATGGTTGTTAAACCTACTACTACATTTAAGCAACATTAAACAACACAGTGGCATTTTTAAGCCATGATCTAACTAAAACCCCCCAATTACCAACAATTAAGATGTTTCAAAACAAATAAAAATTACCTTCGTCCACAGTAACTCAAGACATACTTCAGTTACCTTCGTACTTTGTCTCGATTCCTTTACATTTCCTTGCTTCTGATCCACTCGGTTCTTCTTCACATGAACATGAAGCATTTTGTAAAATATCTCTTTCCTCAAGCATATTTGCTCGCATGAAATAAGATAAAGTGCTTCATATTCATGTGAACAAGAAAGGAGCAAATGATGCCGACATATGTGAGTTTTGGTGTGTATACGTTGAATTTGGTGGTTGGTGTAAGTAAGTAGAAAGATACCTGATGCAAGCAGTATGCATTGTATTGATATATTGCACGCACCTTTGCAGAATTAGTGGTAGAAAAAGCAATAGGTGAGTGTGTACCTCAAAAATATCGGCAAAGTATCAATGATTGATATACGGCGACCATGCGAAATTGATAATAGCTTCGATTGGTCGCCATACATCCATCATCGTTACTACGTATATTTCTTTATATTTAGCTGAACCAAAAAAAATGGAATCAGTAGGTAATACAGTTCAAGGATGTAGTTCATTAATAAATAAAGCGTATCAGTAACATCAAAATATCGTATCTAAGATGATAAGTTTAAACTCGCACTCAAATATTATTAGAATGCAAATCTATATTCTAATACATAAATCAAATATCAGCAAAACACTCCAACTAATCAACAAACAAATACAAACCAAACTAATAAAAAATCAAATCCATTTAAACTCTGGTAGGACAGAACATGGTACTGTCAGTGTCCATGATGTAATAGGACATGATACTGCCAGTGTTGAAGCTTAAAAATCAGATTCATTTAAACTCTGATGGGACAGAACATGGTACTGCCATTGTTACTGATGTAACGGAACATCATACTGCCAGTGTTCAAGGTGCTCTAATAAACGAGATTTCATCCCTAAAATTACACATAAAATAATTACTTAAGTTAATTATAACATACAATTAAACGCAAAAAAACAAAACATGCGATTGCAAGATATTAGCTTAAATATATAGATAAATATAATACAATTATTCAATCAAAATATTCAAGATTTCATCATTTCAATACGAAAATGAGGTAACAAAGGTTAGCAAAACATGAACAAAACTATTAGATCAAGAAT
Organism: Artemisia tridentata subsp. tridentata; assembly: GCA_021014915.2. Lineage (NCBI taxonomy): Eukaryota > Viridiplantae > Streptophyta > Magnoliopsida > Asterales > Asteraceae > Artemisia > Artemisia tridentata. Next base: position 168,942,219 of record CP139505.1, on the reverse strand, counting down.
ATGTAGTTCACCTTTTGTTGATATGGGCAAAAATAATTTGAGCAGTGAGATGTTGGTGTTTTCGATAATGTGATGATACTTTGTGTGAATAGCAGTTATGAGTAATTATAACTGATAAGATAGCAAGCCTATATGAATATCCTATTAATGAGTATCCTACACAACTTGCATGTTCTACAAAGATGTTTCTTTTAATAATTTACAATCAGAATTTCATGTCATAAAATAATACTAATAAAAATAAAAATAAAATTCCATCATATTATTTACATCAAAATATACTTGCATAATACAATACATGAATGCAATTGGTAACTCAAAATATAAGATCAATAATGTAGACTCACGTTTTCTTTATCCAGACACGCATTTTTTTTTAAATATTTTTGACTATTAAATTTAATAATAATAGTTATTCTCTTGAAAATGATGGAATAAAATAACTTGCTCACATCAAAATGTATAAGCAATGTTATTTAATGTGTTAACATGTAAATGACTATTGTGTGCGAATATGAAAGAGGAAAATATTGACAATAAAAAACAATCTAACGGCAGTGCGCGTTCTATTGCTTTTGTATAAAAGTAGTTATATTTTATTATGTTAAATGTAACGAAATTAAGGCATAATTTAAAATTGATTACAACCATCCAGTCTAAAATTACAAGTCATGCCCGCCCATTGGGCGGGCTTTGAAGTCTAGTGTATATATATATATATATATATATATATATATATATATATATATATATATATATATATATATATATATATATATATATATATATATATATATATATATATATCCTCCTGCATTTCGTTCTGCCTCGTATATATATTCTCAAAAAAAAACTACGTATTAAATACAACATAGATAAAGATTACAAATTCCAGGAGAATTTTGACAAATTCAAAAGAGGAGACAACAAAAAACAGAATTTTATGATTGAGTATCTATGTAATCAACAGTCAAATGCAAGGCTGCATGTGATGGTTCATTCTTTGCTATATAGCAGTTCTACCTTCGAATCAGATGTTGCCTCGCTGTTGTGCCTGATGACCGGGAGAAGCAAAACGAAATGAAGATTTGCCAAAGAATTTTGAAGATTTTTATGTGTGATCTTTATTGCATCAGTAACTATGTCTAAAACATTGTTTCCTCTTCAGGATGATGAACGCAACGTGTTGTATCTGAACCATTCAGTTAGCGTCGTACCTAATGACCGGGAGAAGCAAAACGAAATTCAGATGGCTGTCACGACAAAAGAACAACATTAACTGAATGGTTCAGGTATAACACGCTGCATTTTCTGAAGGTACACTGCAAGTATCTGAACGGGTGGATTAACTCTTTTGCATTATCCTTTTGGCAACTTGTGCAATTCCACTCCAAACACACTGACTGGTGCATATGTAGATCGGTTTAGTGATTCATATTTGCAGGCCTGCTAAAACAGGAAGAACATGATTAAATAGAAATTGCAGGGTTAATGTTAAAAAAATGGTGCAAAGAGAATTATCGATACCTTAATTGGGCAGCATCAATGCTCTGAAATAATGGATACATTAAGCGGAATGATAAACACCGTCTCATAACCGTGGGTTATTTGCTTCTCTACAAAAAAACTCCTGAAATCAGAATCAGATGTTATTATTGTAGGTTGCATAAATGCGTCCAAACTACTTCAGCTTAACTTTAAATACCAATATGAAAATCGTAAATGTTGGTATTATGTTTTTTCAGCTCTTTATATTATCATAAAAAATTGAGTTATTACTGAAAGCTACAGCTATTTTGTTTTTATACCCATATGCAATTTTGTATAAATAAACATATAAGAGCAATAAATTGGCAAATTAAATGTACCAGTACAAAACAAAAGAATCCAGGAAAAATTGTAATTTCTACGTTTCTGCGGACCAATTGGGTACTAAATCCTAAGGTGTGCGATAAAAAAAAATTTTGACCTTAAGAGTGACGAAGATTATCTGGTATTCGTAAATGTATTTCTACAAAAAAGGCGTGGTCAACAATACGATTGAATTCTGAAAGATCGGTGGGAAACGAAATAGGATGGTGCAAAAAAGTAATTTGCACCAAGTCACTTGTCACACCATCCTCTTCCGTTTCGCACCAATCTTTAAGAATTGCATCCTGTTGTTGATCAGGGCCTCTTGTGGAAGTAGAGTCATGACAAATCAACGCCTCTTGGCAGCTAGTTTGTTGGCCAAACCAACTGATTTTGAGTTGGCAAGGGTTTCCTGCGTTGCAAAGCTGATGTTTGTCATGTAACAAACTGGGATTAATGATTACACAATAATGGCATATTTAAAAGTACCTTAATTGCGCAACATCAATGTTCTGAAATAATGGATACATTAAGCGGAATGATAAACACCGGCTCATAACTGCCGGTCATTTGCCTCTCTACAAAAAATGCCTGAAATCAGATGTTATTATTGTAAGTTGCATAAATGCGTCCAAACTACTTCTGGTTAACTTTAAATACTAACATGAAAATCGTAAATGTTGGTATTATGTTTTTTCTGCTTTATATATTATCATAAAAAATTGAGTTATTACTGAAAGGTAGAACTAAAGATACTTTGAGACGTTTTCATATATTGTAAGCAGGAATTTTTTTTTGTTTTTACATTCATATGAAAATTTGTATAAATAAACGTATAAAAGCAATAAATCGGCAAATTAAATGTACCAGTACAAAAGAAAAGAGTCCAGGAAAAATTGTAATTTCTACGTTTCAGCGGACCAATGGGGTACTAAATCCTAAGGCGTGCGATAAAAAAGAAAAAAAGAAAAATTTGACCTTTAGAATGACGAAGATTATCTGGTATTCGTAAACGTACTTCTACAAAAAAGTCGTAGTCAACAATACGATTGAATTCTGAAAGATCAGTGGGAAATCAAATAGGATGGTGCAAAAAAGTAATTTGCACCAAATCACTTTTGACACCATCCTCTTCCATTTCGCACCAATCTTTAAAAATTGCATCCTGTTGTTGATCAGGGCCTCTTGTGGAAGATTATCTGGTATTAAATCTTAATGCGTGCAATAAAAAAAGAATCGAAGATTATCTGGTATTTTTATGTTTCAGCTGACCAATGGGGTACTAAATCCTAAGGCGTGCGATAAAAAGAAATTTTTTGACCTTAAGAAGGACTGAAGATTATCTGGTATTTTTTTATTTGCCAATATTAAAAGTTGATGTTCTGTGCTTGTGAGAGTTAATTTGTTTTTGCATATTCGCAATTGTAGTTACATAAAAGGTACTGATCAACAGTATGATTCAATTATTAAGGAAAGATGGGAAACGGAAGAGGACATTGCGAGGAAGTAATTTGCTTGTTGTAAAACCCCAAAATTAATATAATCCGAAATGACTAAAATACCCTCTGAATTTGAACTTTTAAGAACTTATGAAAATATGTAAGTAACCTCATTTGAACATAACCTAAGTTACGAAACATATCAAGTTAATATAAACTATACATTATGTAAATAATATGTACGAATAAAATCTCTCCATCGAACACTAATCTATTCGACCCATTTGATGTGTTTTATACACAAGATTTTCGGCCCAAAGAATTGGAAACAAGAAGAGATAATTAAGAGTTACTAAGCCCATTATGAAGATCCAAAATAAACCCATACACACCTTATTTGGCCCATCTAGAAAAGTCGGTATTCTTTTTTTTTCTTAAAACCGATCATCACACAACAAATAAACAAAAAAACCCTAACTCTCTAAAAGTGTCGGCTCCCTCCCTCTTTTGCTGCTACTGTCGATCTTCTGCTGCAGCCAAAGGAAGTTTTTTGTGTGTTCTTGTTCAATCTATATCAAGGTAACTTTGTTCTTGTCACAAATCATCCATTCGAATTGTTCCTAAACCCTAAATCGACCATTTGTTCCTTGTTTTGCTGCTGTACGAATCAAAGGAGAAGAAGGAAGGATTCTTGGTGATTAAATCTTGTGTTGTTCGTGTTCTTCGTCGTGTCTTCAAGGGTATTCGTATCACTCCTCTTTGTTTAATCCTTATTCGTGTTCTTGTAAATATATGTCACATAAAATCATGATCAAAAACCCTAAAATCTTTTATGTATAAATCGAACCAGGGGTATATATGATGAATTTATTCGATTTGATTATGTTAAGACCTGTTATAATCGACCTAAAAATGTTATGGACTCATCTATAATCGTTTTGTGTTAAGAACTAAGGATTGGAATGATGAAAACCTAACTTAATACATGATATTATAAGAACTGCTACTGGTCTGGAAAAAGGTCCAACTTAAATCGAATGTATCTAATTGATGTGCACGTGTTTTCGGGTGTTTTCAGAGTCTAAAACTAAGTTCAATGAAATAGCTACATGGGAAAATTAATCTTGTAATTTTTGGAGGCCTGGAAGGTTACTTTTTGATTTTTAGAAAATTAAGTGTCTAATCAAATTCGTATGTCTGGAAAATTAGTCCGGGTTTTTTATTTTTAATTTCCAAACCGTACTGTGTTAGAGGATAAAAATTGGTAGGATTAATATTTCATATGCTGGGTGGTTACTGTAATTTTTGTAATTTTTTCTGAATTAATTTGATGGGGTTTCTAAAGGAAAACTTTTCGTATGATAAAACTGATCAGAAATCTGGACGAGTTGGTTTAAGCGATTTTTAGATCATAGTTATGCTAGTCAATAAATTCTGGAAAAATTATGTAAAATACTTAAGACATTGAGGTATCTGTGGTAATTTTTGGGAATTTTATTTCGGAGTTCTTATATGGTTAATAAATTCGACTAAACAGGACCAGTTCATGTGTAAAATTTGTAAAAAGTGTAAAAGGGTATTAAAAGGCGTAATGTGTTATTTTCTAAACTAAAGGGTCTAAATTGTCATTCTTCTAAAACTAAGCGACTTAACTGATGAAAACGTGTAACTTTATAATATTTACATTTTACACCCTAATCTTATCATAATGACACTATTAACCCTAAACTTATGAAAATTTCATTATGAACCCTAAACTTATGTAAATGACATTATGAACCTTAAGCTACTAATACGGTCATCTTTAATACCTTAAGTTGATAAACGGGAATGTTAGTAACTAAAGTTACTAAATATGGAAACTTAGTATTTTTGGAAAGTTATCAAATATGGAAAGTTACCTAATAAGAAAAGAAAAATTAAATGAAACCTATATGATTAAGAACTACGAAACTTATAAGTACAATTATGATTATTTGTAGATCGGGTGAAGAAGGAGTGATCTCCTGCTTACTTTCATTTCATTGCTTTTGCTTGCGTATTTTGTTAAGGTACAGATATTCTACCCTTTTTCAGTAAGGGTGTTTTTCCCTCTTTTGGACTATTGATCATTGATTCGTATTAGGGTTTTCCTAAGCCATTGCTATGCTCCCTACACTTTGATTTGTTCATTTGATTCATTTTGACCTTGAACCTTTGATATGAACCTTTGGCATTTGGACCTTTGATATGAACCTTTGGTATTTGAACCTTTGATTTGAACCTTTGATATTTGGACTTTGATATTGATTTGATGACTTAGACTATTTGAACCTTTGTAATGATTTGGACCTTTGACCCTTCAGTTTGATACCCGAGCCAAAATTTGTTTCCTAGCCATGAAGGTAACATGGCCATGTCATTGATGCACCAATGGCATGACTCTAGTGTGTTTGAGTGATGTTACACACCGTTCCCATTTGCTACTACATGCGCGCTTTATTATTTATATTGGTCAGGATTATTTGTTTGGGGGGCGTATGGATGCATCCTAGATTTGTTTTGTTTCGAGGGATATATCATAATTTGATTTGATTTGATTTGGTGACTGATGATGGGTGCAATCCACGTCTTTCACAAGTTTGGGAGCTAGCTACTCCATTTGAAGAATGAGGACACCCCTCATATTATCTGATTATCTGAGAGGTCTCCCCTCTATATGATTTTGAGGATATGGTTACTATATTTGATTTGTTTGGGCTCGTGGTGGATTACTGACCTTTCCTTTTTCCCTTTATTACTTTGTACCTTTGTCTATACCTTATGTTATTCCATTACACTATACCTTATATGTTCGTTTTCTTTTGCTTTCGTTTTCGTTTATTATATATCTGTTCACTGGGCTTTTTAAGCTCAGCCGCATTTCTTTTCCTGCGGCAGGTTTTAGTTGGAAGCTGGGTATGAGTGAAGAGACTTTTGGACTTAGAAGACTTGATAGTTATTCTGGATTAGAGTTGTTTAAAAGTTATTATACTTTAGAATTAGTATTCGCATTTGTAACCTTGTAAATTTCAGTATTTCATTCGTAACCTTTGAGATTTCTTGTATTACTTGAAATGTATGCTTTGTTTTGATCTGATATGAAACCATTAGTGTGATATCTTTACCCTTATCGGGTTGGGGTGTTACACTTGAAATCACTTGTCACAGCATTTTCTTCGGTTTCTCATCTTTCTTTAGCAATTGTACCCTATTGCTGATCAGTGTCTTTTATGCAAGTGCAGTTATGAATATGCAAACAAAGGTTAAGTATAACAGGCGCAGAACATTAATTATTAGTATCGGCGAATAGAAAAGTACCAGGTAGTCTTCGTTGCTCTTATGGTAAAAAATTGTTTTTTTAACGAACGCCTTAAGATTCTTGTCATCTCCTGTGCCATCTTTGAATGCTGAAAATATAGCATCCAACGGAATTAAAGTTCTTTCTTTAATAGTCATTTACTGATTACAGTGGTAAGAATAGATTAAAATAAGGTGTTTTCATATGTCGTTACCAGGGTGTGAAATTCAACGGAATAATTGAATGCTTGGTGGAAACTCTGACCTCCTTCTCAAATGGGCTTTAAACAATGGTCTGCACCAGACGTATTGATAGACCGTTTAAATACCAAAAGGAATTCGAGGGGAAGGTCAGACCAACCATCTTGGCTCTAATCATGTGATTGTTGTTCGTACCATGATACACTGATGAAGCGAAAAGTGTACCGCTTTTAAGGGGTCATTTAAGCCCTAAATCGTATTTATTTGATCAAATATTGCCCTAAATCGTTCCTTTTGTCATTTTAGGTACTTTTGAAGAGAAATCTGGAAAAGGAGGCATTTTGGATGTTTTTGGAGCATAAAAGTGAAGAAAACGACAAAGTCTCAAAAATCGGCTAAAAGTTACCTTTGACGGCGTCAGATTTTACTCTGGACGGCGTCATGGCTTGGCAAGAAAAGGTGGATGTGAAATTTACTCATGATAAGCCAGTGAAAATTGCATGTGAATTCTGACGGCGTCACGCTTTAACCTGATCAAGGGCGTCACGGCTTAATTCAAAGAGGGACGGCGTCACGTTCAAGGTCTGACGGCGTCAAGCCTTGATAAGCCAGAACGGATTTTGGAGAGCTAAAGAGGGAGACGGCGTCAAGAAGGCCATCACGTGTTAACTAGTCACAACTTGCGGGCGCGGTAGCTGTTACTGTTTTGGCCATAAAATCCTCATACGAACTCGGATTTAGGTGATTCAAAAGGCCACGCGATCGGGACGAAAAGATCTACAATTTGGTGAAAAATTGGACGTGACGGCGTCACGTGTAAGTCTGACGCCGTCAGATCGGGCCGACAGAAAAATGCCTATAAATATAACTTCACAACTTCATTATTTGTAAGCCCTAAACCCTAAGTCCGATTCTAGGGTTTAGGTAGGTGTTTTTCCAGCAACTTAGAGGGTCCTAATCATGCCATAAACATCTTGTAATGGTTTGTTTATCGATTCAATCTTATGTTATGTCTTCAATTATGATCATTGTTGATTGCTCTTCATTAATTATGCTTGGCTAAATCACCTTGTGTCTACTTATGATTGTATGAAACTTGTATATAATCAATTAGATCTTATTGATTTCTTGTTGATGTGTGTGTCCATCTCCATCAATTAGGGCGTGACAACTTCAATAGATCTAGTTGGTTTAGTTTATAATTCTTGCTTCCTATTGTTTCTTGTTTAGATTGGGTGATATCGATGTTAGGCTTAAGAAAACTGGCTAACCTCCTATACGGTAACTTGCTTGAGCGTCTTAAGAAACATGAACCAATGCGTACTAGGTTTATTTGGTTGTATTTAATGCATGAGCGAATTCTAGTGATCCCATGTTAGGAGCTTCTTAGCCGGCTCGACATAGGAGTGAAGTAGGAGCTTATAGAGTTGGGGAAGTACGTACGCCACCCCACGAATGGTATTAAGGAATACAACCCGTCAATTAAAACAAGGTGTGACAATTCAATAGGTAGAATTGGATAGCTAGCAAGGAGTAATATATCATAGGTAGACATGCTTCATTTCCCTTGTAGAACCCTAGTTTACTTTTCTTGCATATTAGTTTAATTAGTAGCTTTTGGGTTAGTTGATTAGCAACTAATTCCGCCCCTTCTTCCAAAACCAGAGATTTTTACTTGCTTTCATAAAAAAATATAAAAACATAAAAAAGAATCATCCCTCACCTTTAGACCTAGTTAGATTAATTTCAATCCTAACGAACACTATTCTTTGAGTTGAACGATCAATCCCCGGTACTTGCCACTTCACTATACTACAACGATCAGGTACACTGCCTGGTGGGGATTGCAAACTTCTCAAGATCCCTTGAGAGGTAAAACCTGTTGTAAGGTTGCAAAACCACGCATCAAGTTTTTGGCGCCGCGCCCGGGGAGTAGTTATTGCTTAGGTTGAAATTTTATTTTTATTAGGTCTACTCACAAGATTCCTATCAAGTGAGATTTTTTCTTTTTATTTTGTAGCTTTCTCGTAGTCTATCTTTTCTTTGTGATTTTGTTTGTAATTTGCTTCAAATGGACTTTTCACTTAGATTTCTAAGATTGCATGATATGGTTGAGTGGCTAGAACACCAAGAAGTTCAAAATACCTCATTTAGAGACACTTATGAATCATATGAGCCTTCACCTAGGATAGATTCTTATGAACAACCTCCATGTTTAGGATCTTGTTTTAGTGAGGCTAATAGGAAAAGCGACCTAGTTTGCCAAGGAATTGTGGGTAGAGCCGTATCAATAAACCATAAGTTGGATGAAGCACTAGGTTTGTTATTATCACTACCTAAGAAAATAATTGACGAGGATATTGGTGATCTTGACACGTGGAATGATGAGGTAAACACCATAAGCCCACAAAATACTCAACCATCATTTGAGGCACCCACACCGCCCGTGACTTACCCGGAAGAAGTAGAAGAGACTTTAGGAATCCCGATGGAGGTAGAACCCTTGGACCAAGTACAACTAGAGGATATAGGTTTGCACACTTTTAGTGATGACCTTACTCATAGTTCTAGGGGATTTCCTAGTGTTGATGAATTGGAACCTCAACCTTTACACAACTTTTCATCCTTAGATTTACATCTAGGAGAAAAAAAGAGGAACCGACCCACCCATCAACCAATATTATCCGGGTAGTTTTAGGATGAAGGAAGCCATTCACTCACCCCCTTCACCTCACGTGGCATATTCACACCCTAAGGGTGTGTATCGCTACTTTCACCCGCACTTAATCCTAAGTGTAGGAAAAACCTCCCCTATTTTTGTTAAATAAGGGTAGAGTCAGGCTCGTGACTCGAACAAAAACAAGCGCTTCTTGGGAGGCAACCCAAGCTTTATTTGCTTTGTGTGTTTATTTATTTGTTTGTTTGATTTTATTTGCTTCCGTATGTATGTTTAATTTTTATTATTATTGATTCATGTTCAAAACTAAAATTGTGAAAATGCTTTATTTTGTTTTTAACTTCGTCTTAACTACATATAAAGGTATTTTGCAAAAGATAAGTGTAAGGGAAAGTCAAATCGGTTTATCAAACAAATGAACATGAATCATAATAATATTAAATTAACATACATATTAGTATTTGTTTGAGTCAAATGCTTGTATCGAGTCATAATGATATTTTGCAGGATTTCCAGGAAATGAGGTATAGGTTTTTCCAGAAATTTTCCGGAAACTTAACATGAGAATTCTGTCAGATCATTTCTGACGGCGTCAGGAATTACAACCTGACGGCGTCAGGTTTTAATTTTCTGGAATTTTTGAAAGTTTTGTTTTCATAAAAAGTTTTTATTAAATCTCTAACTTATAAACTCCAGGAACCTGCAAAACATTCATTCCGCAAGCATTATATCTTTTATTGTTTTATTTCTAAGTCTGGAATTACACCTAGTTGTGAGTTGTCTTTGTTCGGTTTGATGCTTTGGTTTTTCTTGTTTGTTTTCTCAGGATTAACAGGTTATTTTGGACAAGGAGATGTATGTGGAATCTAGCTTTTGGCGATGCATTAGTCTTGAAGCTTCTACATTCTCTTGGAAGAAGATCTAACCATGTTACCTCTTTATCCACCGAACGAATCAGGGGAGTATTTGATTTCATTCTTTTACCTTATTTACTTTTACATCTTGTTATTTGAACATTGGGGACAATGTTCATCTTAAGTGTAAGGGGGGGGGGGGGGGGTAAAAGTACGATTTTAGAGAATGCTATTACGCTTGATTTTTGTTTGTTTAATAGTAGATGTGTAATAAAACTGAGATAAACACCTGTTAGGGTAATTTTAGTGCCAAATTAAATTTTTTTTACAACATTTAGGAGTGAAACTTTGATCTTAATGAGCGTCTCACGGATAGGAGTTATATGACTAGCACAAAAACCGTACCACTAAAAAATTTTCCACCCCCAAATATGTGAGGTTCGCCCCTAGAATTGGTAGGAAAAGCATTTATGCTATGATGTGTGTACCGGTAGCACTTAGATTCTAGAACTTGCGTTAGGACCATTCCGAGGCCACAAGTGAGACTACATTCGTGTAGTTAGATTTACTACATGATAAGAGGCATTAGGATTAACCCATTGTTTTACACCTGTGATTTTGTTATAATTACTTTGGCTACATTGGTCAAGTAATTCTCCCACACCCTTTGCGTTGTACTCATTTTTAGTACACGATACCCCTAGTACACCCCTCAGAGCCTATCTTTTCGTTTTGACCTTTAAGCATTTTACTTAAAGGAAGAATTTGTTTACACCCCACTTAAATGTACACCCAAATCGCCTTAGCCTACCTTGTATGCACTCATCTTTAGTGCATTATTGTGACATCATTTGTTTAAACCCAAGTTAATTATCTAATTGATTACATGGTTGCTAAGTCGAGTCATATCCTTGTACATATTGTTTTGGGACGATTGGGACTCATGGGTAAAGTACTAGTGTAATGGAGTAATGGGGAAGAACATCATTTATTACCCCCATATGTGCTAAATATTTTAAAGGTACTCCAAGTGTTTTAATTATCTTAATTCGAGTCATTAGAATAGTAATTTGTAAAGTTATGTAAAAGTTCAAGTGTAAGGGGAATGCAACGCCCCTATGATGTATTATTTTGGATGGTAGGGCAAAAGTGTATGAAAAAAAAAAAAAAAAAAAAAAAAAAAAAAAAAAAAAAAAAAAAATCAAGAAAAATACAAAAAAAAATGAGAAAAAGAAAAGTTGAAAAAAAAAAACATACGGACTACCATCCCGTTTCATTTTATGTTTATTTTTATGTTTTTGTTATTTTGTTATTTTGTATCTAGCTTAAGATTGAGTCGAGTCTTGGCTTAGCAACATTGTATAGTACATGTAATTGATCAAGATCTTTAACTCGCCACCAGTAAAATATCCTTTATCCAACAAAACCGTGTTTTCCTTTTCCCTACACCTAACGTTATAACCCATTTAAAAGCCCTCTTTGATAGTTTATCTTAGGTGCTTACGCCTAGTGGAGGAGGTTTTCGATCCTTTCCCAAGCCTATGGTAATCTATTTGCTATGACAGGTAGTGAGAGATATTATCCGTTTTCATTTATGAGATTTATTTTGATGACACTTGAGAGATGTGAGTATCTAAACACTACTTGTGAGGTGCTAGTTTATAATCTCCGTGCTTATTATGATTGAAGTGGAACGATTATTTGTTGTAATTACTTTTATGTTTGCATTAAATGACCCCTAACCTGTATTTTGATTAGAATAAAAGCGCATTTGCTTGAGGACAAGCAAATCTCAAGTGTAAGGGTATTTGATGAAGCGAAAAGTGTACCGCGTTTAAGGGGTCATTTAAGCCCTAAATCGTATTTATTTGATCAAATATTGCCCTAAATCGTTCCTTTTGTCATTTTAGGTACTTTTGAAGAGAAATCTGGAAAAGGAGGCATTTTGGATGTTTTTGGAGCATAAAAGTGAAGAAAACGACAAAGTCTCAAAAATCGGCTAAAAGTTACCTTTGACGGCGTCAGATTTTACTCTGGACGGCGTCATGGCTTGGCAAGAAAAGGTGGATGTGAAATTTACTCATGATAAGCCAGTGAAAATTGCATGTGAATTCTGACGGCGTCACGCTTTAACCTGATCAAGGGCGTCACGGCTTAATTCAAAGAGGGACGGCGTCACGTTCAAGGTCTGACGGCGTCAAGCCTTGATAAGCCAGAACGGATTTTGGAGGTCTAAAGGGAGACGGCGTCAAGAAGGCCATCACGTGTTAACTAGTCACAACTTGCGGGCGCGGTAGCTGTTACTGTTTTGGCCATAAAATCCTCATACGAACTCGGATTTAGGTGATTCAAAAGGCCACGCGATCGGGACGAAAAGATCTACAATTTGGTGAAAAATTGGACGTGACGGCGTCACGTGTAAGTCTGACGCCGTCAGATCGGGCCGACAGAAAAATGCCTATAAATATAACTTCACAACTTCATTATTTGTAAGCCCTAAACCCTAAGTCCGATTCTAGGGTTTAGGTAGGTGTTTTTCCAGCAACTTAGAGGGTCCTAATCATGCCATAAACATCTTGTAATGGTTTGTTTATCGATTCAATCTTATGTTATGTCTTCAATTATGATCATTGTTGATTGCTCTTCATTAATTATGCTTGGCTAAATCACCTTGTGTCTACTTATGATTGTATGAAACTTGTATATAATCAATTAGATCTTATTGATTTCTTGTTGATGTGTGTGTCCATCTCCATCAATTAGGGCGTGACAACTTCAATAGATCTAGTTGGTTTAGTTTATAATTCTTGCTTCCTATTGTTTCTTGTTTTGATTGGGTGATATCGATGTTAGGCTTAAGAAAACTGGCTAACCTCCTATACGGTAACTTGCTTGAGCGTCTTAAGAAACATGAACCAATGCGTACTAGGTTTATTTGGTTGTATTTAATGCATGAGCGAATTCTAGTGATCCCATGTTAGGAGCTTCTTAGCCGGCTCGACATAGGAGTGAAGTAGGAGCTTATAGAGTTGGGGAAGTACGTACGCCACCCCACGAATGGTATTAAGGAATACAACCCGTTAATTAAAACAAGGTGTGACAATTCAATAGGTAGAATTGGATAGCTAGCAAGGAGTAATATATCATAGGTAGACATGCTTCATTTCCCTTGTAGAACCCTAGTTTACTTTTCTTGCATATTAGTTTAATTAGTAGCTTTTGGGTTAGTTGATTAGCAACTAATTCCGCCCCTTCTTCCAAAACCAGAGATTTTTACTTGCTTTCATAAAAAAATATAAAATCATAAAAAAGAATCATCCCTCACCTTTAGACCTAGTTAGATTAATTTCAATCCTAACGAACACTATTCTTTGAGTTGAACGATCAATCCCCGGTACTTGCCACTTCACTATACTACAACGGTCAGGTACACTGCCTGGTGGGGATTGCAAACTTCTCAAGATCCCTTGAGAGGTAAAACCTGTTGTAAGGTTGCAAAACCACGCATCATACACTTTGGTACTTTGAGGCTCCACTCGAAATCCCATTCCCATGTCAATGAAATATGTGAAAAGGTTTGCGTCAAACACATTGCAATGACACTGACATAGGAATGGGTTTTCGAGGGGAAGCTCAAAGTACCAAGGTGTGTTGAAGAAAAATATGTTGATTCTAGAAAAGTATTTGAGTATTAGGACCCGTGTTGAATGGGATAATGAAGGAGTGTGGCATGTCATGAACAATACACACTATATCATTATCACAATCAACACGTCTCAATTATTAGAGCCCATCTATCAAACGATGTATATGGATTCTATTGCTTAATTTGACTGAGTTCCTTAAAACCATTGGTGTGCTTGATAGACAAATTGTTTTAGGGAAATCGGTGAATTTAACCAATGGAACCCAGGTACATTGTTAGATAGATGTGCCCTAATAATTGAAGTTTTCAAGGTGAAGTCCAATGTAGCAGGCTGTGCATGCCTACATTATTTTGTAGATGGATGGTTTTAAGTCATAAAAAAGAATTGAATTTAAAAAGCAACATAGTTAACCTTTCTAAGGTCCCCTACAGTTCCTTTTGATGTCTCAACTCCCTTTATGTAATGGCCTGCACCAGGCGATTTGCTAGATTGTTGAAATAGCAAAAGGAATTGTATGGGAGCTTAGAATAAATAACTATGTTGAAGTTTCAGACTTCATTCATCCACTAAGTAATGTGAGCATCTAACACATACCTCGTTACTTTTAACTTCTCTTTCAAACATTTTTATAGAATTGACAACTATAAATTTTTGGTAAGTTTTACACACCTTTACCATGCCAAGATACTGTTACAATTTTTGACCACCAAACTCATTAAAATAAATGTGAATACATACCTGAGCATGTGACCTATGTTTACGAATAAACCCGGGCAATAGAACTTTGTAAGTAGGGCAGAGTCTGCAAATATTACTGTTTCTGTATGTTGTTTGTGCAGTCCTTGTGTGGTGACATCTATCACTGATACGTTGCGTCTGTGTGCATGTTTTCATTTAAATACCCCAAACTTTCTGAGTAGGGCACAACATGCAAATACAGGTTTCTTGCGTGTTTCAATACCCAAATTTAGTTATTACTTTTACCTTTACATGAGTAAATTTAAAATATTGACAAACTATGAACGCAGAATGCACATACCATGTGAATAGAGTAATAGCTCATGTCGGCATCCGTTCGTCCGTCACCGATATTTCATCTATTTTTGATATAGCCTGGTGGGTATAGAAAATCTGTTAGCAGGGAAAAAATAAAAGAATATAAATGTTAAAGCATCGCATAAAAAAGATTGGAGCAATACTTATCTTTTCTTCGTTTTAGTTATGTGGCAACATGGCAAATGAACTGGCAGCCAGTGAAATGTACTGAAGCAGGTCAGCGTGAAAACTTGAAGGCTACAAAAATATTGACAAAATATCAACGATGGATGCACACACCATGCGAAATTAGTAGTAGTTGTGCTCGGTGTCGGTACATCCATCACTGATATTCCGTCTATTTTTGATATTTAACTTATCTCCATAGTATGTAGCCAAAATCTAAATAGAAATGTATTTCATATATGTCGTGTAACGCCATTATTGATTAGGAACCTGGAAAAAAAATAGATAGCTGATAGAAAAAAAATTCCGAAACAATAAATCTAAAACTTAGAAAGCATAAAACTCATAGAATATATCGATGGCTTAACTATCAGAAACTTTTGCACTGTTGAACTTGCCATCATACCTGATTCGCTCTTCATCTGAATTGAACCATAATGTGCTGAGGTAGGCTAGTGTGAAAACGTGGGAAGCACGAAAATATTGACAAAGTATCAATGATGGATGTACGACGACCATGCAAATTTAGTGATAGTTGCGCTTAGTCGCCATACATCCATCATTGGTATTCTGTCTATTTATTGATATTTAACTTCTCTGCATAGTATTTAGTGCCGTTGCTGAATATGCGAAACCTGTTAGCGGTACAAAAAAAATATATTACTACAGTTGATTGAGCATAGTCAATAATAGATTAAGTATGTAAATTTTATGAATACTTATCTTTTGTTTATTTTAGTTATATAGCGACATCCCAAATGAAGCGAGGCACTGCAAAATAAAAAGGTCTGGGTTCCAAAGAGAGTAAGTAGTGTAATATGAGAAAAGAGGTTATTATTAAACATTTTGTAAAACTGTCTTGAGTCGCCTAATAAATCGCCAACTTCTTATAAAGTTTAAGCATATGATCAATGGCAAAGACAATTGTGTTTTATGCACCTTCGCAGGTTCAGCTGCACAAAAGGTTCTGATTAGTCGTCGTATGCATTTAACCATGACAACAACCACAGATGATGGAAATCGGTTGTCAATATTAGGAAATGAAGAGCATTTGGTTTTCTTTCTTTGCCGATACTAAAAGCTGATGTTTTGTACCTGTGGGAGTTTTTTTTTTCCGCACATTCGCAACTGTAGTTCCACAAAAAGTCCTGATCAACAATATGGTACAATTATGAAAGAAAGATAGGAAATGGAAGAGGACGGTGTGGATAAGTAATTTGCACCAAATCACTTGTCACAACATTCTCTTCTGTTTCGCATCTTTCTTTAAGAATTGTACCCTATTATTGATCAGGGGCTTTTGTGGAACTGCAGTTATGAATATGCGAAAAAAAATAACTGTCACAGGCACATAACATTAACTGTTAGTAACGGCAAATAAAAAAATACCAGATAGTTTTCATTTGCTAATATTGGCACACGATGTAGAACATCTGTATTTGATTTTATGGTAAAATGCACAGGACCGACTATTAAAAGCTTTTGTACCACTGAACCTGCCAAGAAGCATTAAACACGGTCATCTAGCAAAAACCGGATAGGCTGAAAAATAGGTGAGTGAGGATAATCAACCTGAAACACCAACTTATTAGTTGGGTCGTGAATACAGCGGGGTGTAGAAACAAACGGATTAAATGAATCGTGGTGAACGGCGATTGGATGCTGGTCGTACACTCCCACCGTCCACCACTTTTGAGATATTCAATTTCAGAAACAATTTTTATGCTAACATAGGTGGAAGCTCTTATCTCCCTTTCCAGTTCCTTTTGTTACTTCAGTAAAACTTTAGACAATGGCCTGCACCAGACGCATTGCTAGCCGACTGAAGTAACAAAAGGAACTGGAGAAGAAAGGTAAGAGAAGGCAGGTACATTGGGCATCATGTGTCAATATTAACAAACGAAGAATACATGGTATTCTTTGTTTCCAATATTGGCATCCAATATTTAACCTTTGTGATAGAAAATAGCCTTTTATGCAACTGAATTTGGCAATATGCAAAAAACAGATTCAATGGATGACATAAATCATCTCCAATGGTGTTATTAATTTTAAAAAAATAGGCTCAGATCTGTAATTCATTGAGCCACCCTACGCATCTGGCATAGCTGCAACCATATGACCCCTGGTTACCGTGGCAAGATACGTAGATGCGTGAGCCACACATATGAAAAGTTAAGACGCAAAAAGTTCATCATTGTCTTTTACGTAGCAGGTATAAAGCAGCATAGTTAACCCTTCTGAGGTCCTTTACAGTTCCTTTTGTCGTTTCAACTCCCTTTATGCAAAAGCCTGCACCAAGCGATTTGCTAGATTGTTGAAAAAACAAAAGGAACTATATGGGACCTCAGAATGGGTAACTATGATGAACATCGTACGGCAATATTTGCAAATGAAGAACGTGATGGGCTTTAAAGCAGAAAGAACCTGGCTGACAAACAGGTCTGTTTCCTTTGAAATTTTAAATCTAAAAGGGGAAAAAAAAGCTGGAAACTTTGCAATTTAAAGTGCACCACGTTCTTTATTTGCCAATATTGGCAAACGATATTAGATGTTACATTTGTGTTTTCCATCGTGTATGAACAGCTAAAGCAACGCATATCTTAAACATGTAATATTTCTATTAGTTATAGGCACAGCTTTTGTTGTAACCAACAAATGTGACTGTCGTCCCACCGCCTACCACTTTTGAGATACTCAAATTCAGAAACAATTGGTATGATGCCAACAACAACATGCACAACAATTATAAGTAAATCGAGTTTTAAAGGTATGGGTTGAACATGTATGTATGCAGCAGTTTTTAGGCTCAGATTTTTAAACCAAAAGCAGCGCAAACAGTTGTAGGCTCCACCATGGCTACAAAGAAACACGGTTGCATAATACTGCCATCCGGTCCTTGCCCTGCCAAGTTATGAAGACAATATTTGACAACCCACTTCATTTGTGTCAGAAATTAAGTAGTAATCATCATAGCCCTGCTGTATGTGAAGCAAACAAAAGTGTTTTGAGATACCCTGTTTAAGAAAGGACAAACGGGTTAAATGCATCCCAAAGTCAGAGATATGGGTCAGCGAACGTAAACAGGTCGACGGATTTTGGCCTAGAGCAGGCCATTTTTTTACAGATTCAACAACTATATATGTAGCAGTTCTTAGGCTCAGATTTCTAAACCAAATACAGTGCAAAAGGTTTTTGACTTCACCATGGATGCAAAGAGACGCAGTTGCATAGTAATGCCATCCGGTACTTGCCCTGCCTTGTTATGGAGACAATATTTGACACCCCACTTCATTTGAATCAGAAAATAGGTGGTAATCATCATAGCCCTACCATACATGAAGCAACAAAGAATGTTTCAGACGAAACAGTGGATGCAAAGAAACACGGCTGCATAATAATGGTAGCCGATGCTTGCCCAGCCAACATACATGTCCGATATTACTAAGCACCCACTGTTGGAATTTAAATAACTTGACAATCAATTAAATAAATAAACACATCAAAGCACGTATAGCGGAAGCAAGGATCTTTATTTAACATGTATAAAGTATTACCGAATAATAAATAGTTACATACCTTTTGATCCTAGCCAAACAAGGATCTATTCTTCTCTTCACATCACTTGATCAAATAAATAGGATTACCGTGAAACCCCTTACCGTTTTGTTTCACAATCCAAGATAGAATAACTAAAGTAAGTTATATCCGAGTTCTTGTACACACGTACTATAACCGATCAAAGGTTGATGCTAGTGAATGAACACAATTATTAAACCAAAACTATTTGTTTAATAAAGCTTCGATCTTAGCATCGCATGATCCCACAAAGGGAATATTTATGTTCATGTTCGAACAAGGATCAAAATCAACAGAATTGCATGCAAAACAATTTTATGCAAATATAATAACATAATATGCATGTATGTTACATGCACATACATACATATTATATTGTGTCTGTTTGATAGTGATATTGCATGCGTAGGAAAGAATAGATAAGTCGACTGACTTTTAGGGTCATCCAATATATGTCGTACCTTTTGAGCAATTGAGTTTAGTTATATAGCCTTCAAACTTGCTCTCCAAGTTTGTGTCTAATACCTCCTCAAGTTTCAAAACTCGACACTCAACCCCCTCCTTTATTTACTACAGTCATTAGTCAATTCCGTTAATTACTTTAACGTCCGTTAGTTATCATTTTGTGTCCAAATAATTAAAATATATAACAATTATACATATTAATTATTCCTTTGATCGTTCATACGTAAAGTGTGCAATCCCTCAGTCCCGGGTTCGATTCTAGTCATACATGATTTAATATTTTTCCAAAACTCAAACAGCTCCCACTTGGAAATCTATTAAAAGGGTAATGACATTGGTTAGCGTCTAGCAACACGTCAATGCCCCTAGTACAACTCGGGTGGTGGTCTCCTGGAAAAACCACTTGATGATTTATCATCATACTTATCCTTTTGTTTTAATACTACATTAATAAAGATATGGATCTAAGTCATTTTTTATTAATAATTATGTTTCTCGTTGTTTTCGATTGAGCAAGATTACCAAATCTTCTGAACATATTCTGGGGAGATCTTGGGCGTGGCCACACAAACATCTTGCCAACCCTACGAGGGGCCCAACAGTATTAAACTCCAAACTATATGAAGGAACAAATTCTATCTTGACTACGAGCATAACACATGCACTTCGCAACGCTCCTGAAAACAATCCGTATAGCTACCAGTTACGTATAGCGTTAAATTGAATCACAGAAATGCACTACATGCATGACAGTTATCTGGCATCTCAAGTCTGAGGATAACTATATACTCATGATTTACTTGATGACAAGATCCATAAAGTAAACTCATGTCGGCGGGATAAGTCCTATACTCAAACCATTTGAATATCTTGTGAAATTGGTATGACAACGCATCAATATACTTTCAAGTATATTCTACCAATACTCAGATTTGCCTTAATTTAATGATATTCCCATATCATTAACTGACAACGGACAGTTTAGAATATATAAATATATTCAAGGATATAAACATGCAAATATAGGATATATTATTAAGAAAATAATAAATAAACATAACCATTATTTTATTTCATTAAAATAATAACTGTTCAATAACATCCCATTATCCAAACACTAAAATAGATCAATGTATGATAATTCTTATTAATGAATTATGCCTCAAGTCATGTCAAACATACTTGTTGACAAGGCATAAATCCACTAATCTTGATCTATGGGAATTTTGAGAATACTTATTTCAAGAATTCAATTAATGAAGTTCTTGTATGTGTGTATTCAAATGTCTTGATATTGCCACATAATATTTCATAAAATATGTGACATCCTCAACCACGAATTTATGACAGTTAAACTATCAAACCTTTTATAGTTTTAAAGTATTCTAATTCTTTAATGTACAATGCAACTATGCTTACAGTTAAGCAAAACTAGTACACATGGCCATTAACAAGGATGAAATCCTACCATGACTAGTGTTGAGTGTCATCTCAATCTTATCAGCATCCTTGTATGCAAATAACAATATGCTCTTTAAAATCCCATAAACTTTAATATCCAATTGTGTAATCTTTGATACCTTCAAATCGTTCAAGATTTGTCGGCTATATCAATTACGCAACAATTGCCATATGGTTCATACTTAGAATTCAGGAGCTATTCCAGGATGAGGATGTTAATTCTAAATCCAACCATATCCATTACACATAGTTATCTAATAACCTTTAATTAGATATTAATGTTGTCAAATCACCTTTCATCAAGCATGATACAACAAATAACATGATGTACATGAAAAATTCTTGCATCAAACTTAGATTTATTCATGTCATATCTTTTCAAAGATATGTACCTATCTAGACTTTCTAATAGTATAATCATGTTTATTAGAATCAATAAGTTTACCGCTTATGTTTATAACAATAAACATATATTCCAAGGTTGTATGTTTATTTTCTAAATCTTCCTGTAAAGTTTCATTCCAAACTAAGACTTAACATTTAATGCTTATGGAATGTTACTTCCTATATGTTATACAACATATATGAAATAAGAAAATAAATTTAACACTCCCACTAGCTTTCAGGAATATTAAGGAATATCTTATTTTAAATATAAATCAAAATATGGATTTAATAACTAAACATAAGTATATCCCAGATGCATGCATTAATCCATTCATAAATGATTTGCACTTTGTATACTTCCAAAGATTATTTGAATTCAAATACTCCTTTCAATTACTTATCGTCCTCGCACAAGTAATTACTCAAGAAAGAGTTTTGATATTCCATTGTTAATTTCATATAAATGAAACTAAGAATGACAATCATAATCTTTATACATTTAATGTGCCTAGAAAGAATATCATTTCTTTGTAGAAACTCATTTCTACACAGGAATTCAAATCTCTAGAATTTTCATTTCTTTGTAGAAACTCATCTTCATTCTATAGTGTAACTATAGAGTTCAAGATTAATTAAGTTTCCAAAACTAATTATCTTTATGGACTGCATCTAATCATTCATAGTATGAGTAACTTGCCAAATTCAATATTTGCAATTCATCAACAGGTTTACCATAATCCTGTAACTCATAATCCTCAACATATTATACAAATATTTGAGATATCCTTGCGGATCTATGAATGAGAATTCCATCATCTTGAGATTTAACATTAACATGTTAAATCCTCATCATGACTTTACTAGTGTATTTTAGAAGATCATGTATCTTGTAATTTTATCTTTTCAAGATAAAACTCTCACTTGCCTTTCGCAATTTATAGACTATCTATAAATACTTAGCACGCAGAGCAACACAAATTGTTCTCTTTTGGGACGTTACAAATACATATTGACAGTTCCTAACATTAGTTTGTTAATAACCTACTCAAAAGCAGTTTAACATAATTCTGAACTTCAATTTTAAGACTTAATGTGATTCATCACATTCCATAATAAATGGTGTCTTATTAATCTTCTAGGTTGGAGTCTTATTGAGTATATACAATGCATACTCAATTTCCTAACCTTGATAACTTTTGGAAGAATATAAGATATAGTTATCTTTAATCAAACAATATAACAAGAGTTTAATTTTCCTAACTGAACGTACCATAAACATTATGTATTTCATTAGGATCAATATTGTAAGATAGCCTTACAATATATAAGATAAATATATTTTGTTTGGCTTATCTATTCACCACCTAAGTCAGCTCAATAGTATAATAGAATTTGCAAGCCAATTGCATGCTATATAACGTAAGTACTTTCTAACTAAGTCACTTCATGTCCGTATCTTAACAAGAAGACATAAACAGTTATAATCCCAATTTACGTTATAAATCATTGATCAACTCAATGACTTCTTGTATATGTTTTAATTAAAAACATAACATGTTAACGTCTTACTTTATTATAAGTCTTGTAACAATTAAAAGACTTCATATTTATAACTTTACAATAAATTATAAACATGCATAACTAAAGTAATCATGAACACCACAATTTGGTTTCAATAGTATTTCAAGTTAATTTATTACTTCATATATTTATGATATTCCAAGAATACATAAACAGTCAAATTTGAAGTAGTATTAGATTACTTCATTTATTTATGCCATTACAATAATACATAAATATTCAATTTGAAGTAGTCTTATTATCATATTGACACTTGTTCTAATAATTATCTAATTTTGAAACTTGCAAATTAACATAGTTTCATTACATCAGTTTATCTGCTAGTAATGAAAGTATGTAATTTACCTTGTCATTAATATCTATGTCAAGGTCTCACTTACGCTAGATATTAATTCCAAGTGTTCTATTTATTAGATGTGAATAAAAATCACATTAGAACATTTATTCTCTTACCTTGCAGTCAAGAGAATCCTTTAAATCATATTCCTTTGTGTTGTTGCTTGCACACAATTAAGATTTCTCCCACTTGTGCATGGAACAACATCATGTATCAGATAAACAACACGTCAATCGTTTGTTTATGTGATCAATATGATTGTGTCATAGATATTAGTAGATATAGAATCACCTTGTCAAGTAAGGAAACGTACATGACTATCCTTAAGCCACAATTGTCTATAATTGGAAAGTAATTATCTCAAGAGATTCTAGAGATAATCCGGGTTACTACCAAGATAACAAGCTTGTAGCTCCAACTGAATTACAGATCATACCATTGATATATGTTATTCAGTAATTACAACACTATGCTCCCATTGGATTTGACAACATTATAAGTGTTTCATAACCAGTAAAAGTAAATAATGTGCTATTTACTTTCCTACACCTTTGAGTAATCGCATACGTAACAATTACTTAGGTACTAAAGAATGTATTCTACTTTGTAAATGATGGACTATCCATCAATTCAATTAACTTGGAAATAATTGGGCATGCAATTTTGTCCTTAATTTGACTATCATCCCCACAATGGTATGAAGCATCTATAAGTGGTCAAAGCACAACTACTAGACAAAGTGTGCTAGTTTGCCTTTTACCAATTTTGCGGTAACTAGTCCAATTCTAATTTTCCTATCATACCTTTCTCATTCATGAAAAAGGATAGGATTTAAGTCTCACTCTTCTCAAAGAAAGTAGACTGGGTTTATTCTTTTAGTAAAGTTGACTCTAGCAAAAAAAAAACCCTTACGGGTGTAGATCAATTTACTCCTAAAAGAATTCCCCACGTTTACGGTTTTAACGTTGCATTAATACATTAAAAGAATTTACAAAATTCAATATTAGTATTTTCGATAATACAATTTTCCAAGAAAAGAAAACTACCCAGGAAATATAAAATAACCATTTAATTTTCTTGAAAACTAGGATCCAACTTTCCATAGTTCCACCACATCAGTTGTTCTGCTAGCAGTGAAAGTACAAAAGATGGTAACTTGTCGTACAATAATCGCGAAAATAATTTCCGACTCCTAGATCTTTATGGGAATTACATTTGCCAAACAATTTGCAATGTAAGCATGTTTCTTCCCATCTCATGCTTTAAGTCTCAAGGTCTCACTTATAACTTAATTAAGTCGTCTAATTTAGAAACTTGTAAATTCACATAGATCCATTACATTCAGTTGATCTGCTAGTAATGAAAATATGTAATTTATCTTGTCATTAATATCTATGTCAAGGTCTCACTTACGCTAGATATTAATTTCAAGTGTCTCTTATAATTAGATAGCATGGACTTAAATTTTAGGGTATTTATTTTGATGTTACAATCAAAATATGTACGAAGAAGCATGCACTCATCTTCGTATCATAAGTTTTCAAAACTATTTTAATTACCAATTTGCTAAGAGTTAAATCAACAAAGTTTTAATTGAGGCGTTGAGTGACTTACAACTTTGCCTTAAGATGCTTCGTACATATAATGGTTGTACTTGGTAAGTCTAATTTGACGCACATGCGAGCGGAGAGACAAAATTGAGTCTCTTTAAGGCCACAATTTAATGCGAAACCAACCTTATACCCACTTTATAGTTTGTCAACATTAGGTCCGCCGCTTCGACCATTTGTACAGTTGCATCAATCAATTAAAAGTTTATGATTCTAAGTCTTATAAAATTATGTTGTAAATTATTAAATTGCTAGTCTCGCCTGGGAGCAAATTACCGTGCAAAGCGAACCACTGTCGGCACATAAGACTTGGCAATAAATAATTTACCACATCAAGGTTTCATAGTTATTAGGTCAATTTATTTTTTATACCAAAAATTACCCTCTTTTTGCTTACAATTCAAGAACAATTTAAACAAAAAAGGCAAGTAATTTAACAAAAAATAAATAAACAAATAATAACGCATATAATCTTAACTATTAAATCATATAGCCACATGCAAACCTTTTGATAAATCCTATTAATAATCTCTATGTGAATTATTATGTACATAATTAATAAAACTCCCATTGGTTTTCGAGCGCATTGTACCCAATGGACCACAAACGCCAACAATTGACCGCGTAAGTTTTAAAAATAATATACCACATTGCACATAACTGATTCATTAATTTAATAGATTAGGTCTTCCCTAATTTTAGATTTATCTAAAACATGTAGCATATAAACAAACCCTAATCCATGAATACCTTGCATGAAGCATCATGGATTTACCTGGAACGTAACCATTTATTCAAATAAACACATAAACATAACATGTCCTAATTTAGGGTTACAAAACTAACTTTTTAATAAAAGAAGGGTCGAACCCCCCCTAAATTATGTACGATTTATATTTTATGTTCTAAACTTAACACAAATCGATTAACATGTAAATCCAAATCAAGATTCGATTTTTATTATGCGTTTAGGTAATAACAATTACATGTTAAATTGGCTCGTGATGCCACTGTTGGAATTTTAATAACTTGACAATCAATTAAATAAATAAACACATCAAAGCACGTATAGCGGAAGCAAGGATCTTTATTTAACATGTATAAAGTATTACCGAATAATAAATAGTTACATACCTTTTGATCCTAGCCAAACAAGGATCTATTCTTCTCTTCACATCACTTGATCAAATAAATAGGATTACCGTGAAACCCCTTACAGTTTTGTTTCACAATCCAAGATAGAATAACTAAAGTAAGTTATATCCGAGTTCTTGTACACACGTACTATAACCGATCAAAGGTTGATGCTAGTGAATGAACACAATTATTAAACCAAAACTATTTGTTTAATAAAGCTTCGATCTTAGCATCGCATGATCCCACAAAGGGAATATTTATGTTCATGTTCGAACAAGGATCAAAATCAACAGAATTGCATGCAAAACAATTTTATGCAAATATAATAACATAATATGCATGTATGTTACATGCACATACATACATATTATATTGTGTCTGTTTGATAGTGACATTGCATGCGTAGGAAAGAATAGATGAGTCGACTGAATTTTAGGGTCATCCAATATATGTCGTACCTTTTGAGCAATTGAGTTTGTTTATATAGCCTTCAAACTTGCTCTCCAAGTTTGAGTCTAATATCTCCTCAAGTTTCAAAACTCGACACTCAACCCCCTCCTTTATTTACTAACAGTCATTAGTCAATTCCGTTAATTACTTTAACGTCCGTTAGTTATCATTTTGTGTCCAAATAATTAAAAGATATAACAATTATACATATTAATTATTTCTTTCATCATTCATACGTAAAGTGTGCAATCCCTCAGTCCCGGGTTTGATTCTAGTCATACACGATTTAATATTTTTCCAAAACTCTAACACCCACAACAAATAAGCCTACCAAGAATAGTAAAAAGAGGATATGGCCACCATGGCTGCAAATCTAGTGACTTGCCTCGCCAAGATATGGACCAACTAAACTTTAATCCTCTTATCATGTAGACTCATAGAGTGCAAGAAGGTCTATATACTATCTTATAGGGCGTCGACTGCGACGTCGTTTCACAACGCGTTTTGCCACCAAAAAAAAAAAAAAAAAAAAAAGGGCCTGTATCAGCGCAAAATCCACCGGCATGTTTGGCTAAGCTGGCTCATTTTTTTGTCTTTATACAAAGTCGTGCTATGTCATATTGCTTAGATAGTACTTTCCCACCTAACTATTCCATCGTATGCATGAGACTGTATTTCAAGTACAACAAAACATACACGTACACTTTCCCTGCTAATAGAAGCTTATGCATATCAGACATTGATATACATTCTACCCAGTTCATATGTGTCAGAAATTAGGTAGTAATTATCATAGCTCTGGTGTATGTAAAATGTAGAGTAAAACGACGTCGGACTTTTAGCTCTATAATATATGCTTATAATTGTTATGCTGCCAACAACAGCAGACATAACAGTTATAAATAAATCGAGCTTTAAATATACAGATTCAACAACTATATATGTAGCAGTTCTTAGGCTCAAATTTCTAAACCAAATACGGTGCAAAAGGTTCTAGACTCCACCATGGCTGCAAAGCGACGCGGTTGCATACTAATGCCATCCGGTATCCTGTAGACTCACAAAGTGCAATAGTAAAAAGAGGATATGGCCACCATGGCTGCAAATCTAGTGACTTGCCCCGCCAAGATATGGACCAACTAAACTTTAATCCTCTTATCCTGTAGACTCACAAAGTGCAATAAAGTCTATACACCTTTGTAAAGACAATCATTGATGTTATACCATCAAACCCATTGACAACGCAATGAGAAGGTTTGTCAAAAGTTGTTGTTCCAACATAAGATAAACCTACAAAAGAAACATGGTAAACAGTTAACAACTTTTACAAACGACATAAAATAAACACATGACTATTCGGTGATCAGGTAACAAAATAACGTAACCCAACCGTACCCCCATCAAATGACTATAAAACAATAGTCATCATATCTGATTGCTAAAAGCAAAAATACTTTTTACATAAACTATTCCATTTGTTTGAAGAAGTAAAAAAATCAATTATAAAGAGCTAAAAATAAAGGCAATGAAACATAATCAACCAACTGATCTAGTGGAATGATAAATGAAGTCCAAAAATTATAAGTATATATACCATAGAGCGAAAACTGCGACGTTAAATAATAACAACAACAAAACCCTAAATATAAAGTCCAAAAATGATCAATCAAGCGAAAACACGCAGGCCTAAATCGACCAACAGCAGCAAGAAAATCCAAAACCTCAAAGCATAAAATCAGCAAAACCGACAATTAAGTGCAACAAAATCCCAAACTTCAAAGCATAAAATTAGCAACCCCGACAATTAAGTGCAGCAAAATAAACCGCGAACAAAGTAACAACAACAAAACCCTAAATCTAAAGTCTATACAACAACAACAAAACCCTAAATCTAAAGTCCAAAAATTACGAATTAAGAGAAGTATACTACCGTAAATCAAGAAATAGCAACAACTACAGGAACAAAACCCTAAATCTAAAACTAAAGAATCACCAATAACGAAAAACTTAACTGAAAAAAATAAATAATGAAAACCTGAAACCTACAACATAGAACTACAATCTGTATAAGATAAGCTTATAAATTGCGAAATCTAGATAAGATCAAATCCAAAGATGTGGGTGTAATTAAAGCGACACTGTACCAATAACAAATGGCTTAATAATAACCACAAAAGAACCCTCAGAGAGTAGAGAGTATGCAATCTCCACCATACGATGCTATAGTTAGGTGGGAAAGTACTATCTAAGCAATACGACATAGCACCACTTTGTATAGCACCGCTTTGTATAAAGACAGAAATACGGACCGACTTAGCATAAAATGGCAGGGAAAGTGCACGTGTATGTTTTCTTGTACTTCAAATAGCACCACTTTGTATAAAGACAACGGACCAACTTACCCAAACAGGCCGGCTGATTTTGGGCTGATGCAGGCCCAATGTGTTTTTTGTTTTGCGCCAAATCGCCAGATGGGAGTGAAAACGATATGTAAAACGACGTCGTGACTGACGCCCTATAAGGTATATATATAATATGTAAACCTTCACGTCACCAACGTAACAATTAATAAACGAGGTCTTATAATAAAATTGATAAGATAACAACTTCAAATGTTGTTTAATGCCAATTTATCTTTTGTGTGTTTGTGGATCTGTTATAAAAAATTAGTTGAACTCATACATTTAGACATCTGTATTAGTTTATATTCCAAACGGGATTTTCAGATTTCAAACTTCATTACTTAGAGAAATCATAAAAACCCTTAGGCCTTAGTTAACAAGTATACTATAGTACCTCGAAGTTTTTCTAATTCCACAACTAACAAAAGTACCGAAACTTCAATGGCGTTTGAAAAAAAAAAAAAAAAAAAAAAAATCTAACTGGTTAGTCTGGCTAAACCAACCTTAGAGCTGGTAAGGTGGTCGGCTTGATGTCTTGCGTTTCCAATATACAATTTTTTGAATGTTTATGTATATGTCTTTATGAATGTTTAGGAGGTTAGCGTGGTCATTTCAGAATTGTTTACACCTAGCAAGAATTAAACTTGAGACCTCTCACATTTTAATGATAATAGTTGCAAGCCTTTTACTACTGTGTCGTTCCTTAATGGTGTTACATGTTTGTTTATGATGATAAAAGCAAGATATGTATACACACACGTATACGTTCAAACACTTTGATGTCGCTCGTAACCATTATGTGGGCATATGGTCACATCTGAGAGCAACTATTAGATAACGGAAACCATTATGGTTATAAATATCATCTAATATTTTTTTTCTTCATATTTTTGGTGCAAATATGTTCATAAACAGTTGTGTTTAAACATTTTTTTTAATTAATATTGAAAGCAAACTTCTTTGCAAGAGAAGAACATACAAGAGCTTGATCCTCACTTTGTGTGTTATTAACAAGAGTCATCTTCTTCTGTCTTATCCTATGCATCTTGTATTATTGTAAAAGATACTATAACTCTCATCTTTCAAATTGTAACTAAGTGTCAAGACTTACTCCGGGTGCTGAGAAGCAAAGGGTGTGTACAATCTTGTTCCGGTTGCGGTCAAGTAAAGGGATTTGTTCCTTCCTAGTGTGAAAGTGTTTGTGTACATGTGTAGAGTTCGTGAGTTTGTTGTAGGTGGTTCCTATGTGAAGGGTCCGTCCGAGAATTAGCTTGGGTCTAGGTGTAGATCGGTGAAAGTTATTGTTGTTGGTTTTTATGAATCATAAACAAACTATAAACATATAACCAAATAGATCACGCAGCGGAATAGATCATAAACATATAATTAATTAACTTAAAAGAAAACATACCTTAGTGATTCCTAGCAAGAACAAGGAATCCCTTCAACAAGAACGAGTTATATAAACCCTAGATGGGATTATATTGGATCGACACAACAAGGAAATCACAAGCTAAAATAAGCTTGTCACTCGATCTTGTACACACGTAATGAATAGCGTTTCAATGGAAAAGCTAGGTTCTTAATCACTAACAACACCAACACTTGCAAGCAAATTAGATCGACCAATTCCTAGTGGAATTAAAAATAGGATCGACTAATATAAGCTAGGAGAAGAAGAGGAGAAAGAAGTTGGCAAGTTAGGGATTCAAGACTAGAGAAAAACTAAAACACAATGAATTGTATTTATAGTGTTTTCTTTTCTTGTTGCCCACTCCAAACCGATCCAACCTAAACCCTAAAGGGTTTCGGCCGACCCTCCTCCCATACATGGGATTCTAGATTCTTCTCTTCCTATTTTGCACAATTAGTCCTTTAACGGTCGTTAGTTAAAACCCCGTTAAGTACTAACCGTCGTTAAGTGTTATTTAGTGAAATGAATAAATAAATAAATACATGAAATATATATATATATATATATATATATATATATATATATATATATATATATATATATATATAATATATATATATATATATATATATATATATATATATATATATATATATATATTCATCATTGAAACTCTCACGTTATTGTGTGCAATCCCGAGTCTCGGGTTCGAAACTGGACATAAACATATTAATATTAATCCATAAAACCTAACAGCTCCCACTTGGATTATTATTAATAATATTAATGACATGGGCTAGTCTAGCTTAACAGATCCCAATGCCCCCAGCTCGATCCGAGTATGGTTCTCCTGGAAAGAACCACGCGATGATATAATCATCATACTTATCCTTTTGTTACTAATACCGCGTTAATTTGGATATGGATCTTTGTCATTCCATAATTAACAGTAGTTTCTCGTTTATATGTAATTGAACAAGATTACCAAAATATCTGAACGTCTTCCAGATAGACTTTGGGCGTGCGCACGCAAACATCTTGTTAATCACACGAGTGGCCAAGCAGTATTAAACTTCAACACAAAGTTGAAGGAACAAATCCCTTATTGACTGCGAGCATAACCCTTGAACTTTACATCATTTCTGAAAATAGCCCTTATAACTACCTTTTACGGATAGCGTTAGACTATCTCACAGAAAATGAGCTACATCCTTGGCAATTATCTGGCATCTCAAGTCAGAGGATAAATATTCATGATATACTTAATGACTATGATCCATAAAGTATAATCATGTAGTTGGGATAAGTCCTATATTCAATTTATCCAACATTGAATATCATGTGACATTGGTGTCTTAACCTTACAGTACATTCTACCAATCCTCACATTTGTCTTATTTCAATAATATTCCCATATTATTAATTGACAATGGACTATTTAGAATAAATAAATTTATTCACGGATTTAAACATGCAAATATAGGACACAAATATTAATAATGATAATAAACGTTATCCGCACTTTATTTCATTAAAATAATAATTGTTTACATGTCCCTATCAAAATACTAATCCAACAGATTTACATGAAACTATCTGCCAAACGAAGACCAATACCCTGAGCATGACGATTAAACGTCTCCTTAGGTAATGCCTTCGTGAAAGGATCAGCCAGATTGTTATCTGTGTGAACTTTGAGTACTTTTATTTCACCATCATCGACTTGTTCTCGAACATAGTGATACTTTCTTTTAAAGTGTCTGGCGCCTTTCATAACTCCAGGTTCATTGGCGAATGTGATTGCAGCAGAGTTGTCGCAATACACATTTATAGGTAATTCTATTGAAGGCATCACTCCAAGATCCTTAACGAATTTCCTTATCCAAACAGCTTCTTGTGCTGCCTCCGATGCAACAATGTACTCAGCTTTTGTAGCAGACATGGCCGTTGTACTCTGCTTCTTACTCTTCCAGTCCACAGCTCCTCCATTTATGACAAAAACGTAACCCGTCTGAGACTTCGTATCATCTTTATCAGTCTGAAAGGACGCATCGCAGAAACCTGTAACATTCAGTTCTGCTTCTGGATTTCCCCCGAAAACAAGAAACATATCTTTAGTATTCCTTAAATACTTAAGAATGTTCTTTACAGCATGCCAGTGATCTTTCCCTGGATTCTGCTGATAACGACTGGTCAAATTTTGAGCGAACGCCACATCTGGCCTTGTGCATCTAACTGCATACATGATAGATCCTACTGCAGAAGCATACGGAACTTTCTTCATGTATGCCACCTCTTCAGGTGTAGAAGCACACATTTCGCTGCATAAGCCGTGTTCCACTTGCATGGGCAAATATCCCTTCTTGGAATTTTGCATATTGAATCTCTTCAATATTTTATCCATGTAAGCACTTTGGCTTAATCCGATTAACCGTTTAGATCTGTCTCTATAGATCTTGATTCCAAGAATATACGCTGCTTCTCCTAAATCCTTCATGGAAAAACATTCACATAGATAAGCCTTAACTTCATCAAGACTAGGTATGTGATTTCCCATGATTAATATGTCATCGACATATAGGACAAGAAAAGTAGTGTTACTCCCACTAACTTTATGGTATACACATGGCTCATCAAAATTTTGAGTAAATCCAAACTTCTTGATTTCCTCATCAAATTTCTTATTCCATTGCCTGGATGCTTGCTTCAATCCATAAATGGATCTTTGAAGTTTGCATACACGCTCAGGAAATTGTGGATTCACAAACCCCTCAGGTTGGGCCATATAGATATCTTCATCTAGGCGACCATTCAGAAAGGCGGTTTTGACATCCATTTGCCAAATCTCATAGTCATAGTAGGCAGCTATGGCTATAAGAATCCTAATAGCTCTAATGTCGGCCACAGGAGAAAAGGTCTCCTCATAGTCAACACCATATGTTTGGGTAAAGCCCTTTGCCACCAAACGAGCTTTATAGGTGTGTACGTTGCCATCCATGTCAGTCTTTTTCTTGAAGAGCCACTTACACCCAACTACTTTAGCATTGGGTGGAAGGTCTACTTCAATCCAGACTTTATTGTCTTTCATGGATTGCATTTCCCCATCCATGGCTACCTGCCATTTATCCTTTTCAGGACTATTAATGGCAGCCTTATAACTAGTTGGCTCATCAATGTGATCCAATAGCATAGTTTCCTCATCATCTATGTTTAAACATAGACGTTCAGGAGCCTTTGTAGATCTTGAAGACCTACGGACGGGTACCACTTCAACTTCAGGTGGAGGACCTAAGCTTTCAGGTTCCACAGGAAGTGTGTTAGTGTTCTCAGAAGGTGACACATCTTCTTGATCATTTTCAAGATCATATACTCTCCCACTGAATTCTTGAGTCAAGAAACTCTCCTCAAGGAATTCACCATATCTAGCCACAATGACTTTATTTTCTGGTGGGAAGTAAAAGTAGTAACCCCTTGTTTCCTTAGGGTATCCTACGAAGATGCACTTAACAGATCTTTGTTGGAGCTTGTCAGGTGAGTCACGTTTAACAAACGCCTCACAACCCCAGATCTTTAAGTAAGACAAGTTGGGAGCTTTTCCAGTCCATAATTCATATGGAGTCTTATCAACCTTCTTAGTTGGAACCATATTTAGTATGCGAACAGCACTTTCAAGAGCATAGTCCCAAAAGGATAAAGGAAGAGTTGTAAGATTAAACATAGATCGTACCATGTCAAGCAAGGTACGATTTCTCCTTTCAGATACACCATTTTGTTGTGGAGTATAAGGAGAAGTGAGTTGTTGGACAATGCCACACTCAGCTAGATAATCTTTGAACTCTTGGCTCAAATACTCACCACCACGATCGGATCGAAGGGCCTTAATCTTCTTTCCGAGTTGTAATTCTACATCATTTTTGAAAACCTTGAATGTCTCAAAGACTTCATGTTTGTGTTTAAGTAAATAAACACAACCATAACGACTATAGTCATCCGTAAAGGTTAGGAAGTAGGTAGCACCGCGTTTTGACACGTGTCTAAGTGGACCACACACATCCGTGTGTATCAATCCAAGTAGATCCGAAGCCTTCTCCATATTGCTGTGGAAAGGTTTCTTCGTCATCTTCCCAGATATGCAAGATTCGCATTTATCAACTGAATCATCATTGATATTAGGTAAAAGCCCATCACTTAGCAGCTTTTCCATGCGTTTCTTGCCTATGTGGGCAAGACGACAATGCCATAAATAAGACAAGTCCAAGTTAGACTTGACTCTCTTATTCCCGATGCTATACATAGAATTATTTTTATTGGATACATGGTTTTCCATGTCAATTTCAAACACACCATTTAATGGAATAGCATTAAAGTAAAAAACAGAATTTAAAGAAACAGAAATTCCATTATCATTAAAAGTATGCTTAAAACCCAAATCCAATAACAAAGAAACTGATACGACACCTCTAACAATAGAAGGTGCGTAATGACAATTGTCTAAAACCAAAATTAAACCAGATGGTAAAACTAGCTCAAAAGTCCCTATGGCCTCCACTGTTGCACGTATCCCGTTGCCGACATACAAGTAGCATTCCCCATAGTTCAGTTTCTTGATTCCTCTAAGCCCCTGCGATGTATTACAAATGTGAGTACCACATCCTGTATCATATATCCAGGCATTTTGCTTACGAGGAAATGAAAATAATTCAACCATAAAAATACCTGAAGTGTTGGCGCCCTGCCCAGCCTTGGCATTCTTATTTTTGCGACACTCCTCAAGCAACAATGGACAGTCACGCTTCCAGTGTCCAGGAGTGTTACAGTGGTGACAAGCAGCCGCATCCTTTTTGGGATAATCCTTCTTGGGAGGAGGATTCTGCTTCTTCGGCTTTTGCTGATAAGTCACAATTTGCTTGCCCTTGTCAGCTTTGCCCTTTCCTTTCTTGTTCACATGCTTCGGTTTACCGGGCTTAGCTACTCTACCACCTCTTATTGCCATAACAGCAGGTGTAGGAGCTTTCTTAGTGAGTGCCTTCTCATGCTCAATAAGCATTGCATGCAATTCAGAAAAAGTCTTCCCCTTGCAATGCATGTTAAAGTTGCGCACAAAATCACCATATAATTCCTCATTGAGGGATTTGTTGATGAGGCCAACTTTAACGTCTTCCACATACCCGCAATTAAGTGCATCTAGTTGGTCAAGATAACCTTTCATTTTAAGCACATGATCACTTACGGGTGTTGTTGCGTCCTGCTTGCACTTGCCCAAGTTGTCAAGTACATCATACAATTCAGCCATAGGAGATTTCTGAAACATTCGTGTCAGTTCATCAATCATGTTTTTCGGGCCATATTTCTCAAACTGTTTTACCAGTTGATCATCCATCCCCGATAGCATGAGACAAGCCGCATCATTGTGCTTGTCATAGGCTTCATTGTACTCCCTAAGTATTTCATTAGGCGAGTTTGCAGGAGGAGCTTCTGGAAGGTCCTCAGTAAGACATTCAGAACGTTTGGCAATTCTAAGAACAAGCCTTAGATTGCGATACCAAGCGTTAAAATTCTTAGTCCCAGTCAATTTTTCCTTTTCAAGCATCATCTTGAAACAGGAGGTTAAGTTTGACAAATTTCCGGGTTGGGCCATTTCTACAGAAAAAAGTTCAAAAGTTAGTACTTTCGATAATTAAACATTTCATGAAAATTAAACACCCATTGGTTAAAAACCATTTAATTTTCACTGAAAACTAGGATCCTAATTGACGTTGTTTCATTACATCAGCTGAGGCTGCTAGCAATGAAAGTACTCAACAAGGTACGGGATCACCCAATTGCCAATGTCAAATTGCAATTCCTAGAAATCTTGGGACTTACATTATATTGCCAACATCAGTTGCAAAATGTAAGCATGTTTCATCCCCAAATCTTTATGCCTTGACGCCGTTTCATTACATCAGCTGAGGCTGCTAGTAATGAAAGTGCTCAATTAAGTTAACCAATTTAGAAACGTGTAAATTGACGCCGTTCCATCACATCAGCTGAGGCTGCTAGTAATGGAAGTGCTCAATTTACCCCTATTGACTTCATTCTTTGAATCATCACATCAGCTGAGGCTGCTAGTAATGATAGAATGTCATCTTAGGTGTTTCCATGTTAATTGGTCGGCATATTACTTAAATTTTAGGGTAATAATTTTGATGTGTAAAATCAAAAAAAAAAAATATGTACAAAGATGTCATGCATTCATCTTTGTATCATATATATATTTTCAAAACAAATCCATTTACTCATTTGTAGCTCAAATCATCAAAGTTTTTAATTGAGGCGTTGAGCAAATTAAAACATTGCCTTAAGATGCTTCGTACTTTTTCATGGTGTACTTGGTAAGTCTATTATTGACGCACAGGCGAGCGGAGGGACGACAGCCGCCGAAGCTGGTTAAAACCGTGCCCCTTTAAGGTCACAATTTAATGTGAACCAACCTTAAACCCACTTTATAGTTTGTCAATAATAGGTCCGCCGCTTCGACCACTTTTGTACAGTTGCAATCAATCAACTAAAAAAATATGATTTTCTTGCTAAAACAATTTTATGTAATAATTTATTAATTGCTAGTCTCGCCTGGGAGCAAATTACCGTGCGAAGCGAACCACTATCGGCACATAAGACTTGGCAATGAATAAAATTACTACAAAGGTTTCATAGTTATTAGTCTTGTTTATTTTTATTATGAAAATTACCCTCTTATGTGTTGCAATCCATCATAATATATAAACACAAAAGATCAAGTAATTACAAAAAAAATAAACACATAATAACAAATATATGATCATCCACGATATCATATAGCCACATGCAAACCTTTTTCAATAAATCCTAATATTAATTCTATGTGAAATTTTAAATGTATGTAACTAACAAAACTCCCATTGGTTTTCGAGCTCATTGTGCCCAATGGTCCACAGACGCCAAATAACTTGACCGCGTAAGTTTTAGTTAGTTAGATACCACATTGCACATAACTTGTTAATTAATATATATTGAGGTCTTCCCCAATTTAAGATTTATTTAAATCATGTAGCAAATATCAATCAAACATACAAATCATACCATGACAAAATATGCAAGATTTTGCCATGGATCTCATATTGATCACATAATCATGTAGTCCATATTATCATGTCAATATAATTATTAGTATGTTTCTTATTAATTAAGTGACATCACATACGGTATTCACTAATTAATCCCTAAAAATTTGCATGCACTCCTAGGGTTTCTACAAGTTTTAATCAAAAACTAAAACCCTAATTATAATTAATGGTTGTCGACCCATTAGGGTTTATAAAAAAAATTCAACAAAACCCTAGATAATAAATGCATGTAATCTCTACAAGATCCAATTTTTAGGTTTAAGTAATTAATTAAATGTTCTTAAACGATGCTCTTGATGCCACTGTTGGTTTTTATGAATCATAAACAAACTATAAACATATAACCAAATAGATCACGCAGCGGAATAGATCATAAACATATAATTAATTAACTTAAAAGAAAACATACCTTAGTGATTCCTAGCAAGAACAAGGAATCCCTTCAACAAGAACGAGTTATATAAACCCTAAAAGGGATTATATTGGATCGACACAACAAGGAAATCACAAGGTAAAATAAGCTTGTCACTCGATCTTGTACATACGTAATGAATAGCGTTTCAATGGAAAAGCTAGATTCTTAATCACTAACAACACCAACACTTGCAAGCAAATTAGATCGACCAATTCCTAGTGGAATTAAAAATAGGATCGACTAATATAAGCTAGGAGAAGAAGAGGAGAAAGAAGTTGGCAAGTTAGGGATTCAAGACTAGAGAAAAACTAAAACACAATGAATTGTATTTATAGTGTTTTCTTTTCTTGTTGCCCACTCCAAACCGATCCAACCTAAACCCTAAAGGGTTTCGGCCGACCCTCCTCCCATACATGGGATTCTAGATTCTTCTCTTCCTATTTTGCACAATTAGTCCTTTAACGGTCGTTAGTTAAAATCCCGTTAAGTACTAACCGTCGTTAAGTGTTATTTAGTGAAATGAATAAATAAATAAATACATGAAATATATATATATATATATATATATATATATATATATATATATATATATATATATATATATATATATATATATATATATATATATATTCATCATTGAAACTCTCGCGTTATTGTGTGCAATCACGAGTCTCGGGTTCGAAACTGGACATAAAGATATTAATATTAATCCATAAAACCTAACAATTGTACGGTTTAACCACCACAAGGATTTGTTACTAGTGAATGGTAATAAGTGTCACAGATTTGAAACTAGACGTATGAACGATCTAAACCCCTCATCCAAACCAGTATATATCGTTGTGTTTGTTATGTATTCCCTCAATTCATTCATTACTTTATTTACTTGCACTTTGATATACATTGCTTGTTTGTTTATACATTTGACCCTTAACCTACTTAAACTTTAAAAGAATTAAAAGAACGTATCCACCCCTTTACGGTTTTACACATACAGTATAAAGTTGTTGAACGCATTATTAATTTGTTTATGAAACAAATGTATAAACTACAAATTACCCTTCTTCACGATGGTGTCGTGCAATCTCAAAATGACAAACATTTTTTATTCAAATAAAATGAACAATCTAATATATACTGTTACAATTAGTTAGCAAACGCAAATATTTATGAATTGTAACTAAATTGACATATACTTGATAATTAAATTGTTGTCTAAATGTGTAATAATTTAGTGTAGTCATATAATTTTATAACTTTAGAAATATAGGAGGTGAGATCGATGCAAAACAAGTATCACTTAAAAAATAAATAAATCAATCTCAACCATACATCTACCTTTCATCTAATGGCTAAGATCAAATAAAAAATAAAAAACGGAGGGCAAAATTGACATTTTAGCTCATTTAATATAAAAAACCCACTTTTCACCTTTTTTTTAAAACAACATATCTTGCAAACGGTAAATCTTCAAGCTACGAAAAATACACCATCGCGACGAGAAAAAAATTATCTTTCTATAGATATGCATTGTTATATACTTTCGACGAACTTTTTTTTCAAAATTCCGTCCAGAAAAATCCAACAGGATTCGTAAAAAATCCCATGGGATTCGTAAAAAGACGATTTTTTTTCAAAATTTCCGTCCAAAAAAATCCTACGGGATTCGTAAAAATCCCATGGGATTCGTAAAAAGACGATTTTTTTTTTTCAAAATTTCCGTCCAGAAAAATCCCACGGGATTCGTAAAGAAATCCCTCAGGATTCGTAAAAAGATTATTTTTTTTTTTTCAAAATTTTCGTCCAGAAATATCCCATGGGATTCGTAAAAGTCCCATAGGATTCGTAAAAATACGATTTTTTTTTCTTCAAAATTTCCGTCCAGAAAAATCCCACTGGATTCGTAAAAAGACGATAAATCACAAAGGATTCAGTATGAATCCCATGGGATTCTTTGGTGCATCCCATGGGATTCATTGTGAATCCCATGGGATTTTTTGGTGCATCCCATGGGATTCTGTATGAATCCCATTGGATTCTTTGGTGCATCCCATGAGATTATGTATGAAATCACATGTGGTAGATGATAAAAAAATATTATTTGTTTAGTGGAGCAAACATAATCGTTTGTATTTTTACAACTGACTTTTCAAAGCAAAACTTTTATATAAGTAGTTCCTCTTTTTTACACCAAGGATAAATGTTGTCCCTTTATCCCTTTATCCCTTAGCCACTAAGAATCCTCCAAGGTTGACTACCAGAAACAAGATGAAGACGCCCAAAGAGTTTGAAAGCACTTCTGTTCTGCCAATGGCCGCAATCAATCGAAAAAGAGAGGGAGAGAGCCATTTGATGTAAGGCAAAGAACACGAAGAACTGTTGACCAAATCTAAGCCATAAAAAGTGTTAGATGTTGAATGCTAAACAATTCAAAACCTCCCTAATCCACCACACCCAACATCCCATGTGATTTAAACTGTAAGTACAAAATCACATGAGATTCCGTATGAATCTCAACGGATTCTGTATGAAATCACATGGGATTCTGTATGATTTATCTTATCGATAAATCACAAAGGATTTTGTATGAAATCACATGAGATTCAGTATGAATCTCAAAGGGTTTCATTGTGAATCCCCTGGGATTCAGTATGAATCTCAAGGGATTCGTTGTGAATCTCATGGGATTCAATATGAATCTCAAGGGATTCTTTGGTGAATCCCTTGGGATTTTTTTAGTATTTTAATATATGACAAATTGTCTCTAAAAAAATATACACAACATTAAAAAAAACTATACATAGCAATTAGCAAGTATTTTAGTATACCTCTTAAACAATTAGCCTTATGCCCATAAATATCCAAAAAACACTAACAAAAACTCACGCACATTTCAAAAAGTCAACGGTCAAAGTATGCTTCCTTCACCATCACCAATAAAACCAGATGAATTCATTACCAGATCCATAATCATCACATCGTTCCTATAAATTCTATCAAACACATCACCATAAACTTTATAAAAACCTTTTCCTCTATCACCAAAACCATTAAACACATAATTCGAAAAATAACTAAACAAATCAGGCACAGTTGAACCACCACCGGAAGATGATGACGTGTTTTTGCCGGAAAACAGGATTGTGACCGGTGAGAGTCGTACCACGCGCGTTCACGCGCGTCGGAGAGGACTTCGTACGTGTTGACTAGCTCCTGGAATGATAACGTGGCTTCGGCTTCAGTGACGCCGGATTTGATGAGTTTGTCAGGGTGGCGATGGAGGGAGGAGCGGAGGAGGGTGGCGATGAGTCGCTGGGATGACATGGTGATGACATCGGTGTTAGTGTATGTTTTTATTGTGTGTGAAATGAAGAATTGAAATA
Source organism: Artemisia tridentata subsp. tridentata (assembly GCA_021014915.2). Taxonomy (NCBI): domain Eukaryota; kingdom Viridiplantae; phylum Streptophyta; class Magnoliopsida; order Asterales; family Asteraceae; genus Artemisia; species Artemisia tridentata. The sequence goes on along the minus strand of CP139505.1, from coordinate 168,901,245 downwards.
AAATAAGAAGGGTGTAATTGATTTGAGTGATGTTACAAAAATGCCCTTCAATAATTAATTGTATTAAAATGAGGATTAATTTAGACCTTTAGATTTAAAATAGATGGATGGTTGAGATGGAGCGGTTTGTTTTTTTGTTTTTTTTTTGTTTCGTATTGAACTTTTCTCATATGGTAATTATTCATCAATATCTCATATTGTTTTTACATGTTCCCATTATAGATTTTATAGTGAAAATTTGTTAAAATGCATGGTAAATAATGAGTAGAAAATATATTGAATCCCACATTGAAGGAGGAAGAAAAGTTGAAAAAGAAGAGGGTCTATAAAAATAAGAGCACAACTAAATTAAAGAGATGTAGCAGAAGTACCTAATTTTATCCTAATGAAGTTTGTCATATTTTGAGTTATGCTAATTAGTTTGAACTATGTTATTAGCATTTCTTAGAACATATAAAACGTACTAACATAAAGCTAGTTGTTTAGCTCGAATAGCTCGATTAGCTCGTTCGACTCGTTAAACTCGACTAGCTCGTTTAGCTCGTTCGACTCGATTAAATAAACGAGTTTTCGAACGAGCCGAGATGAGTACTAGATTTATAAGCTCGGCTTGTGAAACTTATCGAGCATTATTTTTAGTTCGAACTCGATTCGAGCTTGATAAATTTGAGGCTCGAATCGAGATAAACGAGCTCGAGCTCGAGCTCGAGTAGCTCGTTAAAAGCTTGACTCGTTAACACACCTAATGACGACGTTTGATATTGTTGCGTTGGAATTTGACTAGCATATTGATGTGTATAGTTTTGCGTTATGTGGGGTTGGTACAATACTACAATTGCTATATGGGGCACTTTGTTGGTAGTGGCTGGTCAACTAATTATTGTGTACACATTTGTTGTTCAAGTCCAAAACTCCAAATATTGGAATGGATAAGGAGGCTAACAATGTTACAAATATCAATTTTTTCTTGATTTAACTATGACCGCAATTGAGTTAATTTTTTATTTAGTGGTTGTAGTTTATATTTGATTCGAGCTAGCTTAAATTGGTTTCTATTAGATTCAAATCTGTAGTTAGAGTTCTATATATTTTTATTAATCGAGTTCTTGTTAAATTAAGATTTTGTCAACATTTGTTAAATTAAGATTTTGTCAACATGTGCATGTGTTCTGATGAAGTAAAACCTTGTAGGAAGGCCCCACCTCCGTATATTGTCCTTCGGCGCGGATTCCTTGGGCCTTACTCGCTCCTACACACACGAAACACACGCGTTAGGCTCGTCCTGGGTTTTATCCCAAGACTGACCTCCGGCGTGAGAGTAAGTATCGGTTTATTATTGGGTGAACAGTAATGTGGAAGTAATAGTGGTAGGTGTAAGTATTAATAATAATCATAAATGAGGTGTGGGTATTTATACTACCCACACCTACTGTACCTGTTCACCTCGGGACCATGCGAGTTGACCTATGTCTGACATAGTAGGTATGTGTCAGGTCACGTGGGGAACACAATCCCGTAAAATCTGGGAAGGTGCTGGTTGATGGGACTACACAGCATAACTGGCGGCGAACCTGTCGGTGGAAATGACCGGGGTGCGACAATAGTCCGGACGTAGTGAGTAGTCCGGACGCGCGATGGCAGTCCGGACGATACGCATCGTCCGGACACATACACCAACATGTTCATATATGAGCACGCTTGCTTTGAGTTTTTATAGGATGCTTTTAGGTTAAATGAGATGGAAATTAGCAATAGGAAATATGCGTTGCAAAATTTTGCAACCATATGACGATTACGAGTTTATGATAACATGAAAAATTACTGAAAATACATTGCAAAAATATTTTATTAGATACTCCCTTCATTCGGAAAGAGTGTCCATAAACAAAAGATGAACAAATTTTGATCTGTGTAGTGTGTAATTAATGCAAATTTTGATTGATAAAAATTCATTTTTACCATCACTTTAGATAGAAGTTAAAAATGAACAATTAATGCAAGTTTTAATTACAATGTGTCATCCCCATACCACATCATATGACATGTGTCACCTACCCCCACCCCTATTTTTTTTCCTGTCAAAAAAAAATTTTTTTGGCCCAAATTTTTTTTTCCCGCCAAAATTTATACTGCATCACATTTATAAAGTTACTGCATCACGGTTATAAAGTTACTGCATCACGGTTACTACATCATGATTACTGCATCACAATTCCCCCCCCCTACCCAAATTTTCTTTTCCCGCCAAAATTTTTTTTTCCCCGCCAAAATTGAGACTGCATCACATTTATAAAGTTACTGCATCACGGTTATAAAGTTACTGCATCACAATTATGATTTTAGTGCATCACGGTTACTGCATCATGGTTACTACATCACAATTATGATTTTACTGCATCACGGTTACTGCATCACAATTATAAAATCATAATTGTGATGCATAAGCTTTATAAATGTGATGCAGTATAAATTTTGGCAGGAAAAAAAAAATTTCTGGGGGTGGGGGGGGGGGGGGTTGGGGGGGGTGACACATGTCATATGATGTGGCAAGGTGACACATGTCACTCCCACAATCCTTCATAGACTTTTCATTATAAGACCCCTTCTCATAATATATATATATATATATATATATATATATATATATATATATATATATATATATATATATATATATATATATATATATATATATATATATATAATAAATGAAAACTTTTTTGAATGTCAAAATCCCCTATTCTGACGTCATATATTGACGTCATATATACACCTGGCAATTTGACTTCTTCCCTTTCTTTTTGCTACCCTCTGTCATCTCTAATTTGGTCTATATCATCAGTTTTAAAATATTTACGTCAACTTATGCCAAATGAAAGTTTCTATATCATCAGATTCAAGATAAGATCCATCTATAGTATCTTTACTTCTACTTAATTCTAATATCTTGGTATGTATAGTTTGTATTTTTTTATTTTCAATTTTTATAAACCCTAATCAATTTGGGGGTTTTGCCTAATATCTTGATATGGCTGATTTTTTTTTGATTATTAACTGTTAGTGAAATTAGATAATGTTTCACTAAAAAAACGTTTAAAATTTCAACTTATCTTCTCAACTTAATTAACCGATTTTTTTGCTAACACTTAAATTTTAAAAACATCTCTGTTAATCTAAAAAACCCTATTCTCAAAACCGTATTTAAGTATCACCTCATTTGTGCTATACATCCCACTTTCATCTCTTTTTTCTGCTACAAAAAATAGTAACATGGATAGCAAGATAACTAAGGTTTCTGAACTGACTCCTTTTTGGGATGACTGGAATGTTAAGGTTTGTGTAATCCGATTGTGGAAACTGCCTGATTTTAACAACCCTTTGGTAACCCAATCAATCGAAATGGTTCTAATGGATGAAGAGGTACTACCTTTCTGTTTTTTTATAATATAAGGATTCCATCTTTTTAATTCTTGGTTATGGTTATGTGTTATGAAGGATTGTGTTTAGGTTTAGTTTTCTGTGATGCTTTAAGGTGTTGGGTTATTACATTGTGTTTGATTGTTTGACAGTGCTTTATGAAATATAAATATGATTGTTATGGTTTAAATTTAGTTTTACAAATGCAACCCCAAACACCCCCTATATGGATCACTTTGATTGTGGATATGCAGATGACAGTCATGTGACTCACGCGAACTAAAGTCCATTGATGAAAATCAATGAGCTAACAACAGAGTTTGCAAACAAGAATTAGAACAACAACTGAAGTTAATCATAACTGGTTTGAATATTAAAAAATAAAGGTTCTTAATAAGCTCAAACAATTAGGGGGATAAGCTCTTTTAGATTATTTGTCTTGATTTTAACTAAATATAAGCATTTATAGTATTGACCACAATCTGTTTGTTAGATGCCAAACTGAATATGGGTTGCATTATTATAGTCATATATTGCAGCATAGTATTTAGTTCTTTAGTTTGTTTATCATTATGAAATATGAATATGATTGTTATGGTTTAAATTCAGTTTTACAAATGCAACTCCAAACACCCCCTATATGGATCACTTTGATTGTGGATATGCAAATAAGCTAAGCAATATACAACTGATATAAAATGCTTATTTTGATCTACTTTAGTTTATGAATGTGTGTGATAAAACATGACACTGAGATAGAAAATGATGACACTCTTCATCCATTAGATTGAGTAAATAATGCATGTCATTGTCTGGTAATTGATTGCGTATATGATACTCTTTTTGAGTAAATAATACATGTCATTGTCAGGTAATTGATTGTCTGCTTAAAATACTCTTCATCCATTCAGTTATGAACACTAGCTACATCTCTCAGATTACTCATTCTTGTTTTATCACACACATTCTTATTTGCAGTTATGTTTCTTATAATTAAGCTGCAAACTTATATGTCCATTAACTGTTATGCTTATTTTGATCTACTTTAGTTTATGAAATGAGAAGCTTAATTTTGAGTAAACTAAGCAAATAAGCTATTATAATGCATCTATGAAATTTCATGTTAATGACCCGCCAAAAAGGGTGACTTTCATTTCATAAACTTAAGTAATCTGAGTAATCTGATAGAATGTGTGTGATAAAACATGATACTGAGATAGAAAATGATGACACTCTTCATCCATTAGATTGAGTAAATAATACATGTCATTGTCTGGTAATTGATTGCGTATATGATACTCTTTTTGAGTAAATAATACATGTCATTTTCTGGTAATTGATTGTCTGCTTAAAATACTCTTCTTCCATTCAGTTATGAACACTGGCTACATCTCTCAGATTACTCATTCATGTTTTATCACACACATTCTTATTTGCAGTTATGTTTCTTATAATTAAGCTGCAAACTTATATGTCCATTAACTGTTATGCTTATTTTGATCTACTTTAGTTTATGAAATGAGAAACTTGTATACTGTTTTCACTGTCCTAGCTGTTGTCATAGACAGTGTTAGTTATTGTTAACATAATATGAGAAGCTTATATAAAGATTCCATCTTTTTTTTCACTAACAAAGTATCCTTTAATTTCGTTCAGGGTTGTAAAATACATGCGTCTGTCAAAAAGGGGCTGGTTTCTAAATTTGATTCAAAACTGGAGCAAGGGCAATGCTACTGCTTGTCCGATTTTGGCTTCACTGAAAGATTTGGAAAGCACCATGTTGTTGCCCACAAGTATCGAATGAGTTTTTACGAGATAACCAAAGTCGTTAAATGTGATGACATTGGTGGCTCATTTTTTGGCTTTGACTTTAAGCCATTTGAATCTGTTCGTAATGAGATTCGGCCTTCTATTGTTGCTTATGGTAAGTTTGTTAAATGAAAAACTACTTCTTTTCTAATACAAACAGTTTGCTAAACAACTTTTCATTTACTGTTAACCTAACGTTTACTAATGTTTATCTAATTTTATAGATGTGATTGGTGAAGTTGTTTCATGTGGATCTATTGATTATCCGATAATTGAAGGAAAGCCGGTTAAACAACTTCGTTTCGAGTTACAAGATACTATGTAAATTACAACTACTTTTTAAATAATTAATTTATAATAATACAAAAAAATTCATTTGTAAACAGATGTTACTGTTATGTACACAGGGGAATTAGGCTGTCAATCACCTTGTGGGGTCCGTATGCAGAGCAACTTGATGCCGTATTGGGAGATAGGACTAAAATGAGTATCCTCATAATGCAATTTGCAAAACACAAGATCTATCGAGGTTATTATTTTACATTCATTTCCCTAAGTGAATTCATTGAAATAGTGGTATATTTATGCAATATTTTTTTACCTCCTTTATAGGAAAGCCTACATTGTCCAATCTATATAATTGTACAAGGTTTTTCATTAACGAAGACATTCCCGAAATAATCAACTTCAAGAAAAAGTAACCCCCCTTCTTTTTTAAACATGATTTTTGATCATACATAATGAAAACTTGGTTGTCTAACAATGCAAAAATAAGTATGCAGTGTTGTTGCAATTGTTGGTGTGGAAGCTTCAGACCACCGTATTGCTCCTCTTGTAACCTACAACAAAATATCCGTTCGCGATGAGTTTTTGAACCATTTGGAAAAAGTCAATCTGGCTGATATTCGGGACATACGGAAGGTTATTGTAACACATCTTTTAACAATAATTATTTTTCATAATATACGATATACTTACATCTTCATTTAATAACATATTAGGTGATGTCATGTGTCGTTGTTGGCACTATCAAATGTGTTGAACGTGAGTCCAAGTGGTACTATTTAGGATGTCGTGCTTGCAACTTTGGGGTTGATATGAAGACAGATGACTATATGGATGAGGAGTCTGGTCTGGTTAAAAAGAAGACAACTTACACTTGCAAGTCAAAATCATGTGGTGAGGTGACTGATGTTCTTTACAAGTAAGTATTATCTTAGTACGACTGATTCAAATAACCTATATATATATATATATATATATATATATATATATATATATATATATATATATATATATATATATATATATATATAAAATATATATATATCCGATCTCAACTCATTTAACATATTTTCCCACTTATTAAACAATGCGGGTTTAAGATACAGATTCGAGTACTTGATAATACGGGGTCTGTTTCATTAACTCTCTTTGATCGGCTTGCAAATACTTTACTAGACAAAGATGCGAATGAATTAGTTGAAAAACAACAACAGGTTGGCATTTTTGTAATAAAGGTTTGTTTTTCAAACACTAATATTTTGGAAAATGATAATGTAACTATTTTTGGGATTGCATACACACAGGATGGAGACCTTGACGTCTTGCCCAAAGATTTTGACATCTTGCTGGAACGAAAGCTTGCGTTTAAAGTTGACATCACAGATTATAACCTATCCAAAAACAAATATGTTTATGGAATTTCACAAATTTTTCAAGAAACTGATGTTATTCAAGAGTTGGAGCTAAAGGTTCCAACTATTGAGGTATTATCTTATTATTATCATTATTTCGTTTTGTAAATTTGGAGTTTAATATTTAGAGTTTAATATGCGGCGATACTATGAATGTTGTTTATCCTGAAGTTCTTCAAAAAGTGTAAGACACTACAAGCATGTGCAAATAAGCGATATTATTATCGCATTTGTTTATTCATTTTCACTATTTTTTTTTCTTTTTTTTAATGATTCGGTATTTGTTATTTTTTCCCTTCTTAGTTAACCTTTGTAACTTATACATATTTAATTTTGATAATTCATAAAATGTTTTTTTTTGTCAACTTTATATGAATATTATTTTTGTATATGTCATTTTATTTGTCAAAAGTGGGAATATTTTGTTTCTGTTGTGCTGTCAAAATGGCAGTTTCGTTGATGCATTTTGCTGTCAAAACAAGATAGTTTAATTGTTTTTTAATATGACTTTGTTTTACTTATAATACAATTTTTTTTATTGCCACCCGCGAAACCCGCGGGTTTATATATAAATTGATTTTTTTTTTTTTTTTTTTTTTTTTTTTACAAACATACATAACTAGATCCAAGGCCCGCCCCGATGGGGCGGCTAGCTTTAAAAATTTGATTATACGATAAAATTAATATCAAAATAAGTATGAACGTGTAGTCACATCCATGAGACAAAAATGAATAAAATAAATATGCCATTATCAAGAAAATAATAACGTTCAAAATAACCGAATTACATATAGTTTATAATCTATGAAGAACTTCTCTATATAAAACGTTGGTTGTAGAGTTAGTGTAGTTGCCGTCTTTGTCACAACACAATACTTTTAGACCTCTCTTGCTTTTTACTCTTGATACGGCTACATAAAGTTGTCCATGGAAAAAAATAGATCGTTCCATATATAGCCCAACCTTAGACAATGTTTGGCCTTGACTTTTGTTTATAATCATGGCAAAACAAACGGAAATAGGGAATTATCTCCTATTAAGTTGGTCGGATTTTAACACGGTCCAGGAAAGAGTCGGGAACGGTCTCGAGATTAACTTAGTGAGATCGTGTACAATTAAGTGAAAAAAAGTTCTCCCAACCTGAGTAACATAACAGAAATACCTCATCCAAATGATGTACTTCAGGTTTAAGTTAAAAATAATTTTCATAACTATAGAGTATAGCCTCACACTTTATTTATTAACATTTTCTTCAAATTATTGTTTCTGAAAATGTATTATTATGTGAAGTAACAAATAGATATAATTAAACTTTTGTCAAGTAACTATTAGATAATTGAACTTTTGGAAGTAGTTTATTTAGGTATCATGTTTGGAAAATAACCGGAAGATCTAAATAATGTACCTAAATTCATGTCTAAACATGTATGCATGATCTTGATGAATATCTAAACATGTATGGCATGATCTTGATAGTTTGTGAAAAAGTGAGTCCGCAGCCATCCGGATAATGCCACGTAGGCAGTCAATCACTACTTTGTCAGTCAATCACTACTTTGTCATCATGTTTTATCCCAATCACTACTCTGTCATCATGTTTTATCGTGACCGGTTAGAGGTGGCAAGATGCACAAGTTAGCTAGCAAGTTGAATTATGTTGACACTGCCAATGCTTTTTGTCTAATTTTCACGAGTTTCTCATATAGTTAAGAACAAAATGTCTTACAATTATAATACAAGTTCAGAAATTTGGTCCTACCTCTTTTCAATCTTATTTGGTAATTATAAGTTTTGTAATTTGAACATGTTATATTAAGATTAACATAATGCAATAATATAATTTGAACATGAGGGATACAATGGACCAACAACTCCTGGTTCTAAGACAGACATCAAGAGACCGGAATACGTCCATGGAGTGCAAACAAATTCTCACTCAATTTCATAACATAGAAAACGCTTTCAGAAAACAAATCACCATAAAAAAATTGAAAAAGAAAAAAATATGTACCTAGATAAATACAAAATGTTTGACCTGTCGTGTAAAACACACAAAAACTGGCTATGATTTTTCAGATAACTACCTTTTAACTCGCTGGAAATATGCCACGACCAAATTAACGCGTAGATGTGACCTGTACAAAAAAAATGGCAATACTCTTGTTGGATTTGATTCTTGGCTTTTTCAAGTTATAGCTTACTTCCACGTGACTCTAATGCCTTGTTCTCATGTGCTTCTCGTAAGCTCAATTCTCGTAAATTCTGTGGCCAACAAAAAGATTACAAAAAAACCAGGATCTTCAATGAGCCAAGGCATAAATCTCTTTAGCGAAGAGTTATGAATGCAAAGAAGACATAAAAAATGTAGTAACAATGGTACAATGTTCATTAACATTTTAATATAAAGAAGACATAAAACAGACCATTCCAAATATAGCCCAACCTTAGACAATGTTTGGCCTTGACTTTTGTTTATAGTCATGGCAAAACAAACGGAAATAAGGAATTGTCTTCTATTAAGTTGAAAAGGCATCTTCTTGTCGGATGGGCTTATAATCATTCTTGGTATAGAGCGAACCTCACCCACTTTACCACGTGATATAATCTTTGCCTCAATGTTATTAATTCCCATTCTCAATACTTGTAACCTGGTGCCATTACACAATCCACATCGGATGGGCTTATAATCATTCTAGGTCATCAAAACATTTTATAGAACTCGATAAGGAAACTAATCATGCGAGTTCTTCATTTTTTGTTTGCAAGTCACTAAAAAGGATCATGAATTAAAAAGATAAAGTCACCCAGTTTAACTAACGCATGCAATATCTATCTACCTACATATACAATCTAAATCACTTAAAAAATAACAATATTTAGCAATGTTTGGGGGATCGATATTACTGTCATATTTTACTGTCATAATTACCTTAATTTGCTACCTTTAGAATTCACGTTCACTCAATTTACTGTCATAATTACCTTAATTTGCTGAACTTTTATCGTGGATAGTGTTTAATGGGTTGGAGACCACTATACTTCGCAAGACCTATAGGTACAAAAGCTTCAAGCATCCGAAAAAGCCCTGATGGCATACTATCCAACAAAATTAAAAGGAATCCTTAGTACATGTTCACATAAATGGGACCATTTTCAAATATTTGTTTTGAGGATTAATTTTGGTAATTGATCAACTCCAGTTGATATATAAGCAATTTCTACTACAATTGAGCATCATATTGTTACCTGATTAACCACAAAAGTTTTAAGTAAACAAATCAACAGGGTAACGGTTTTGACTTTGTTGTATGATAATGAGTTTATGAGTAAATTATAATCAAAACACTCATTAGGCTAACTTACCCTACAAATAAAAGCACATACTCCTACTTTTTTTTTCAAATTCCAGAACATTAGGCCTATATTATTTGTTGTTGAATGTGATTAACATGTTGCAAACCACAATGCAACAAAAGAAATAGCGATAAAGTAGCTACTATTACCTCTTTACCTATTCATTTCACTTAATCCCATTCTATGATCACGTTGAATTCCTAATAGAGTATGTGCAAATCAAAATCTTCATATCGTGCACCATAGCATATGCATTCAAAATTATTGTGTGCAATAGCTTATATGGCAAAAGTTCCTTATAGATCTAACATTTACCAAAGAACCTATCTATCCATCTCGTCCGTCCATTTTTTCCCTCCTAACCGTTAGATTAATTCGTCTATTTTTTTTTTAATAATAATGAAAAGGGCAACATGGTCATTCCCTACCTCTCTTTTTTCTCCTAACCGTCTCATTCAAAGAGATACGCTCTTTCAAACCATCCTTTCCACCATTACTAAAACTCATCATTTCCTTAATTTCTCGTCTCATTTCTTAACGAATTTCAAATCCGAAACCATCATTCGATTCATCTTATCATTGCGCACACAATGATATGATTTAATTTGATTTTCGTTAGGTTTTGAGAAATCCCCCATTTTGATGATTTTGACCTAATTTTGTTTATTTTGATTCTCTGTTAGTTTGATGATCAGGTGTCAGATTGATGCTGAAAATGGGATGGCGGCGTGGTCAGTCGATAAAAAGTTCAAAAACTAATGCACATTATGGTATGTTCTTCAAGTGTCGTTAGCTTTTTAGGTTTTACGCTCTTATTAGTGATTCTTCATAGATATGTCATTATCAATACTGCTAGTAATGATAATGAGACTGAAGTGAATGTTAGTGTTGATGTCAGTGATGGTGATAGACCTAAAGCTTAAAAAATGTGTTTGTAACTCCCGGATAAAACATATTGTTTGTGCTATCACGTGCTTATGAATTAATCATAGTAGTGTAAATATTTTTTTGATGATTTAAGTTGTTAGGTTATATTGTTTGTGCTATCACGTGCTTATGAATTCAAACGGATATGCAGATGCTCATAATTAACTGATTAATGTGAAAGTTGTTAGGATTTTGTTGCTGATGTACTGATGTATTTTGTTAAAATCTAAACTGATGTACTGATGTATATGAATCATATATGATTCAATGTGAATCATACATGATTCTGGTAGAATCATACATGATTCTGGATATTCAAACCTAGTATTCCGAAATCTACAAACCTGACTAATTCTAAAGCGAAAATTCCTGCAGAGGCTACTGTTGAAACAGGTTGCCTCTGCGAGGGGTGGTTTTTTTTTAATTCCCTATAAGGCCACATAATTCGCTTCAAATTTGCAGCGAACAACAATATGTACACGTGTCACACTCTCCTTAATTTCTTAAAAAAAACAATAAAAACATTGTACCTCGTGTTTAGTTTGCAGCGAGATACAAATTAAAGGGACCACTTGAATTCAAAAAAAAAAAAAAAAAAAAAAAAAAAAAAAAAAAAAAAAACATGTAATTCACATACATGTTGCAGCGAACAACAAAAATGAACCCACACATGGCTTTCAACAAGTCCAAGTTACCTTTTCAACCCTAAACTTTTTAATATTTACAACTTTTTTATATAACAAACTTTATTTGTCAAATATTTTTTGATTCTTTTCTTTTATATTACGGTTTTTTTTCAAATGATTATGAGTAGACGCACTTGGATAATGACGCACTTGGATAATGATTATAATTGTTTTATTCTATATTATGATTTCACAAGAATCATTTTAATTGACTTGTCCATTGAATCGATAGTAGTAAGTTCAAGTACATTTGTAAATTTGTTAGTGTTGCAGTAATCGCTGTAATAGGTGCATATGTAAAGTATTGTTGAAAGTTATCGCTAGTTGCGGATACTAGTAGTTTGTTTGATAGTAGTAAGTTTAGGTACAGTCGTAAAATGTACAGCGTTACAGGTCAATTTGAGGTTATAACTGAGTTTCATAGAGTCATTTAGATGTAGTAACTAGTTTTGAGTCAGTTTCCATAGTTTACAAGTCAATTTGATCCTTTTCCTTGTCTTGGACTGTTTTGTTATTTAGTTTTTGATTATACTAGTTTATGTCCTCTTTAGTTGATGCTTTTTGCTCAAAAATAGATAGTTTGGTTGTCCAATATCTGGTGTTCAAATTTTGTAAGTCAAACTTCTCATTTTTGACCCATTTTGGTGTCCTGCATCAGCAACTTGCTGTCTCAACTTCCCTTTTCATTTTTTGAGATTTTGGTTATAGTTACTTCATAGTATAAGCTTCTTGTGTCTTCAATTTTTATGCATTAACTTGTTGTCGCAACCTCCTCCCCCTCCTCCTATAAAAAAGAAATCGCAACCTCGTGAAGAAGTTGTCGAACCTAAAGTTGGGATTGAAATCAGTGGTTAGTGATGTACTGATGTATAGGATTTTGTTATAACTGGAATTTTTTTAGAATCATTGAATCATATATGATTCACATAGAATCATATATGATTAAAGGAAAATCATATATGATTCTATGTGAATCATATATGATTCTATTAGATTATTTTATGGTTATTAACATTTAAAATTTTTATACAGGAAAATCATATATGATTCTATGTGAATCATATATGATTCTATTAGATTATTTTCTGGTACAATCATATATGATTATATTAGAATCATATATGATTTTAGAAAAATCATATATGATTGTACTAGGTTTATTAACATATTTTTTGTTTTTCTTTTTTGTAGAAAGAGTTTTTTTCCAGGTTTCTGCTAGAGCATAAACATCCAAAATCTGATAATGTTTTAAATGCTAGAGGACGCGTTCTACAGTTGAAATGGAAAACTAACGACAACCATGTTGACTGTGGAGTTTTTGCAATGATTCATATGGAGTCTTATGTTGGTGAAAGTGTCACAAAATGGGATGTCGGTCTGTGTCCAGAATCAGAGAAGCAGGTTTCGTTGTTGAGGCGAATGAAGTTCAAAATTGCTACCAAGATTCTGTTGCTACCAAGATTCTGTTGAAAGTGTCACAAGATTCGGCTTATTTTTTTTACTTTTTAAGCTTATTATTGGGAACCTGTTTATCATATATTCTGTTTTATACATTCTGTAAATCAAAAAAGAAAAAAATCATATATGATTCTTGTAGAATCATATATGATTCAATAAGCGACTAACGCTTCTTGAATAACAATTTCTTTAAATTTATTTATTATTATTGCACTCTTGCAAAAAGTGTTAATGAGGATCTTAATTCAACTATGTTTAATTGAATTTTTTTTTTTTTTTTTTTTTTTTTTTTTTTTTGTTATTTGACAAGTGATTTTGAATATGTGATTCTGAATATATGTAAGGATTATTATGTTTACTTTTAATATATGATTCACATAGAATCATATATGATTCACATATGTGAATCATATATGATTCACATAGAATCATATATGATTCACATATATGATTAATATATGATAAAATTAAAACATATACTACCCATCAGAAAAATTAAAACATACATCAAAATACCATCAGTTTACCATCAGAACTTGTTCAATACCAAATACATCAGTTAACTAGATCTATCTATCAACAGATTTTACCAAAATACATCAGTTAACTACCATCAGATTTTACCAAAATACATCAGTTAACTAGTACACAATCACTTAAGCACATTTTCTTGATTGCACATTTTCTTTACGAACGTCTTTTTCTAGATCACGATCAGCCCTGTTCTTGATTTACAGGAGGAGGTTGAGGTTTCTGTTTTACAGGAGGAGGTTGAGGTTGAGGTTTGACAACTTTTGACTTTGGTTTATCAGAAGTCGTAGCCTTATTAGATGATTACTTTGTTATCTTCTCTTTAGGCTTATGTGCAACAGTTTTTGATCGACCTGCATAAAAATTTTAAATGTTAATAACCATAAAATAATTTAACACGATCATATATGATTATGATAGAATCATATATGATTCTAGTTGAATCATAAGGATAATCATATAAACTAGAATCATATATGATTCAACTAGAATCATATATGATTTTACAAAAACATCAGTATAATAACTAAAAACATCAAATATAAACCATATATGATTCTGATAGAATCATATATGATTCTAGTTGAATCATAAGGATAATCATATAAACTAGAATCATATAAACTAGAATCATATATGATTCAACTAGAATCATATATGATTATGATAGAATCATATACGATTATGATAGAATCATATATGATTCTAGTTGAATCATAAGGATAATCATATAAACTAGAATCACATAAACCAGAATCATATATAATTCAACTAGAATCATATATGATTCAACTAGAATCATATATGATTCAAGTATAATCATATATGATTCAACTAGAATCATATATGATTTTACAAAAACATCAGTATAATAACTAAAAACATCAAATACAAACCATTATTCAATAGCTCCGTCTTATAAGTTAATTGTTCAATGCTTTGAATCAACATGTACATTGTTGAGGTACATGATTTTACTAAATGCGTCTTAGTCCACATGTACATTGTTGAGGTATGCTAATGTCTTATAAGTTATCTGAAAAAACAGCTACAATCACACCTAACAAAGACTTCACCTATTTCAACAACAATCACACCGCCTAACAAAGTCTTCGCCTAATTCAGCAACAATCACACCGCCTAACAAAGACTTCGCCTAATTCATTTATGCTCATATCTTCTCATTTATGCTCATATTTTCTTATGAAAATGATTAATGCTACATTATTAATAAAAACTAGCAACAAGACTTCGCCTAATCAACAATAATCACACCTGATCAGTTAACAAAAAATACACAGCGTGAATAAAAACCTAAAAATAAGAAAAATCTACACAACATGAATAAAAAACTAAAATAAGCAAAATATACATATCAGCTTCATCAATTACCTCAGCATCCACCATAAGCTCAGCTTCATATCGATTTTCATCAGCTTCATATCGATTTTCATATCAGCTTCATATCGATTAATTTTGTAACAGAATCGGGGTGTACGACGGCGGAGCGACGGCGGCGATGGATTTGATGGTGATGATAGTGGATCGGTGATGATGACGGATCGGTGATGATGGTGGATCGATGATGATTACGGTGATGTTTGAGAGTGTTTGTGTGTGTGCGTGTGTGTGTGTGTGTGTGTGTTTGGGAAAAGATCTGAATGTTTTTTTTTTGCTCTCTATGCATACATTTTTATTTATTTATATATTTGATTTTTTTGCCCTTCAAGTGTAGATAGATGATTTGATCGCAGCCTTTGGATCAAATTGGATTGGATGGTTGGGATGTGTTCAATAGTTCTATGGTCAATTATGGGTCTACATGGATCTCAACTCTAGCTTATATACTTTTAAATATAGCAGCTCAGTCAAACACATTCAAACATAAGCTAATTTATTATTAATCGTTTTTTATCAGGTAACAACGCTATTAGACTAAGTTTTTTATCTATCATTTCTTATACTAATACCAGAATTATCCAATACAAAATAGCATACATGCCATGAAACAATATTTCTGATACAACCAACTTCACCCGAAAAAAGAAGTCTTGCAAAGACTACTTGTTCTACTATCGTATTATTACATTGGTATTTGGTAGTACGTAAAAATACTGACATCCATTTATAAACATATATTCAGTAAAAATAATGAATTCAACTGAACATGTAGTTTCTAAACATCCTAATGGTCATTCCAGAATAATCATTAAAAATGACATAAAACATAGATATATATAATTCACTCAAAAAAAGACATAAAACATAAGCAGACCTAATGCGAGTGTGGCTAGTCTACATTTAAATCACCTGCAAAGCTTTTTTGAGTAAATTATCTCTTGCAAGTTTTAGTTTTGTAGGTCGAATTGCAATAAACACATAAGCTATTGCAATTATAAAGTGGCATAGGAATAAGTATTTTATATCATTTCAGTAACTTTGCAAACCGATTCCAAGAATGTTTCTAACTTATCAAATCATTTTATTTCATTTTCGTTGCAAACAAACAATAGTTATTGCAAACGTATCAAATTACCACAATTTGTTGCAAGAATGAGCATTTTGTGTGGTAAGTGTCAGGTGTAATGATATGGCATTTACATTCCCACAATTACTCCATTTAACCATCAAATATTTCAAAGAGAACATTACAAAACTAACTCATTAATGGTTCCAGTCACCATAAAAGAATTGCAAAGCATGTTGAACACTGTAGTACCTTGAAAGGAAGTATTCAATCTGAAAGAAGAAAAAAATAATCCATTTAGAGGCTGAAGGAATTAGAAATCGTGAGCAATTTGGTTTGTGATATCTTTTACAAGATCAGCATTTGCATTATAATCCTAACAAACTAAAACTTAAATTTCTGCAAGTACCCAATATTCAGAAGATAATCTCGATATTACTCACATATATAAGAGAGCTTCAAGTTGCAAACAATTTCAAATAATATTGTGTTTTATCATTAGCTTTTCGAAAACGGTAGCAAAATTTTAATTTTTACCTTTATGCCTTGACAAGGATTGTGTCACCTGGTCCATGGGTCTTTAGTCATATGATGCAATATAACCATCTTCATGCTTAGTGGTTGTACCACCTCCAAATCTCTCTGAACTGTTTCAATTCTCCACACATGAATATCAACCAACCTCAATATTAAAAGATGTATATCAAAGAACCGTTATAAATTGACTATAATCCACAACATATAGTTGAATCTTACTTCGACATTCATGGATACAGTTTGCTTAATAGATGCCTTTGACGCTTGTGCAAATGACACTTTTTTTGCCAGGCAATACAATTTGGTATCTATTGAAGATATAAGACATCATCAGATAAAAAACCAAGTATTGAAATAAAAGTTGTTATGATGAACCTCGTACCTTTACTTTGATTTTGATTTATCTACAATTGGTTGCTCAACGGCACATTCACCAGTACTTTTTGGGTGTCAAACTCCTCCTGATCATTCAGGTAATTAAGTCATGTAAAGAGAAAAAGATACAAAATAAAGGATATCAGATAAACTAAGATAAAGACCTCTAAGATTATGACTGGAATATGATATGTTAGAAGTTAAATAACAACTTTAAGTAGCATGTTAGGTGAAACTACTAAGAATATAACATGTCTGCCTGTTAATTAATTCAAATTCACTAAAAGGGATGTTTGGACTTTGGATGTGCTTTTGGATCAATTATCATGTCTTAAAGTCATGATTGTCCATTTTTATTATAATTGCAAATGATTCCGCTTAAGAGAAAAAAGGCATTAAAAAGAAGGCCGTTTATGTCTTTTTGTGCTATTACTTCAAAACCGTTACAATAAAACATCTACACACTTCATATTTTTAATCTCAGACAAATATTACACATGAAACGCAGAATTGAAGCGGAAAATGAACATAACTAAAACAAAGAATAGTGTAATTTAAATCTATGCTACCTAAACTGAGAGAGGACTCGTAATCTTGTATAACAATTAGAGGTTGGAATCAGTGATAACTTACTTGTGATGACCAGCACCGCTAACAGAATCACTGTATGCTTCATCCATTGTATAAACTCGAGATTATCTAATGCCATTCCTTTATAACGGAGGGAGTAATATATAGGTGAAATGAACACAACCCCATTAACTACTTGTGCCCCACATCTTTATAATAATAAAAAATCAATGAAGAAATTATATCAATTTGCCCTTACTCAATTAAACATGTGTATCCACCACAACTTCACAACGCGAGCTTCACATAAACGCCATCTCCAACACTTAATCCTAATAGCTGTAGATTCTTCATACTACAAATTAAAATCAAAACTTTACTAACTTTTATAAAAAAAATTACATGATAATTTGTAACTAATAAAACTAATGCACCGATACAAATCCAAATATTCATTCAAGTATCAAAACTAATGATAAACAATCCATACCATTGCATAAGGATCATAGCAATAGAGTTTCACTTGTTCAACCTATAATCAAATTCAAACATTTAACAATAAAATTAAGCAAAATTACAATCACTAACCTTTACAACAATGATTGGTATACGAAATACCTCGAGAAAACAGCTTAGGATGCTTCATCATCTCCATCCTAAAGACAATCAAGAACAATGATTATTTTTTAAAACAATGTCATCACAATTACATTGAATCAATACATCCATCAACTAATCAATCAAACAAACTGCAAATCAAAGAATTAATGAAACTGATCTTTGATCATGAAAAGGAATGATCTTGATTTTATAAATTAACGCAAGTAAAAAAATGATGAAATTGATAGTATACCTGATTGAATCGAAGATTCAGATACGTGAATATAAAATCAAAATAGGACCAAACTTTTAAATAATATATTGTTCGTTCAACTTATCCAAGAAATCCGAATTAAAAAGATGACTTGTTGGCAAACCCTAATCTTGTTCGTTCAATATCTGGAAGAAATCGGAAATATAAAAGCTTGATCTGGAATTGAATGTTGCCCCAAAAGGATCTATTGTTCTAATCATGAATTACGAAAATGTTATTGTAATCAGTGAAGTATGGATATTGATTAAAGGTTAATTTTAATGGAGGTTGGTTTTGATAGTCGTTTAGGGGTTTAGAAAGGGGATCTAGAGAGAGGATGGTTTGTGTGTTTTTTTAGATGGGTTGTAGCAAATGACAAAGTTTTTAGTAATGCCGCCAAAACTTCCTCCCATTCAATGCTTAGAATACAGAATGCATTATAGACCATCGGGTCAGTTTTATTTTTCACGTGTCAATTGATTAGATATTTTGAAGGGAGAAATAATAGGACAAGCTTGTCTTATATAGGAGGTAGATAAGCTAGGTGAACACTTTTTGTGGGACGCAAATATCAATATTTCTTTTTTAAAGTTCCAACATAATTTTCTTTTCTCTATCTTTATTTTCTCTAAAAGTTGTTCATCTTCAACTATTTATCTATGTGAATCTTTTTGGTATTTTTTTTTCTTCATATTGTTGGATCTTAAATAGGAGTGGGTTAGCTTGGCATATATAATGGTCTGTTTGGATCACAAACCCTAAACTTGCTTGTAACCCAATTTTGTAACTTATTTTTGTACATGTATTCGATTTAGTTGCTAGATTTTACAATAAAATCTGTTGTTTAAAATAAAAAGAGTAAACTGCAAAATACATCCCTGTGGTTAACAGTTTTTGAGACCTTACATCCCTGTTAGAAACTATTTGCATGTTACATCATTCGTTAGCCAAACGTTTGCCACCATACATCCCTTGTTTACAATGAGGACTAACGGTGCAAATTATTTCTCCGTTATCTCTTAACGAGATAGATAATATTACACCGTTAGCTTTCAGAACTAATGGTATTTGCACCGTTAGTCTTTTTTTTTACGTTTTCTCCGTTTTTTGTACGTTTCTCTGTTTTTTGTACATTTTATCCATTTTTTTTACATTTTTATACGTTTTTTGTACGTTTTATCCGTTTTTTGTAAGTTTTATCCCTTTTTTTTACGTTTTATCCGTATTTGTACGTTTTTATCTGTTGTTTTGTACGTTTTATCTGTTTTTTACGTTTTTGTACGTTTTATCCGTTTCTATTCGTTTTTTGTAAGTTTTACCCGTTTTTATCTCTTTTTTTACGTTTTATCCGTTTTTGTACATTTTTAACGTTTTATCCCTTTTTTTTACATTTTATCCGTATTTGTACGTTTTTATCCGTTGTTTTGTACGTTTTATCCGTTTCTCTCCGTTTTTTGTATGTTTTACCCGGTTTTTTTACGTTTGATCCGTTTTTGTACTTTTTTTTCCCTTTTTTGTATGTTTTATCCGTTTTTTGTACGTTTTATCCGTTTTTAACATTTTTATCCTTTTTTTTTACGTTTTATCCGTATTTGTACGTTTTTATCCGTTGTTTTGTACGTTTTATCCATTTTTTACGTTTTTTGTACGATTTTATCCGTTTCTATCCCTTTTTTGTATATTTTACCCGTCTTTTATGTATTTTGTCTTTTTTTTACGTTTTATCCGTTTTTGTACATTTTTATCCGTTTTTAGTACATTTTATCCCTTTATTTTTTACGTTTTTTGTACGTTTTATCCGTTTTGTGTACGTTTTATCCAATTTTATCCGTTTTTCTACGGATAAAAACTTAAAAAATGAATAAAACATAAAAAAAGCGGATAAAACGTACAAAAAAAGGGATAAAAACGTACAAAAACGGAAAAAAATGGATAAAACGTTAAAAAACGAATATAACGTAAAAAAAGGTTATAAAAACATACAAAAACGGATAAAACGGAAAAAAAACGGATAAAACGTTCAAAAAACGGATAAAACTGTACAAAAAACGTAAAAAAAGGGGATAAAACATACAAAAAACGGATAAAACGGATAAAAAACTTTAAAAAATGGATAAAACGTAAAAAAAAATGATAAAACGTACAAAAACGGATAAATATAAAATAAAATAAAAAAAAACAAAAAAAAAAGGGATAATACTTAAAAAGAACGGATAAAAAATGGGTAAAACGCGCAAAAAACGGATAAAACGTACAAGAAACGTTATAATTCGGATAAAACGTACAAAAAATTGATAAAAACGTAAAAACGGATAAAACGTAAAACAAAAGGGATAAAAAATGGATAAAACCTACAAAAAAAGGTTAAAAAATGGATAAAAACGTATAAAAACGGATAAAAATGTAAAAAAAAGGATAAAACGTAAAAACATAGAGATAAAAAACGGATAAAACCTACAAAAAACATTAAAAAAAAAAAGGGGATAAAACGTAAAAAAACGGATAAAGACGTAAAAAAGAGAGGAGAAAACGTACAAAAACAGAGAAAACGTACAAAAAACGAAGAAACGTACAAAAAATGGAGAAAACGTAAAAAAAGGACTAACGGTGCAAATACCATTAGTCCTGAAGGCTAATAGTGCAATATTATCTTTCTCGTTAAGAGATAACGGAGAAATAATTTGTACTGTTAGTCCTCATTGTAAACGAGGGATGTAGGGTGGTAAACGTTTGGCTAACGAATGATGTAACATGCCAATAGTTTCTGACAGGGATGTAAGCTCTCAAAAACTGTAAACCACATAGATGTATTTTGCAGTTTACTCTTAAATTTATATAAGATACTTTATTAACGATTCAGTTTCACGATTTATGCATTTTTTATTCTCAGCAAAACATTTTCCATCTAAGCTGAGTACTTCTTTAATGGTTTTTAAATGAGCAAACGAGGGCCGATCATAATTAATTTTTGGATAAAACTGAAGAAAATGTTGCATTATAAAATGTCGTTTAGAGATTTGACAAAATAGTTTTATAAAACAAAATTTATGTATCCTCACTTAAAAAGATTAGTTTTATAATCACTTACGGTGGTAATTGGGTTAAAAATTTGTGACCATCTCAACGAGAGGTTTATATCCGATTCAAGTTTGTGTGATAATTCGCTAAATTTTCGTGAATCACTGGGCCAAAACCTGTGCTTTTTATTTATGTGCATCATTTTTGTAATCAGAACACTAACACTGTGTTCTCAAGATGACTAAAAGGGATGAAAGAAGAAGAAAGTGATGAAATGTAAAATAGCTCATGTTCTTAAGTTTTTGTTAGGAGTGAAAGTGAAAGTAAATGAGGGAAAATGGGAGGATTTTGCATTTAAAACTTTCAACCCACTTTTGAGGTGAAAGATAACTTTACTTTTCAACATAATAATTATTTTGAGAACACATAAAATCAAATACTTACATGCAAATAAGAGAATAAACTAACCCTTTATAAAGGTTATTTAAAAATACAATTTTTTTTTACTGATTTTTGTTATGCCTTTCTGAAATCTTTGCGCCGTATGAGAACCACAAAAATGATTGGTTCTTTTGTGTTTGGTATGTTAATATGGATTATTTGATAAACATACATGCCATGAGTTGCATAATAACCCGGAATACGAGATAACTTTTAAAAGTTTAATACGAATATTTCATAAGATTTTTGAACATTTGATTAATGTAAATGTTTAGGTTAGAAGTATGATTACGAAATAAAAATACTGAGCCTACTATTATACGAAATTCATATCCTAAGTCATAATAAATTCGACATAACCTAAGTACTAATGAAATTCGACGCAAACCTTCATTTCATTTGAGATGTCACACGTTCATAAGTCATTAAGGTCTGATTACTAATTTTTAATTTATACTCAACCTATGTTTTAAACTCTACCACATGACTACCCTAAGTTCTATATGGGGTTCGGTTTTAATTTAAAATATGTACACAACATTACTACTTAAATGTGGCTAGATACATTGAAGATTTGAAAATGAATAAGTCTCACTTATCCCCTTTAGACTCGGCATTCTCTTCACCTGATATTCCTCCATCCGTTTATTATATCAAGCAGTATACCACACATTTCATCTCTCATACTAAACCCTAATAAACACATTCTACAATCGGCTGCTCCCATTTTTCCCAAAAAGATCAAGTACGAAGGTTGCTTTGGCGTTCTAGGCTTGGTGAAAGCTAAGTGGTGATCGTGGGTATTCATTATTTGGTGTGATCGTGCATGGTTCTGGTTCTATAGGAGTGTGGGTTTTGGTTCGAAAAGATTCTGGTCCTTGTGTTCTGTTTCGTTCGTTCAATCGGACCTAGAGGTATCCCACAATCGTTCTTGCGTTTCACTGATCTTTAAGATACATATGTATGCGTATAATCATGTAAACCTAATCATTGTTTCGTTAATATGAGTATATAAATGAGATATAAGTCACATGAAACCATGAATATATAAGTGCCTACGATCTGTTTTGCGTCGATAGTTTGGGGTCGTGTATAACCTGTTTTTATCGTATCTCGCGAGCTATTTTGAGGTCGTTGTAACACCCCCAAAATCAGGTATTGCGGAAGCATTCGGGTCATGGAGTGCTACTAAATTGGAAATCATTACACAAGGTAATAAGGAACGGAATACACACTCCGTTAAAATACATTCAGTTGGATTAAATCAAGTTTACATCTGAGTTCTAAATTTAATAGATAGGCCCAAAAGTTTAATGGTCCCATAAAAACAAGTCATGAAAATGTGTGGAAACACTTTGGTAATTAGTTTATGTCCATCGCCTTGCTACGTCTTGCCAATAATGAGTTGCTTAAACACATGAGAAAAACATGCTAAAAGTCAGCAAAAAGCTGGTGAATTCATAGGTTTATAAGTAAGCAGTAAAATCAATAGTTTGGACTTTGAGTTTTGTATATGAACATTACGATGCATATAATGTAATATAAAAATTGTCTATTACACTAGCACTAAGTTCATACAACCGAAGCTATAACAGTGTGCATGCTCTAGAAGCATGTTAAATATAAAGGCCCTGCAAGTGTTCCCAGACACTTGTGTTTCGATATGGTATACGTTCGTTTGCCAATCCGGTCAATCCGAACGGGGACGTTACTCCAATAGATCTATTTATAACATTCGCGCTTCCCAGCCGGAATTGACGGTTCATTAGTTGGGCATAAAGGGACATAATAGGGCTTAGCCTAAACTACGTAATAGCATAAATAACAGTTTTGGTCCATAAAAGAGTTTTGCATGTTTCTCACCCCAATTGTAAAACGAGTATAAATAGAGTGGGGCTATAAACTCATCTTAGTAAATAGCAGTCAAATGGTGTAATAGTTCAGATAGTGTTTGGCACCAACACGCGACCTAGATTAGTAAGGCATGTTTAGTTCACAACTTTAATTTAAGACTCGACGAAATTTAATTCATACGTTTTAAAGTATTTCTGTTATTGTTGCTTGTGTGCAGCAATTAAGTTAAAAACAGTTTTCTAAGTATTTGTAGGTATTGGCTCTTGGAAGTGCATAAGTGTATAAAATATCAAGGACGAATGAGATTCCGGTTTGACAATAACCTAATGACGATGTACGAGAAGTGAGTACAAGTAATACTAGACGTTGTCGGGATATGGAAACATTTTTGTTAACAATTCGTAAAAATAATAGTTATAAAAGTATATAAATAGTTATTTTGAAATATTTGCCAATGATATATTTAGAAGTGTATGAATAATTATTTGTAGGTAATGGCTTTATTTAAAAAGGGTTGTAATTTGAGAAGCTAGTTTATAGATGTTGTATATAAAACGTTTCGTTTGTCAATCTTGATAAAAACATAATAAGCATATTTATTTTGATAGAAGTCGGGCATGACCCGTGCATGTGTGTTGGTTTCTCGTGGTAACTATGAGTTTCAAAATATATGTGTAGGTAAAGGCCGTTTTATAATTTTATGAAGCTTTAGTAGGTTTATATATATATCCATTTCGAGTATGAACAAGTTAATTAGGCGATTAAGTAAATAAGTATACTTAATAATTACAAGTTTAGTTTCGATTCGTTTTTATAAGTTGTAATTGTATAAACAACTTGAGTTGTAAAGTGAGTAAACTAATTCGTTATAATTCCTGTTGAGTTATAAAGTGTTTCGTATGATCTAGTTATATTGCGAGATTTGTGATTGAGTGAAGTGAAATGAGTCGGAATCAAAATCGTGTATAGTTATATCAAATATTCCCAATATGATATTGAGCTTCGGACCGCACAACAAACTGTTTTTAAATAAGTGGACCGTAGCCGAGATATAACTAAACACCCTTAAGAATGAGTGGGCTGTGGCCCAGCATGGAACAACCAAACCCACTCGGGTTAAACTGATAAAGCCAAACGGGCCTTATTACCGATACAACAAAAGTAACCCACTGAAGTTTAATGGGCTTCGGCCCACATCAGTGGACAAATTTTTTCCAGTAACACAATATTTAGGAAACAACACAAGTCCCAGGTTTTGTGTGTTATAACCTGCTTGTGTTGTTACAATATATATGGGTGACTCGAACACTCGCGACAGGACTCAAACCAACGCACCCTTTTGTGATGGACTGTTTGGGCTTCGACCCAACAACCTTTCGGCTCACATGACACCACCAAGCTCATATCTATAACGGGATTAACCCAAGGCCATTAATTCACAACACACATCCCTTTCTTTTTGTCCAAAACAGAAGCCAACACAAAACATGATTTTTACACAAAATCAGTTGGGCACTTAAACTCAACAACCAGGCTATTCACTTAGAGTGTATGAATTTTTAACGCAAGAATGAATGAGCAACGTTTGATAACGAGCATCATGCTACCAAGTGATACACTTGTTTGAATATTAGGACCACGGAAGCAAGAATTTGACTATGGATTGATATTAAATTTTGACACCAATTTCGCTTGAGTCTAGTTGGACGCAACTGAAAGTAATCTAAAGAAGCACTCGCGAAACCCTCATTGTTGGGGTTTGGGGTATTACGGCACCAAGCACAAGAGAACACAGGACCATTACCCCCTTTAGACAAAAACATGACACATGATTTTTCAATCTTTTGAAAGCTTAAGAGTAACCTGTTGAGGCAAGGAGTTACCAAAAACAAAAATCCTTTTTCGTGGGTCTCGATAACTTAAGCAACCAACCAAAACCCATCCACTGTGGTTCGACCTCGGTGGGTTTTGACCCTTAGCCACAGTCATCTCAACCCGAACCTTTGACAAAGCCTAATCCTCGAGCAACATAAATAAAAATCCACCATTGTGTCGACTCAATAACAGAAACCAACCAAGACCACAATAACTCTTGGAACAAAGCAAGAATCAGTAGAAGTTTAAAAACCTAAGATGATGCACACGATTCCACTTTAAGCCCAAAATCGAGCAACATAATCACTACTCAATAAGCCAATACATTGTTTTATTGTGAATTAACATTTCATTTGCCACACAAGATTGAGCAACAAAAGAAAAATTTATAATCATACCACGCACCATAAATCAATCGATGTATCAAAGCCAAATCCCATCACAACTTAAAAAGAATAACTTAAACCGCGAATATATGAATCAATACATAGTGAGATATACAAAGTGCAAAGAATCAAGATCCTTACAAATATATACGGATCGATCGACAAGGGGAGACCAACAAAAGAGATTGAACAACAGAAAGCCCAAGCCGACATCAGGCAGGAAACCACCACAGCTATCTCTTTGATTATTGGTGAAGTTTGAGAGGTGGTGTCGCCTGTGAATCGTTTGGTAGGCTAAAAAGGAGAAGATGAGGAACACTTTGACCAATCTTTCCTGCTCTCGATCTTAGGAATGGCCATAGTGGGCACTGCTCGCTATCCCTTTGGAATCTTCAAAGCCCCTCCGTGATTCTTTATAGGAAGGAGGGAAAGGATGAGAGTGATGGATCAGTTCTGAATTTGTACTCTTGTGTTTGGAGATGGGGGATGCAGTTGAGGACAGGAAGGCGATAAAGGTTTTTGGGGAGAGGGGAAAGATAAACGTTTTTACCTTCTTGTGTAGGTGTGGGGGCGGGTAAGAGAAGAGAACTATTACAAGGTTTTTTTTTTTTTTTTTTTTTTTTTTTTTTTTTTTTTTTTTTTTTTTTTTTTTTTAATATAAGGTTTTGTTTTACCAAAAGAAAGTGTGGTTCGTGTACCTCGTGTCCCGTTGAGCTGAGGTGTATGTGTGTTTCCCTGGTTTGGTATAAACGCGGAAAATATAATTTCGGAGACGTTTTTACAAAACTGGCATGAAAATAAAACTTATTGATTCCGAAAATAAATTATAAGATTAAACCATTACTAATGCGGTGTCGGTACGCGTGTGGTGTCATTTTTCAAGAAAAACGAGATAACCTCGTTTTTAGTACGTTTAGGTCTGTAAATATCAGAAAGTAGAAAATTCACCTTTTCTGATAAAGTCAAATAGTTTTGGCGAGTTACTGTATGTTACAGTGTGCGGGTTTGCTTCCCGAAATAATTATGCAGGCTCATGAATGCCTAATTTATCAGTCAGGTAATAATAAATTAACATTTATTATTAAAATATTTGTGGGAAAAATCACCGTTTGTCACATCCTTCCCGCCTTAGGAGGAAAACCGTCCTCGGTTTTCACTTAGAGTTACCCAATGGAGTTGAGAAAATTTGAGGGCATTTACGCTTGATTTTGTTTTCACATTCCTACATGAATTCAAGACCTTTTCGAGAGACTGTTGAACCTTGATAGTCGAGGTGTAAAGTGTCAGTTTTGAGGTACAAAATTCTTGAGGTGACTATTCCCATCATAGCTTGATCCTTCCTGAATTAAACATAGGTGATCAGGCTATGTTTAATTGAGGATTAATGATGCCATGTTTGGTTTAGTCAGCTGGTATTGGGTTTAAAACAGTATTGGCCATTCTGTTTATAAGTTTGAAATCACAATGGATTTTAAAGGTGCACCACCTTACATAAGACGATGGCATAATTGTTTGTAGAAGAATTTCAAATATGGTTTGTACCATAGAGAGTGTAACGGAAAGAAATCACCATAACACCTTGACATAAAAGATAGGGAATTCATTAGATGAAGATCCATACAATGCAATGAAAAAGAAAATCCTTAAGAAAGTACAAATTCCTGAGGAAATACAATCCAAGAGGGTCTAGATTTAGGTCTTATTATGCGAAGAGGGAATTCTCCCTCCAAACATTGTCGTTACCCGCAGCGTCGTTAGGCTCCTTGTGAACTCCTTCATTTTTAATCCTCAGTTTTGGGCATTCACTCCTGAAGTGCCCAATTACTCCACACTCAAAGCACGTGACAGTGATCTTCGGGTCTATCACGAGAGTATGAGCTTTGTAATCCTTGGCTTGGTGACCGATCTTCCTGCAGTTCCCGCACTGAATGGGGCAAGGCCCATGGTGATGAAACGGGCACGTGTTGCACTTGGGTAGCGTCCCAGCATACCCTTTCTTTGCACTGGTGCTGGTAGCATAGACTTTGACCACTTCTTGTCGCTTGTTCGAACCATTGTTGTTGTTGTTTTTGAAGTGATCTCCCCACTTTCTTTTGTTGTCAACCACCTTCTCGGCGGTAGCCTCGATTACTTGGTCCATTAGCTTGTTGGCCACATCCATAGGCTCATGGAGGTCAACGGTCTTGGAAGTAGTGTCATTACCCTTAATGTACGGGGGTAATCCTCCAAGGTATCTCTCTAGTAGGCGAGCGTCAGTCTGGACCATCTCAGGGCATAACAGTGTCAACTCTTGAGAGTGTTAGTTGTATGTAGCAATGTTGGTACCCTGCACCTTGTGGTTCCAAGATTTGACCTCCAACTTTTTAACTTCGTTGCAAGGGCAATACTTTTTGAACACCATTTCCTTGAAATTTTCTCATGGCATTGCGTACGTAGCGTCAATGCCTGCAGACTTCAAATAGTTGTTTCACCAGGTTAGAGCATCATTCATGAAGGTGAGTGATGCATACTTAACCCTGTCTTCGTCCGCACAACCACATATTCGAAACACAGCCTCCAGCCTTTCAATCCATCTGATCAAAGCAATAGTTCCCTCGGTTCCCCCAAGACCTCCAGTCATGGTCTTTCGAAACTCCTGATAGGTGCAAGTGCGGTTGTTGTTGTTCTTAGGTCTTGAGGTTCCGATATCAGTAGTCGAGTTGTTTACATTCGCTGCAGCTAGTGCTGCTGCCACACGGTCATTAACTAACTGATCTAGCATGGCTTGGTTTACGATAAGCAGATTTGCTCCATTCCCAGTTGGAAGAGTGGTAGCAGTAGGTCAACCGTGTGTGGTCGTGGTTGTCCTTCTTATAGGAGTCATTTATCTACATCATAAAAGATGACGACGAATGAGATCTCAAATAAAAGAATGGTGTCACACGAGATTGATATAATGCATTTCTAAATAGCGGTTCTTAAAGGAAGAATATCGAAGAAGGAGGTGTAGTTGGGTATGCACATCTCCATATGTTTCAATTGTCCAACGACAGATTCTAGTTGTCAAGGCTGAGCAGAGCTTGATGTTTAATATTAGGCGAAGCTTGTAGATTTAAGTATTCGACTTACATAAGCCGTGCTTAAGAGGTGTCATGACTTAAAGTATACAAAACTATTCCATGGTTATTTCAATCAAACATAAAGAATCAAAAATCATGGTAATCATAAACATCATGAAATATAAAAGTAACAAGGTTTACCCAAAGTATGAATTACAATAGGCAAAGGTAAAGGATTTATAGCAACCTTCAAGCCTCCAATCAACTATATGCTTTCTACCAAGCCGGAAAATAATACCCAACACCTTCTTCCATGTGTTTGAGCCTTCTTCTGAAAATGGCAGAGGTTGGTGGTCTGTTGGGAGAGATAAGTTGGTGAAAATTCGTCCTTAAGGGTGGAGGGTAGAATTTCACAATGAAAACCAAGCCTAAGCACTCATATATATAGTAGAAATCAACCCTTAGCCTCTAAGTATACAACTTGGGCACTAAGTGTCATAAAATACCAGGAAATGGAGTAAATGGAGGTAGGTTATCGGGCTTGGGGTTTAATGACACTTAATAATGCATTAAAAATAACTTGGGAAGGTCATATTGGTCCATCCGATCAGATACGGGACCAAACCGATCGGATGGATGAAAAAGTTAGCTCGATCCGAATCGGTTGCGGGCCAATACCAATCGGATGGAGCATTTTCGCTAGAAATGATAAACACGAAAGTTGTAGATCCTTCTCTCCCGGTTCCGTGGCCGCCTGAATCATCTAAATCCGAGTTTGTATACTCAAATTATGGCCAAAATGGTGGAGGTGTGTCGGGAACAACGAGTCTTCCATTATTTCTTCGTTTTAGCTTCTTTTCTTCATTTCTTTTCTCGTTTTCCCTCTTGTGCTTTATTTTTGAGTCTTTGGAGTGACAACTTCATGACTTTATCTTCTCGAATATACTCCAAGAGACTTGCTTTTGTCGGGAATTCTTCGTATATGCATAAATCTTCGTTTATTGATCGTTTCTTCGTCTTTTTCTTGGTTTTCTTTGTCGTGAGCTTTCATGAACCTAAAATAGAAATTATACTTCATTAAGTACCATAAGTTCATAAAAGTGATCAATATATATATGCATAAAATCAACGATAACGCTCCTAAAAACATGTACAATTTGAGCGTTATCAAATTCCCCCACACTTGAACTTTGCTTGCCCTCAAGCAAATCTAGAAAAAGAAAAATCAAAATTCATACCTAAATGACAAAACGAAAAGAAAAATTTAAAAATTTTGTAATTTTTTTTTGAAATATCGAAAAAATATTTTTGGTTTTTTTTTTTTTTTTTTTTTTTTTTTTTTTTTAATAAAAGAGAAAATGAGCGCAAACTCCCCCACACGTAAGGGTTTGCTTGCCCTCAAGCAAATATTAAGAAAAATAGATCCCACATGATGCATGAAAAATGATTATAAAAATTATGATGCAAATCTACCAAGTACCAGTACAAGTACAAGATACGATTCATCATTTTTAAGCGTTATGGTGAAAAACCGAGATGTATGACAATACCCATAGATTTTCTTTCTTAAGTAACATTTCTAAACACCTCACGAAAAAGAAACGTATTATAATTCACTCAGTCGCTCATTTATTTAGGTAGTGGAGTATATATAAGAGAAATCACACTCATTGCTCAGTCATGATCCGTTTATTACCATAGGCTTGTACAAGAAACAAAACTCCACCGACGTGGCGTAAGCACCAAGTGTAAACATCTAAAGAGATCTTTTATTCGGGTTGTAATGTACAGGCTTCGGGGTTGTAATGTACAGGCTTCGAGGTTGTACCAGGCTTATGTTTAAATACCTCATACAAGAACATATTAGATCGCTAGCGCAAATTCTTGATTTACTCGAACAACGGATGGTCACTAGGGCATATCTTGGATTGCTGGCGCGCTATTCACATTACAGATGGTCACCAAAATAAACACTAGATCGCTGGCGCGTCATTCGATCACTCAAAAACCGGATGATCACTAAAATATTAATGCACTACATATTTTCACAAAGCCATCACTATATCCGGATGCTCGAAAGCTAACAACGAATAAAGTAATTTGGTAAGGGTAGGGATAAGGCATGGGAGTATTTATGAAATTGGTTTTAAAAGAAAAATAAAGTCAAGTCTAAGTCCCATTGTTGCTAGTTACCGAACAAACCGCAAACCCGTAAATGATTATAGTTAACAACTTCCTCTTCTTTGAACTTTCCCATATCGATACATCGATTCGCCATAATAATATTCCTCATATTTAGCTCATTGGCTAACAACATATCACATAACTTTCTTTCTTCATCTTCATATATAGCACATTGGCTATAATTGTCACCTTATAGTTGCGTTGACTTATCTTCTTCTTTTTTAATACTTTTTTTTCTTCTTCATACATACACATCTCCCCCCCCCCCCACACTTCATATAAGCATACACCAAAAAAATAAAAATAAGAAGTATGCATCCTTCGTCTTTGTCGGAATGGCACACACAACTGGCAAAGTGTGGCTAACTGTCAATCATCAAAAACAATCCAACATTCCAAGCAACTAGCAACCACCATTTAGACTTCGACTAAAGGTTATGCGGTTTAAAGTGTAAAATATTTTTGTATTTTTCTGGATGTAACACAAATGAAAAGGATTGATTCGGAGGGTGAGCTAAGGGTATCTAGCGCTAAAGATAAACGCTAACAAATGTGTTTCAAATACGAGGTTAACTAACCGATGTGGTTAGCAAAAATTATTTTGTAAACGGATGGCCATTTGGTGTTATTCCTAAGGATGCCTCTTTATCACACGAATACACGTATATCACACGAATGTGATCTTACTGGGGTCTGGTAATGATTTACAAGTACAAGTTATAGAATAAATAAAATCACCGGCACACTCATAGCAAAAGATCCAAGCATAAAAGATGTATGCTATATAGGGAACAAGCTCAAATCCTCACATATTAGTGGAAAGGGCTATAATATGTGCTAGCAAATGTTATCGATCCCAGAATGGATTGCAATATTAATCGGGACACATCTCAATTTTTTCAAAATTACAGATTTCACCAGTGGATTGATCCAGTTATTCTAATATATTATCCTAAAAGTGTGAAAACAATTAGATCACAAGGGCAAACAAGTATACAAAATTTTAAATTGGCCCCAAAAATTATAAATTTGAAAAGTAGTTTCATTTTTTCTATTTACTTCCCCCCACACTTAAGTTAAGCATTGTCCAAAAGGTAATGAAAATTAACTTCAAAGCATGTAAAATTGGGAAAATAAATAAATAAATAGTCCAAGAGAAACGAAACTTCCCGGGCCAAGGAATCGCGATCGAACTCCATATGATAAGGTGCTAAGCAAATGCTAGCATTAGGGGTGATCACGGTCCAAAAACCGGACCGGACCGGCCAAGACCGGACCGGACCGAAGACCGAGAACCGGAAAAACCATAAACCGAGACCGGACCGAATGTGGTCGGTCCGGTCTCGGTCCGGTTCGGTCCGGTCGGTCTTCGGTCGGTCCGGTCCAATTAGGCAAGATTTGGCAAGTTTTTTCGGTTTTTTTATCGGTCCGGACCGACCGGACCGAGGACCGAATTAGCCAAAAAGCTTAGACCGAGGACCGGACCGAATGTGGTCGGTCCGGTCCGGTCCGGTCGGTTTTGTCGGTCGGTCCGGTCCATCCGGTCCGTTTGCTAAGCAAATGCTAGCATAACCTTATGAGATCAATCAATTTCTCATTCAACAAAACATCTCCACACCAAGTATAATATCACCAATAATCCAATCTCCAAGAGTTTATTAAATCTGCAAAAATAAACTAAACTACAAAAAGCGCGTAAAATTCTAAAACTCACTTTCGTAGGCATCACGGTTGCATTTAGCGTATGCAACAAGCCTTTTAAACCCCTCGATGGCCTGAGCGGACGAGTGATGTCTCATGAGGGTTTCCAGTGAACATACCCACAAAGTTCAAAACATTTTTATTTTTAAAACTGACCGGATCTAAACACACGAGTTGTGTTGGGGATACTTTGAGTATATACTTGATAGCACGCGGAATTTACTACCAAGTACTTAGAAGAATATGTGTTTGGTGATTGTGTGATCGTATGAATGTAACAATAAGAATAACAAGACAATTGTTTAACCAAACACTTTGCTTCAATATATTGAATGATTACAATGAATAAATGTGAAGCTCTTAACAATGCATGTACGTATGGGATGTGTGGATCTCTTAAAACCCTAACTGAGGATCTCTTTTTATAGCACAAAGAGTCCTTTACAAGTAAACTATATTCGTATCAATCTATACAAAGAAGATATACATCATATCAATTCCATATTTATCTTCATACGGTTTCATCTTAATCTTGTAAGCAGTACGAATTTTTCTTCATCAGCAGTACTAACTGTTCTTGTATTCTTCAGCAACTGTTCAACCGTACTAACTTATACAGAACCGTACCAACTGCTTAATTTTAATTCCCAACAATCCTCCCCTAAACTTACGATTTCTGCGTAAATCAGTAAGTTTCTTGAATTAAATTTCAATATTATATGATGGGGTGGATTCTTTCGAACACTTTTCTTCAAACTTGAAACACTTGGGAATTTTCTTCACATATCATACCCTTTTGGTCAACTCCTCAAAAATTACCATAATTAAATTTATTCCTGCAAGGAATTAATTTCTTATACAAACCCAAAGAATTTAATTCCTAATACCAACCCTGCATTAAATTGCTTTAAATCTCCATTGGTTCTATAAAAAGCCTTGAACATTCAATACTAACCCATCATTCTTCAAACCACAACTATTAAACACAATGAGTTCATACACTCCAAACATTGTTGAGATTTCATCAGATTCATCTTCGGATTCAGAAAGTGAAGGATGGAAGAATTACTTTCCACCGAACTACACTAATCTGACTATCAGAAACCCATCTCCAAAAGCCCAAGAAGTATCTTCTGATGATGACCTTTCAACTTCCTCTGATGATGATGATCAACAAGCACATTGATCCGTGCTAAAGTATATATATAATATCAGACGGATATGCGTGATACACGAGAAATGACAAATCAACCTTTTAGGAAAAAGGGTTAACTTACAAAACCCGTGAATACGATATGAGTGATACCGGGCAAGTGATTACCCGGGTCGTGTCCCAGCGAGGTGTGAATCGAGGATTTCGTTATCGGTTAGGAATTAAAGTGCTTGAAGATTGGATTTTGGATTTTTGGTTTTTAATATTCTAATTGAGTGATGGAAGGTGAATAACCAAAGAAAATTAAACAAATAACGAAATGACACTAAAAACGCAAATCAGGAATCTAAAAACGAGCCTAAAATTCAAATTCTTTAAAAATTAACCCTACAAGTTAAAATTTATTTTTTCTAAGTCCTAAATGATAAAAGAAAATTTTAGAAAAAAGAATTATATTTTTTTGACTTTTATATTTTTTATTATGAATTAAAAACAGAATTTAAAAGAAAAATTAATTTAAAATACTAAACCTATTCTGAAAATTATGAAATTTTTTCTGAAATTAACTTATGCTATAACAATCCTATGAAAAATACCAAAAGGGTCCCATCTTATTTAAATAAGCTGGGAATAAGCTTAAAAGGAAAAATGGGTTAAGAATAAAGTTGTGCAAGGATAAACTGAAAAAGACCCTAGGGCAGTTGGTGTTGGTGTTGCTGTGTTGTGTGTTTAAACGAGAGGTCAGGGGTTCGAACCACTCTTTGCACAAATTTGTTTTTATTTTCTTTTTGGATTTTTCTTTTTACAAATCTATTAAGCACATGACAATAAGCAGTTTCTACAAATACAATAATTTTTAAACTAAGCAATAAGCCAGAAATAAGCTTGGGAAATCACAACAGTAAGCATAAAAAGGGAATAAGCTAAAGGGACAATGAAAAGGGACAGTTAAGCTAATGAATAAGCTAAATATTAACTGAAATAAGCTAGATCACTACCAATAAGCTAAAAATTAAATAAGGTAAGCTAAAATAATCACAAGGTGAGCAAATAAGCACTGAGCTTAGATCTAATAAGCTAGAAATGGACTGATGTGCAGGGCATCTCAATGCAAAAAGGGCAACATTTGGAGCTCTAAAATAAGCACTAGAGATGAGCTGAGATCTCTAACTCAGAAGATCACTCAAGCTCATATACCAATAGGCTCAGAAACCAAATATCTGACCAAGTATGGGCTTATGAGAGCTTAAAATGAGCAATTGAAAAATAAAAAGCAAGGGCTGATCTGCACAAAATGTGCAGACTTAAAACATAAAAAGGGGCAATTTTTGGTTTTAGAAATGAGCACTTAAGATTAAGCAACGTCCACAAAAATCAGATGATTAGTCAAACTCATAAGCCAATAAGCTTAGAAACCTAGCTACAGACCAAGATATGCTTATTTGTGGCTTAAAAATAAGCTGAACAGAAGCTTATCACACACTGATTGATCAGTGTGTATTGGTCTGAGATTGGACTTTTGAGCTTAGTTTTCAAGACCAAATAAGTTATCAACTGACCTGGACTTAGAAATAAGCAAGGGACAATAAGTAGTCTACTTATAACTTAGAAAAATAAGCTCTTGAACAGGACTTAGGGCTGCTAATTCAGATATGAACTTAGAAATACTATACTAATGCAGAATTTGGTAAAAACTAGACCAAGAACTCACTACACCTACTGAGATTTAACCAATTCCTCAAGATCAACTTAGTGCACTAACATGAACCCAGAAACACTATATTTGAGAAATAAATAAGCTTGTTCCTACAATAAGCACTATGCACAGTCCTGATTGCTTAGTTCAATGCAAAGATACCAAAACCTAAAAAACTTTCAAAACACCCTAAAAGCTCCTACTAACAACTCAAACAAGCCAAGTTAAGCATGATCAAAACTAAAAGCTCCTTAATGGGTCTGTCTTGGATTCTAAAGCCAAAAGAAACTTGAATAAGCCTAGACTTCTGAAGAACAATGATTAAGCAACTTAATTGAGACCTAATAAACAACTTATTAGAAGAAAATAAGCTCAAATTAAGCTAGACCCTAGTCTACTGATTTTAAGCCTTTTTGTAGAATTCTAAGCAAAGTGGATATTAAAGCCAAGCTACCTACTGAATTATCATTACAAAGCATAACTAAGCACTATTAAGCTACAAATAAGCAAATAAGCTCAAAAATAAGCTGATGAACAGTAACTTATGCAGAAATTGAGAATTTAGAAAACAAGAGTGTAAAACCTTTAACCCTAGCTGAACAAGGGTGAATACAAGCTGCTACAAGCTCCTAGCTTATCAAAGATAAGCTAGGTAATGTCCATCTTGCCCCTCCATTGCAGGCAACTTCCAAAAAGCTTTCCACAGTCTCATGCTAAGGTAAACCTGTGATGTTTTTATTATTCTTTTTTTTTTCTTTCTATTTTTAAGAGCTTATGTGAGCTTCTGAAAGGTTTGAAACGACAATGAAGTGTAAACAAGAACTTAGCTAAGAAAAACTTTAAATTTCTAATGAAACTGAAAATTGGTAACAACTTGGACTTGAAATCTGAAATACTTGTATTAACTTAAAAACTTATTACAACTTGAAATTAAAGAATACTTAAATGTGAACTGAATTAAGACTTAAACTAAAAACTACTTACTAACTGCCATAAGGCTTACAAGTGACATCTATTTATACTAAAAATAAACTAAGGGTCTTCAGCTTTTGTGCTTCTTTTGTGAGTAGAAACAGCCTTGGATACCATTTGTGCTTCTTTGGATTGATCTGGACCCTTGGATACCACTTGGTGTCATCTCAGCCCTTTATTCCCATCTTGGCGCCCAAAGTGAGATGTGGATTGCCAGCGTGGATGGACTCACGTGAATATGGCTTTGGACTGGAGCTATTGGAGGAGGGATTGAATGTAGCAGAGGTGATAGCAGAGATAGGAGTGTAGCAGGTAATGATGGTGGTGAGGGTGGTTTTGGCGGCAAAGGGGAAGGCTGACTGGGATTGACCCAGTTTTATTAATAAAAGGGGATGGGTTATTTGGGTGAATTGGATCCGGGTTTGGTTTATTGGATTTGGTTTTTTTTTTGGGATTTATTAGTTTTAGGTTTTAGGTAATTAGGGTAATTAGGGTTAAGGTAAATGGTAAAAATAGGTTTTGGTGTCGGGTTCGTTTTTCCAAGCTCAATCCAATGCTAAACCCCGGGTTTGACTTTGACTCCGTCTTCACATGATCAAATGCACCAGTATTGTCGAGAAGATCCAAAAATGTCCGTTTTCAATCCTTTGTACCTGAAATACATAAAAACACAAACCAAGGATATCTGCAGTATAAATTGGTATATTTGGCCATTTTTGTGTCTTTTATGGGTATAAAATGATGAGTGTTTACACACTCATCACACATCCACTATCAGTTGTATTGACAAGAGAGATAGAGAAAGCTGTGGCAGGAATGAGAAAGATACAAGTGCCCAAAAGACATCAACCTCTTCCAAGACCTGACAAACAAGTGTTGGGGCTTCCTATTTGGAAAGTGTGGAACTCAATCGATGGCAAAGGAGTTCACAAATCCATGCCAGACTTCAAGGATAAAGGGAAGAGGAAGCTTGAGTAGTGGTTGTGTGTTAGGTTTGTGTGTTGGGAGTTGGTTGGTTTGTGTTGATTGTAAGCTTGATCGTTTGGTTATGTTGGTTTTGAGTCCAGGATTGTAACAAAACTTCTGCTTATGTAATGAATGCACTTCTTTAATGAATTTCTTTTATGCACCTGTTTATAATTCTTCTCTGAATCTTAATTCCTCCCCTGAATTTCATAATCATCTTTAACAGCAACTGAACAAACTTTTAATTCCTCCCCTGTTTGGAAGAATCTTCACCATCAGATGAACTAGAACATATGACATCCAAGCTCAGCATCCAATATGACAATTTGTACAAGTTACCATCAATTCAGTCGTTTAGTTTCAAACTGCTCTCAACACTTCCAGATGTGTGACCTTCTGTGAGAGGTGTATCATAGAGTATAAACTCAGTAGGGGCCAAGTTTGAACAATCAGTATGAACTGGTGAAGCCAGCAGTACAAACTGTTAACCCCAGCAGTACAAACTGGTAGCAAAAATTTTCAGAGATAAAATCAAGTGGTAATTTTAATGTGGATTTGAAAACATTTTTGTCCACTTATAGTTTTTAGCAAACTATCAGCTATGAACGGATTTGACATGTCTTTACCAATAGCCGTTTGCTATGGACTAGCCAACTCTTCACACTTAGATATGGTGAGTTGATAACCATCCAGTTTTTCGTAAACTGTCAACCATAAACGGATTTGAGTAGTCTTTACCAGAAACCGTTTGATCTGGACTAGTTGGTTCTTATGTGGATTAGACATGGTGAACCAATTACCATTTGTTGTGTGACAAGGATGCACACTTTATAGTCCAGACTACCATACTTCCAAAAGCACAATCCAAAGCAAAAAGCTTTTCTTAACCTGAAATGTTAGTCCAAAACCAAAGAAAACACAATACACAATATTTTCTTTTAACAGTTACCACAATTGACTAACAAGTTCATAAACAGTACTAAAAATTACCAAACAGTACAAACTATACAAATAGCACAACTAGCAGTACAAAAACCAAAAACACTTAGACATTAATCTTTTGAAGGATTAAGCATTCCAATACCTGTTACCAAGTACTGAAATCTTCGTACATCAAAACCTTTTGTTAAGAGATCAGCAAAGTTGTCATCAGTGTGTATTTTAACAACTTGTATTAACTTCTTTTCAGCACAGTCTCTTATAAAATGATGTCTAATTTCAATATGTTTAGTTTTTGAATGTTGAACTGGATTCTTAATGATACACATTGTACTGCTATTGTCTATATGTATAATTGTATTTAAGAAATTGTACCCATAGTCAAGCAACTGATTTTGAATCCAGAGAACTTGAGCACAACAACTTGCTGCTGCCACATATTCTGCTTCAGTAGTAGAAGTGGCCACCATAGTCTGCTTCTTACACTGCCAAGCAATTAATCTACAACCCAAGAACTGACAACCACCTGTTGTAGATTTTTTATCCATGCTAGAACCAGCATAATCAGAATCAGAGAATGCCACTAGATCAAATGCAGACTCTTTAGGATACCATAGCCCCAAGTTAGGTTGACCTTTAAGGTATCTGATGATTCTCTTTACTGTTCTGAGATGAGACAACTTAGGATGAACTTGGAATCTTGCACAGGCACAAACGACAAACATAATGTTAGGCCTAGATGATGTAAGGTACATCAGAGACCCAATCATAGATCTATACATGTGCACATCCACATCTTCACCACTGTGATCCTTTAATAGCAAATGTGTCTCCTTATCAACTGGTGTGCTAACAACCTTGGCATCTGTGAATTGGAATTTCCTCAATATTTCACCAACATATTTATCCTGAGAGATAAATATACCAT
This sequence comes from Artemisia tridentata subsp. tridentata, assembly GCA_021014915.2. NCBI lineage: Eukaryota > Viridiplantae > Streptophyta > Magnoliopsida > Asterales > Asteraceae > Artemisia > Artemisia tridentata. Next base: position 168,861,413 of record CP139505.1, on the reverse strand, counting down.
CTGGCTTTTGCTGTACTTGAAGACCTAGAAAGAAGGTAAGCTCTCCCATAGAACTCATCTGAAACTGGTCTTTCATCAGCTTTTCAAACTCCTTACACATATGTTTCTTTGTAGAACCAAAAATGATGTCATCTACATAGACTTGTACCAGTAGAATATCACCCTTGTTCTTTTTAATAAAGAGAGTTTGATCAATTTTCCCTCTATGAAACCCATTCTTCAGAAGATATTTAGCAAGAGTTTCATACCAAGCTCTTGGAGCCTGATGCAATCCATATAGAGCTTTCACCACCTTATAAACCTTGTCAGGATGGTCTGGGTCTATAAAACCTGGAGGTTGTGAAACATAGACCTCCTCATCAATAGTACCATACAGAAAGGCACTTTTCACATCCATTTGATAGACCATAAACCCCATAAATGAAGCATAAGCAAGAAATAATCTTATTGCTTCAATCCTGGAAACTGGAGCAAAAACCTCCTCATAATCTATACCCTCTTCCTGAGTATGGCCTTAAGCAACCAATCTTGCTTTGTTCTTTATCACAATGCCCCTCTCATCCTTCTTGTTCCTAAATACCCACTTTGTACCAATCACTCTCATTCCCTTTGGTAGATCAACCAGAACCCATACATTCTGAATTTTGAATTGAAGCAGTTCTTCTTGCATAGCCTCAACCCAACTTGATTCTTCTAAAGCTTTTAACACATTCTTGGGTTCAATCTGATATAGGAAACATACAAACATACACTCATGCTCATCTTCATGATGTTTTTCTTCATATACCACACTGAGAAAGCCATGATGATCTGGGTCTTGAATCTGCCTTCTTGTCTTGACTCCAGATTGTACATCTCCTATGATATTGGTAAGTGGATGATTCCTATGTACAATAGTATGGGGAGTAGAAGGAGCTGCATAGCTGGTAGGCATGTTTTGCAGACCATCTCCAAAGAAATCAAACTCATCAACTTGAGAAGCAGTATCAACTGGTGAATCAAGATGAGGTTGACTTGGTCCAGCAGCATCACTGTTTTGCTCAGTAGTAGGAACTTGTGGCTGAGCAGTACTAACTCCATTTGTACTGCTCATTGGATTTTCAGTTTCTTTACCATTCTGACCACTGGTTTCAGCAACATCTTTCTCTTTGTCTACACCACTTGATGATGGAATATCATCAATCTTTGTAGAAGACTCATTCAATGGACTTTCTTCCATGATTGGCATGAAAATGCAATCTTCATCTTCCTCCTCTGATCCTGCATCATGGTTAGTATTTGTACCTGTAACAGGTACATAATTCATGGAATCTGAAAGACTGTCAATATCAAAGATCCAATCTGGACCAACACCTGCAACATTTGGTTTATTCTCCAAAAATTCTATGTGCAGATTCTCTTCTACATGCTTGGTGCTTTTATTGTATACCCTAAAAGCCTTACTGTGCAGAGAATAACCAACAAAGAAACCTTCCTCAGATTTCCCATCAAACTTTCCTAGTTGGTCTTTGGTATTAAGGATAGTAACATGACAACCAAAAGGTCTCATGAAGCTTAAAGCAGGGGTTCTACCTCTAAGAAGCTCATAAGTAGTCTTATTGTGAGGTTGCACAACTAAAACCCTATTCAATACATAACAAGCAGTGCTAACTGCTTCAACCCAAAATGAAACTGGTAGCTTAGAGTCAGCTAACATTGTCCTAGCAGCCTCTATAAGAGTCCTATTCTTTCTCTCAGCTACACCATTTTGCTGTGGGGTTCTAGCTACACTAAACTCCCTCTTAATACCTTTTTCTTTGCAAAAATCATCCATCACCCTATTCATAAATTCAGTCCCATTGTCACATCTGATTATTTTAACTTTCTTATCAACTAGGTTTTCTACTTCAACAATGAATGTCTTAAGGATTTCACTAGTCTAATCCTTAGTTTTCATAAAGAATACCCAAGAAAACCTACTGTAATCATCAGTGACAACAAGGAAGTACCTTTTAAAATTCAAGCTATTCACAGAAGTAGGACCAAATAAGTCCATATGCAACATATATAAAGCTTGAGAAATAGAGTTCTGGGTCTTTGGCTTACATGAGGCTCTGTGTTGCTTACCTTTAAGGCAAGAAACACAGGTTTGGTCATTGAGAAAAGTTTTATTTGGTAAACCTCTTACCAATCCATTTTTAGCAATTTTGTTAATGGTTTTAAAATTAACATGACCATGCCTTCTGTGCCACAACATTGATTCTTCCAATGTGGCTTTTGCAACTAGACAAGTAAGTCCAACCTTAGGAACTAGTTTATTCATCTCAACACTGTATGTGTTATCCTTTCTAGGGATTTTATGCAATACTTGACTTTCATCAGGTAGCTTGAAATCATGAGAAAGAATAAGACAATCAGTATCAGTAAATAAAACTTTGTTCTATTTATCACAAATTTGTGATACACTGAAAAGATTGTACTTAAGTTCTGGTACATAATACACATTTTCAAAATCAAGATTACCAGTTTAAGTTACCCCTTTACCAGTAATCCTTCCTCTAATACCACCACCAAAGACAACTGGTCCTCCATCCAGAGCAATAAAGTCTGAAAGATATGACATGTTTCCAGTCATGTGCCTTGAACATCCACTGTCTGAATATCCTCTATCTTCTTTACCATTTGAAGGACGTTCCTGCACACAAAATAAAGGTGTTAGTTTCTTTTGGGGATCCAACCATCACTGGTTTGGATCTGCCTTGTGCATCAAGATGAGAAAATTTGTTGGAGGTCATTGATGCACCATTGGGTTTCGTAGATTTTCTAACCCAATGTGCTGAGGCCTTGACAATATTGCCCCTTTTTCCCTTAACATTTAAGTGTCTAGCAATAGGATTTGCTGGTCTAGCAGTTGGAACTGCTGACCTAGCAGATGGAACTGCTTGTTTAAATTTTGGCACCCATTTCTGATTGGTCATTGCTGTTTTCTTATAAAAAATGCCTTTTAACTGTTTGTGCATGATTTGAAAATTGTTTTGCACATGAAACAGTTTGCTTGTTATTAAAACACATATTTTGACTAGTAGTTGAAACTGTTTTGATGCCAATCCTTAACATAACAACTTTGGGTGACATTTTATGATTTGCATTAGAGCTTGTCAATCTAATTGGACTGTTTTGAGTTACCCTAGCATTGTTATTCCTATTCACCCTTGTATTCCCAGAAACCCTCTTTTTCCATGGGTTAGAATCACAATAAGCAGCCATATGATCAAAACTTCCACAAACAAAGCACACTTTTCTAATCATAGCAAACTTATCATTCAATTGCTTAGATTTTGAGTGATTCCAGTTCCTATGACTACCTTCTGAAATTGGTGATCTGTTCTTAGTCCTATACATCTCAGCATATCAAACACTTTTCCTAACTGGTTTTATGTTTTCAGTCTTAACCACTTTAGGAGCATGTTTAACTTCTACCTTAACAACATTAGGTTTGTCCTTAACCTCTGCATCCTCATCATCAGATGTCCAATTCTCAATAGTTGGTGCATCTGAGTTCCTATCAGAGGACATTTTTTCCTCAGAAAGAGATTTATCACTAGCACTCACAAAAGAATCTTCTGCCTTAACAAATTTAACAGGATTCTCACTAATCTTAACACCATATATCCAGGAAAATCCATATCCTTAAACTCTTCTAAACCTGTATGAGCTAAATCAATTCCTGGTGGAACAAACATTCCTCTAAGAGGGGGTGCAACTGACTTATACCCTAAACCAGACTTAGCTTTGTGAAGTATTTGAGTCTCTACTATCTTCTGAACTCCCTTTGAAGTATGTTCAAGAGTTTCTACACTTAACTAGATGTTTTCTTTTTCCTTTTTAAGCTTTTCTAGTTCATATACAAGTCCACTCATTTTATCATCTTTTATTTGCAAATCCCTCTTTAAAACACCTATCTCATCAGAGAAGTTTGACTCATTCTGTCTACAAAACACAATTTGTTCTTCCAAAACAGCTAGTCCTCTTTTATGATTTGCCAGACTAAAATTTACTTGATTAAATTCTACTCTAAGATCATCATACTGTTTCTTAAGACACTCATAATCTTTTAAAGCAGAACAAGTATTTGAACATTTTTGAACAATATGTACCTCAGAGTCTGAGAAAGCCATTAAACCCAAGTTAGCTGGTTCCTCTTCTTCCTCCATGAAGCTCCAATCAAATCCAGCTCCATCTATAGCTACCATAGCCTTGGAAGAAGGCTATTCAACATTAACTGTTCTCCTTGTTTCTTGTTGATTCTTAAACCCTTGACCCTGGTTGCTTTGTTGTCTTGGACCTCTACATTCCCTGGCAAAGTGCCCCATCTTATGACAATTATAGCACTCCACCTTAGACTTATCATACCTAGCAACATCTCTTCCATTGAAGGTAATCTTATTCCCAGTCCTTTGGTAATACTTTTTAGCCCTGATGCTTATCAAAGCCAACTGCCACTTTAAATCCATAGCTTCCAAATCATCTTCAGCAATTTGAAGAAGATCTTCATTAAAGATCTTAGACCCACCAGATTGTTCTGACACAAATGCATATATGGTCTCTTCAGTCAAGCCAGCAGTACTAGTTTTTACACTAGCAGTGCTAACTGTTGGTTTAGCAGTACCAACTGCTTCTTCATCTTCATGATTCGAACTGTTTGAAGAAGATAAGAAAGCCATATTCCCTGAACTAGAACTGGTGCTACCACTCTTCTTCACCTTCTGCTCAACAATCTTAAGATTGTTGTAAAGCTCATTCGATGTCATTTTCTCCAGTTCTGGTTTATTGCTCCAAACCACAACATAAGTGTTCCATTCAGCAGGTAAACTATTTAGAAACTTCATGTTGAGGTCTTCCTGTGGAATCGCAATCTTCAACACAGTAAGTTGACTGATGATCTTTTGAAGCCTATTGAAGATATGGTCCAAAGTTTCATTGCTTGTTGCAGTGAAGTTCTCATAACTTTGTTTAAGTAAAGTTCTCTGTGCCTTCTTGGTAGCTTCATTGCCACCAAATCTTTCCACCACTGCTTCAAAAAGAGTTTTAGCAGTCTCGTAATGGCTAAAATTCAGCACTTAATCATTAGGAATTGCCATTAGTAACAAATTCCTAACCTTCTGATCATTCTTCTTTTTAATTCTCTCCCCGTTTGTAACTGGCTCAGTGTTAAGCTTTGTGATCTTGGAACCATCAGCACGTGTTTCTTCAATAGGAATTGGTTTAAAGGAATCACCATTGATAATGATATCCCATAATGCATAGTCTTGCACCATGAAATATTGCTCTATTCCGAGCCGCCATAAATCGTATTCATTCTATTTCAGCATGGGGAGTTTAGCAAGGATTGAGGTTTGAGGTGTCTCCATGTCCATCTTCTTGGTTGCTAGTGAGTAAATACTTCTGGATCTTCTAAACTCAAAGTATCAACTGCTCGAACACCTTGTCCGATACAAAACACATTGTGCGGAACTTATAAACAACACCGAATTTTAGTTTGGGATATTTTTAGTATTACTGTGATGTAGATGTACAATAGAATAACCAAGAATTGAAGCAAACTTTGTGATTGTGTGATGATGAATGTAACAATAGAATAACAAGTACAATGTTTAAACACTTGCTTCAATATGAATGATTACATAATAAGTGAAGCTCTAACATGATGTACGTATGGGATGTGTGGATCTCTTAAAACCCTAACTAAGGATCTCTTTTTATAGCACAAAGAGTCTTTTACAAGTAAACTATATTCGTATCAATCTATACAAATAAGATATACATCATATCAATTCCATATTTATCTTCATATGGTTTTATCTTAATCTTGTAAGCAGTACGAACTTTTCTTCATCAGCAGTACTAACTGTTCTTGTATTCTTCAGCAACTGTTCAACCGTACTAACTTATACAGAACCGTACCAACTGCTTAATTTTAATTCCCAACAAAAACAAGTACTTATTTATTCACAACATACTAAATTAACAAAATTTAAAATGAAAAAAAAAAAACCAAATTTAAGTAGAATAAAAGAAATGATGCTCTTGCAAAAACCAAAAGACATTTAAACTTCGATCTAAACACAAACACACAAGAACAAAATACGAAAAATGAAAATAACATTCTTTTTTTTTCTTTTTTTTTTTTTACCGATTGGTCCATCCGATCAGTCAGAGGATCTAACCGATCGGTTGGGTTGGTTTCCCTTGGGCCAATTTTTACCGAGAGCTCCAACCGATCGGCATGGATTCCATCCGATTCGGTTGGCACTCTGGTGACTAAATTTTATTTTTTTTTATATTTTTTTTAATAAGTTTCAGTTATAAACTTTTATTGACAAAATAAAACAAAAAGACATAAGGTAACGAGTACCAATGTTGCAAAAATCGGCCATATCGGCCGATATATCGCTTATCGGCCTTCGACCTTGTAGAATTTTGCATATCGGTCAAAAAATCGGTCTGGGCAAAAAAAAGGCCAAATCGGCCGTATCGGCCAGCTTTAAAAAAAATAAAAATTTTGGGATTCTACTTAGTTTGGGGATCGTTTATTTCACTTATAACACACAATGAGCCTCATAATTGGAATTGGAGCATTTTATTGAGGTTTGGAAACATAGTAGGCTTGGAATCAGTTACGATCTTTAGTTTGGTCTCCAGAAATACCCAAAACATGCAAAAAATGCCAATCCGATTAATCGCTGCAAGGTGGTCGACCGCCACGCTACCGATTCACGATTTTTGCAACATTGACGAATACGAAAATAGACACAAGTAAATAAAGCACATAAACACATATGTACTAGAAGAACATCAAGAACATAATACGACACTTAAAACAAAAATAAGCAAATAAAAGCACGATCACAGAAAATGACAAGCACATAGACGCAAGCAAACATAATTAATCACGTAACACAAGTCAAAACAAAACAATCTAAAACAAGATAGTCTTATTCAAAATTAATATGAAACTAATCCGAACAAGAAGAACATGAACAAATAACACAGAGACATGCAAGAGATCACATAACATATAAAACATAAAACTCACAAAACAAGAAAAACACAAACTAGAAAAAAAAAATTGGTTCAAAAGCCTCCAACCGAATCGGTTAAGGGTGGTGACCGATCGGTTGGAGTGGTTTGGGTGGTTTTTTCGCAAACACTTTCGAGCACATTTAGCAAACTTTTAAACGCGTATTTTTAGAACACATGAAACGAAATCCCAACATCGAAAAATTTGATTTTTAAGCCAAGATCATTTAAGCAATTATGAGAAATGTGAAAAAAAATTTAGACAAAGAGCAAGAGAGGCAATTAAGCAATCATCATGAGAAAACAAGCAAGCAAATAATCAAACAAGAACAAAGAAACAATCATTTATGAGCAAGAGCAATATAACATTCGAACAAATTAGCAAACAAGCAATCGATCAATATATCAAGGAAACGAACAAACAAGCAAACAAACAAACACCTAAGAACAAAAACCAAATCCCCGGCAGCGGTGCCAAAAAACTTGATGCGCTCCATCGAAGCTTTAAATTTATAAACAAGAATTACCGATTAACTAGGAACACATTCGAGAAAGTATACCCTAGTCATATGTAGTATTGGGGTTGGTAAGTCAAGGTCGTCCCAAGAGACTTGGTTGCACACATGTGTCATTTGTTTGTTTAAGCAAGTAACAAGTTGATGGTTATGATTGTCATGGATCAAACCAACAAGAAAAGCAATATAAGAACAATCAAACAAAGAACATACATGTTTGGACAAATGATCACATGGATATTAGGATGGTTAGTTTGGAAAACATATTATCAAAAGTAATCCTTGCGACCTTTAGAACCAATAATAATTTAGTGTTTTATAAATCAAATATGTATAAGCCTCAATCAAATGGCCATGTCATGAGCCTTATGCCTATAACAAGAAAGAATCCCTTCGAACTTTAGACTTTGATGTTATTAATTCGTGAAGTTCCATTTACTTGAAAAATGATTAGAACACATATTCAAAAGATGCCTTTCGACCCTTAATCTAAATTAAACTTTCACTTGTAATGTTTATTAAGTTTCTCATACAATCGTCACAAAGTACAAGACCAAAACATTCGTCGACTAATGAATTGAAATCAACCACTATTGAGAACCCTTTCGACATTTAGACTCAACAATGATTAATCGAGACAATAAACAAGACAAGTTCCAATTTTACTAAATATGGTGTTATCATCATATTCCAAACAAACACTACAAATATCAAAACATCCCTTTATCACAAGTTATCATAATATCCAAACAAGTATACAAAACTATTCCATGGTTATTTCAATCAAACACAAAGATTCAACAATCATGGTAATCATAAACATCATGAAATATAAAAGTAACACAGTTTACCCAAAGTATGAATTACAATAGGCAAAGGTAAAGGATTTATAGCAACCTTCAAGCCTCCAATCAACTATACGCTTTCTACCAAGCCGGAAAATAATACCCAACACCTTCTTCCATGTGTTTGAGCCTTCTTCTGAAAATGGCAGAGGTAGGTGGTCTTTTGGGAGAGATAAGTTGGTGAAAATTCGTCCTTAAGGGTGGAGGGTAGAATTTCACAATGAAAACCAAGCCTAAGCACTCATATATATAGTAGAAATCAACCCTTAGCCTCTAAGTATGAAACTTGGGCACTAAGTGTCATAAAATACCAGGAAATGGAGTAAATGGAGGTAAGTGATCGGGCTTGGGGCTTAATGACACTTAATAATGCATTAAAAATAACTTGGGAATGTCAGATTGGTCCATCCGATCGGATGGATGAAAAAGTTAGCTCCATCCGAATCGGTTGTGGGCCAATACCGATCGGATGGAGCATTTTCGCCAGAAATGATAAACACGAAAGTTGTAGATCCTTCTCTCCCGGTTCCGTGGCCGCTTGAATCATCTAAATCCGAGTTCGTATGCTCAAATTATGGCCAAAATGGTGGAGGTGTGTCGGGAACAACGAGTCTTCCATTATTTCTTCGTTTTAGCTTCTTTTCTTCATTTCTTTTCTCGTTTTCCCTCTTGTGCTTTATTTTTGAGTCTTTGGAGTGACAACTTCATGAATTTATCTTCTCGAATATACTCCAAGAGACTCGCTTTTGTCGAGAATTCTTCGTATATGCATAAATCTTCGTTTATTGATTGCTTCTTCATCTTTTTCTTGGTTTTCTTTGTCGTGAGCTTCCATGAACCTAAAATAGAAATTATACTTCATTAAGTACCATAAGTTCATAAAAGTGATCAATATATATGCACAAAATCCACGATAACGCTCCTAAAAACATGTACAATTTGAGCGTTATCAAGCTAGTACGGGAGTTTTATACGTCTAGAGTACGATCGTGAAGGATGTTGTTGATTGCTACTAGCAGTCAGTTAGTTGGCTTAGTAGTGTACTCAGTACTTAACGCGGAGAGTATAACCCTACAGAACGATGTTGATTGCTACTTGCAATCGGTCAGTCAAGTTGTTCGAGTACTTAGCGTTCGAGGTAAATTTCTATCAAGGATCTGAATATAACCGTTGCAGTTATTTGACACAGTTGCTATAAAGCAAGAATATGTTTTAGTCACCTACGGGGTTATGAGTTATTCGGTAGCTATCAAATTCAAAGATTTGTCTTATGGATGATGAGGTGTCTGAGAATCGGAAGGGGTAGTGTACAATGCGATGCTAATTAGTGGAGTTGTTCAATGATGGTTAGTGGTGTTGTTTATCCTCTCGGATTAGAACGTGATGTGAGAAAAGGCTGATTTTTATGTAGGTAAGATTGCGTTGAAGTCTATTTGGTTACTGTGCTTCCAGCACGGATGCCCAAGTCTCACACTACTTTTATGTACCCCACACACGAGTTTTTGGTTTCTCGAAATGGAAATAGAAGATTTTTCTTTTGGTAAAAATTTAGGGCCACCGTTCCTAGTATAACACGGTTCTACCTGAATTATACATGGGTAATTAGGCTACGTTTAGTTAAGATTCAGTGAGGCAATGCTGGGTTTAGTTACAAGAAAATTTATCGATTATTTTGTTTATGGAATAGTAGCAAGAAATACATTTCAAGGAAGTAGTTAGTTTACGAGGGGATAACAAGATAGTTTATAGAGTAGTTTGCAAAACAGCTTATAGGGTAATAGAAAAAAAATTATTATTTGCAAGGTAGTAGAAAAGTTGTAGTTTGGTTTGTGACTAAATAGTGAAATAGTTTCGCAGGATAATAACAAAATGATCTATGAGGTACCCGCAAAATAGTTTATAGGGTAACAGCAACACGGTTTATTGTTTCATGAAGTAGTGACTAAAGTAGCTCATAGGGAAGCAAAATAATTTATAAGTTGATAGTAGAACTTGCGGTATGATTGTAACAGATTTTATACATTGTTAATTACACCATTTGTTGGTTTGTGAAACAGTGGTAAGGCAGCGAGTTGGTATATTACATAGCAACACTATAATTTGTAAAATGGTTTGTGAAATGTTTTATAGGGCAGTAAGAAAACAATTTGTTGTTTATAAGATAGTAGTAAGGTCGAAATCTTTGATTTTATGATATGGTAGTAAAATAGTTCGTAGGAAGACGAAAAATTGGTTTGTAATGTATATGTGAAATAGTTTATAAAGTGATGGCTACGCAATTTGTTATTTTGTAAATCAGTGGCTAAGGTGGTTCTTAGATCAGCAAAATAATTTGTAAGACAATAGTAAAACTGGTAGGATGACTGTAATATAGTTTATAAAATGATGGTGAAGTCATTTGTCTATATGAGGAAACAAACGGTAAAATTTTTGAAAGGGATAAGGACGAGTCATCACATGAATGGATAACATCACCGTAGAGTATGAAAGAAAAAGGATTTAATTAAGATAATCAGCAATAGAGATAGATGACAAGGTGAGCTTGTTATAGAATAAAAGTCGGTTACAAGATCTGAAAATTACCAGCTTCCTAATAATATCCTACACTTACTGAGGACTCCTCAGTTAAGTGAAATATGACAACTACGAATCATATCTAAGACTGGTCCATGGTCCTGTCCAGGTGCTGGAACCTAAAAGCATACTCCCCATGCTGTACCTCAACCTCAACAAGATGAGTCCTCAATGCTAAGTTCTCCTTGTGGTGTGCCTGATCAGCCCTTAACAATGCCGCAACCTGGGCCTCGAGGATCAGCATCCTCCCATGCATCACCTGGGCTGCCTCTTGGGCCACAACCTATGTCTGCTCAAGCCTATCTGATCTGTCACCCAAGTCAAGATTATCTCGACTGTTGGAGTGTGTCCTAGCATAAAGTCTGCTGAAGTCATCATCATACTGATCAAAACGAGCTAGCTGAAACTCGTCAAGCTGGTCAGAGTGGAGACCTAGTATGTCAGTCAGTAAATCTAGCTGAGTCTGAATCTGTGAGATAGCATCGGTCTTTGTAGCAGCTGGCGATGCCTCTGGAAGTGGAGAATTTGGAGGCACAAAAGATTGTGAGGAAAACACATAATCTGGACTTCCAATAGGCACATCCTCTAGTATTATACTAATCCGGGTCATAACTGCCCTCTGCTCCATACCCTCAGTAAGAGTACTCTCAACTAATGTCTGCCCAGCAACTACCTGCTCAGTCTGCTCATCCTTCCTCTCTGGAACCTCTGTTGAGTAAGAGTCATTGGCCCTTCTGAGCCTCTGGTATAGAGGTGAGTGGGTAGGTGAACGTGGGTGATAAGATGGGTGGTGACGATACTGGGGTAGTAGGGGTGCCCATGTAGGTGCATAGGGACCTATAACGGGATGGAGATAACAGAAGAGTGTGAGCAGGGCTTTGGGTACCCTCCGTAGTGTGGGATGATGGTCTAGTAGATGGGTGTATGATTATGTGTGTAGTACGGCGAGGAACAGTAGGAGCAACCTAAGTGACAGGTGTGGTATGAGTATAAGGTGGTGATGGTGGTGTAGGCTCAATGGTGTTAGGGTCTGGTGTATGATAAGCCTGAAGCATCTGCATGCAGGGATCATCTGAGCCAGGTGAGGTCTGAGAGATGTTGTGGGAAGGCATAGTTTGTGACAAAACGGTATATGTGTGTAAGTATATAGAAAATGCCCATAGTAAATAGTATAAATTAAGTATGTATCAGTATACATAAAATACTTATAGTACACGTAGTTGAGTAAAATCAACGAACGGTAACATATAGTTAAGACAAGTAAACAGCAAGTAAAGTGGTAAGCAAGGCAGGCAGGCAAGTGGCGGTCATAGGGACTTGTTTATGTAGAAAGCAGTTATAGATTAGGGTTTATATGTACCTTGTTCTCTATAACCTGGGCTCTGATGCCAATCTGTAACACCCCCAAAATCTGGTATTGCGGAAGCATTCGGGTCATGGAGTGCTACTAAATTAGAAATCATAACACAAGGTAATAAGGAACGAAGTACACACTCCGTTAAAATGCATTCAGTTGGGTTAAATCAAGTTTACATCTGAGTTCTAAATTTAATAGATATGCCCAAAAGTTTAATGGTCCCATAAAAACAAGTCATGAAAATTTGTGGAATCACTTTGGTAATTAGTTTATGTCCATCGCCTTGCCACGCCTTGCCAATAATGAGTTATTTAAACACCTGAGAAAAATATGCTAAAAGTCAGCAAAAGGCTGGTGAGTTCATAGGTTTATAAGTAATCAGTAAAATCAATAGTTTGACCTTGAGTTTTGTATATGAACATTACGATGCATATAATGTCATATAAAAATAGTCTATTACGCTAGCACTAAGTTCATGCAACCGAAGCTATAACAGTGTGCATGCTCTAGAAGCATGTTAAATATAAAGGCCCTGCATGTGTTTATCCCAGACACTTGTGTTTCGATATGGTATACGTTCGTTTGCCTATCCGGTCAATCCGAACGGGGATGTTACTCCCAATAGATCTATTTATAACATTCGCGCTTTCCAGCAGGAATTGACGGTTCATGAGTTGGGCATAAAGGGACATAAATAACAGTTTTGGTCCATAAAAGAGTTTTGCATGTTTCTCACCCCAATTGTAAAACAAGTATAAATAGAGTGGGGGCTATAAACTCACCTTAGTAAATAACAGTCAGATGGTGTAATAGTTCAGATAGTGTTTGGCACCAACACGCGACCTAGATTAGTAAGGCATGTTTAGTTCACAACTTTAATTTAAAACTCAACGAAATTTAATTCAGGCGTTTTAAAGTATTTGTGTTATTGTTGCTTGTGTGGCAGCAATTAAGTTTAAAACAGTTTCCAAGTATTTATAGGTATTGGCTCTTGGAAGAGCATAAGTGTATAAAATATCAAGGACGAATGAGATTCCGGTTTGACAACAATCGAAAGACGATGTACAAGAAGTGAGTACAAGTGATACTAGACGTTGTCGGGATATGGAAACATTTTTGTTAACGATTCATAAAAATAATAGTAATAAAAGTATATAAATAGTTATTTTGAAATATTTGCCAATGATATATTTAAAAGTGTATGAATAATTATTTGTAGGTAGTGGCTTTATTTAAAAAGGGTTGTAATTTGAGAAGCTAGTTTATAGATGTTGTATATAAAACGTTTCATTTGTCAATCTTGATAAAAACATAATAAGCATATTTATTTTGATAGAAGTCGGGCATGATCCGTGCATGTGTGTTGGTTTCTCGTGGTAACTATGAGTTTCAAAATATATGTGTAGGTAAAGGCCGTTTTATAATTTTATGAAGCTTTAGTAGGTTTTTATATATATCCATTTCGAGTGTGAACAAGTTAATTAGGCGATTACGTAAATAACTATACTTAATAATTACAAGTTTAGTTTCGATTCGTTTTTATAAGTTGTAATTGTATAAACAACTTGAGTTGTAAAGTGAGTAAACTAATTCGTTATAATTCCTGTTGAGTTATAAAGTGTGTCGTATGATCTAGTTATACTGCGAGATTTGTGATTGAGTGAAGTGAAATGAGTCGGAATCAAAATCGTGTATAGTTATATCAAATATACCCAATATGATATTGAGCTTCGGACCGCACAACAAACTGTTTTTAAATAAATGGACCGTAGCCGAGATATAACTAAACACCCTTAAGAATGAGTGGGCTGTGGCCCAACATGGAACAACCAAACCCACTCGGGTTAAACTGATAAAGCTAAACGGGCCTTATTACCGATACAACAAAAGTAACCCACTGAAGTTTTGTAACACCCGTTTCCCGGATACAAACAGGCCCACCCTAGATGAAATTGACTAAGACTTAACGTGATTGGCCAGTCAACGAATGTTGCGTTGTGATCAAACCCGATAGTCAACCTAATATTCAACAAATGAGTTATATGATTATGAAAGTGTTATGTGGCACAATTAGAAAGGGAATGGACATCAAGGACCCAAGTTGCCATTGTGCTAAATGTATTATAAGTTTATATGTGGCAAAAGTAAAAGGAAAGAGACTAGAAGGACCAATCTTGCCCAATGGCCAAACTCCCAACTAACCTAATAAATATCTAGTTATCCATCATTTTCCATAAGGTTCTAGAGGGTGCTTGTGTGGTCCGGTTTTTAGAGAGAAAAAGGAGGGAAGAAAACTAGTTTGGTGATCATGGATTTGGTGAAGATTTTGTGTTCCACTTCAAAGATTAAGTCATAGCAATGATCATCCCATGTAAGTAACTTTCTATCTTGATCTTAATAAGTTATAGATTGTAAGAAAAGTAGGATATCATCATATGATCTAGGTGTGATCATATGATGATTTAGTAAGAAAGATGAGTATGTTTAATGGGTTATGTAAACCCTTAATTATGGTATTGATTGTCATGATGTTAGGTCTTGATAATTAAGAAGAATGATGATGATGGTTAGAGGTTGATGATGATGGTGGTATTGATTTTATGCTTAGCTTTGGAAGCTAAGGTAAGTAACTTGGTTACTATGTGCTTAATATGAAAGTTGTTATAATATGTGATTATGAATGTTGTGTTAAGAATGGTTATAGATGCTTAGAGGGAGTGACTAACTTAGAGAATTGTTTAATGGGATGTTATAGAACTAATCTTTGGATTTGGGAGAATTAAGGTATGTATTAAATGCCTTATGTGTTTATGTGTTATAGTTATGTGTTAATGAGATGTGTTCATGATGCATATGTGATGATGGAAGTATTAATCATGTAATAGCCATTTACTTACTAAGCGTTATTGCTTACTGTTATAGTTACCATGTTTTGTAGGTTCATGTATAATGGAGATGTGATGGCTTGGATATATGGATTAAGGATTTGGATATGTAAGAATGAAGGTAGTATCCGTTTAGGAGCTTAGGTAGAATACCGAGCTCAAGTGTAAAGTTTGTACCCCTGTTGGTTTTTTTTATTTGGTTGGTAAAGTGTAACCATGTGGCAAATTGTATGTTAAGGTTGTCCTAACGATTTGGTGGTCAACCGTTGTGTCAAAGTATGCTTTAAGTGTTTATAGTCAAATTTAAAGGGGTGTTTGGCATAGCGTAAAAATACCCATTTTGGGTTGTAAACGGGTCATGTGTTTATGAAACATATTTAATATGTCAAGTTAATGATTTTGGTTAAGTTTGAGGTGATGTGGAAGTCATATGTGTCTTATGTCATGAAATGGGTCAAAACGGGTTTTGGTGCAAAACCGTCAACTTGTAAAGTACTATTCCAAGGGTCAAACGGTAAATGTTTTTGTATGGAAATGAGCCCAATGATATATTAAGTAAATCTGGAAGGATTGGTGAAATATCAGGTTCAGGAGGTCGGGTTTTCAAGTACGGGACTTGGAAGTGGTTCCGGGAGGTCAGTAGCCTCCAACCGATCGTTTGGAGGTTTCTGCCGATCGGTTGCAGCCCATCCGAATCGGATGCGGGAGCATGCCGATCGGATGGGTGGTTTTCGGCAGCTTTCGGCAATCTTTGAAAAATCATATCTTTTAAACTCTAAGTCGTTATGGGTCGTGCCACCTGGCGTTTCGAAGGTAATTGAGTCTAGTTTCATTTAAAAATAGTCTCAAGGTCTGAATGTTTATAGATTTTTGTCAATGGTCAAAAGAGTAACATAATGTATGTCAAAGTGAGTCGTTTCCGCTCAAAAAGTTTTAATTTTTGGTCTAATTGGGCACGGGGTGTAACAACTTGGTATCAGAGCTTCGGTTTAAGTGAATTAGGTTTCCACTTTAGGTTGCCTAGACTTAAACCACTCGTAGACGCATTGAGCTTAAGTTTAAGTAATGCGAGGAAATAACTGCCTTAGTGGTATAACGTGAAAGTGCTTATAGTAATAATGAGATTAGACTATGGCTTAGATGTAAAGTGATCATTGCGATGTGAATTTAGAGATTATAGAAGTAATGAGTTAGATGCGGATTATGGATTGATTAAATTATGAGATGGAATACATGATATGTATATGTATGCTACGTAAGCGAATGATAGTTCTTGTATCGTATAGACTAAAGTTTTATTTTTGTGGATTTAGTAAGACTTGTTTTTATGTGAACGTTAAGGATATATGAAGATGTGCGTAAGACAAGGATTTAGATGTGTAGGCAAAGCATATTGTTGTAATGTGTAATTGCAAGATATTAAAGAAATGTATGAGTAATGAAGGATACATGAAGTAGCTATTGCATAGATTGGTAAAGTAAAAAAGTGGTTACCTCAATGATAATAGACAAATGGTATAACTTAGGCATGTTTAATGGTTTTAAATTATAAATTAACTATAGACTAATGAAACATAATTTGTTAGTAATGTTTATCTTTTGTGGAAAGAATGATGAATGTAGACCATACGTATATAGGAGATTATGTATGTACTAATGTGCTTGATGTTTATGTACAAGGTGCTATTTCGTCATAGGCAAGGTGACTTATGAATGCGTGATATAACGTGATATATAGAAGAATGTAATGCAAGGGAACCCTAATTAGACGAGTCATTGGAATTATGATAGGTAAACATAAAAATGATGTACATATGTAAAATGGAATAATAGGTTACTCTTAGGTTGATGAGAAAACGATAAATGTAACATATAAAAGTATGAAATAGACGAGTATTATATAGATTTTGGCAAAGTAATTAAAAATGATAGGTGGGCGTTTGAAAGTGCGTAAGGTAAAGAGAAGAGAAAACAGAAGAGTGTTAGTCTAAGAAATGCTTGAGTAATGAATAATTAGTGAAACATAGAATTAGTGAGTCGGACGCGATCGATTGGTGATGACACATACTGAAGGGTTTGACGAATGTAAGAAATGAGTTCATGTTGAATTAAAGATGTGGAAATAAAAAGATTATCTTACGTCTCAATAGGAATTGGTGATCGTTTAATAATGATATGAATGATAGGTTCGTGAATTATAAAGGTGTTCTAAGCATATGTTTAAGTTACCGATGGTTTATGTGAAATGTACTATATCACTTAAGACAATAAGAGACACATATGTTTTATGCTAAGGAGGTGTATGTGATGTAAATCCATGGCGGACTTGATGAGTGTAAGCAATGATATCAACGTATTGGTGATGATATAAGATTGTGTATTATAGAAGGATAATAATAGTAAGATGTGAAAAGGAATAGCAAATGGTATTAGAGATGGGTAAGTAAGTAACTTAAAGTATTGACGCTTAAATAATAGATCGTAGTGATAAAAAGTGTGCTAAAATATAATGTGTAATGATAAGATGGAATTAACACGCTAATTGTTAAGGATTTGTTGATATGAAGAAAATGAATCAGATTAAGGAATGACGATATGTAATGGTTTGGGATTCATAAGGCATAATGACCAACATATGGTCTTACTATATTTAGTGGCTAATGATTGATGTTAATGTAATATAGCGAAGACTTGACGGTAGGTTAAGGTATATGAGGTTTAATTATGAACATGAACGTATAATAATGACAATGATGTTATGGTATGTTATGATGAAAGCAAGATTAAATGAGTACCTTGATTGTTTAATATGATGTAAAATTTATAGGATTAAAGTAAGGTGCGTTGGTAAGGTAATGACGAGATAAATGGTATGGTTTAAACGCTAATGATTGAATGAGATGAGTTAAGTATGTGAGCAAGGATGTAACAAGATATTGTGTGGTAAACGTAACGAGCTTATGTTAATGATATAGAATGTGTGTGAAGAAAAGGTGACGCTAATGAGTGAGTTATAGTTAATGATCTATGAAAGGTATATATGTAAAAGGCGAGATGGAATGATATTGCTTAAATACATAAATGATTAAAGAAATGAGATAAGGTATGAGAATGAGTATGTGATGAGTTAAGGGTGCGAGTAAGAATGTGATGATGCGTTGTGAAAAAAAAATGATAAGAATGTGTTAATAACTTAAAATGTGTAAAAGAATGAATGATGCAAATGGATGTGTGACTGAATTAATCTGTGGATGGTTTATAATTGAAAAAGTTGTGTAAACTAAAGTTAAAAAGGAGTAATGGTAGAAATGGTGAAATGGTTAACAAAGGTTAAAAGAATGTAAGTAATGGTGAGATGAGTAAACACATGAATAATGTGTAAATATGAAAAACGGGCTTCGTATGCCTGGTGATACGTAGTGAAACTAATTAAATGGATAAGATAATGCTTGTGCGTTAAAACGTTACGGACTTGGATCCAATGTTAAAATGTGAAAGGTTAAAGATGGTATCCTTCGGGATGACTGAGCTAATGAATGTTAAAGTATCCTTAGGGATGAATGTTAAAGTATCCTTCAGGATGAATGTTAAAGATCCTTCGGGATGAAAAGTATTGCCTTGACCGGCAAGGGGTTGCCTACATCCATGGCACATAAAAATATCCCCATAATGAATGTGAAAATGTTATGGATCCAAGTCTAAGAAAGGTAAAAGGTAATGTAATAAAATGAATGAGAGGTTGAAAGTTAAGTGAGTAATAAAAGTAGTAGTGTTATGTCGGAAGTATATAACCATAAGTTTATGTTTCTTGATTTACATCAATTGGGACGCCTCTCCATGTAAATGAGAAAGTATGAATGAGTGGAATTATGTGTTTCCGACATGGCACGAGTAGGGTTAGAGGAGTAGAAGGCGGAAGTCTAGAATTAGCCAGAATTTGTAAGGACTAAGATAGGCGGGTTAGAATTAGAGTACGAATTCTAGTTGAGACTTATGAGAAATCTACATTTTAAGTGTTAAGTATAAGTTGAAGGAATTAAGGAATTGTAATGATGTTATAATACGCCTTGCGGCGTGGTACAAAATGTGAGTTATGAAAGTAATTGCAGCTAATTGTCATGTGAGACGTGATGGCATAGGTTAAAGTATGACATTATAAAGTCAAAATATGGAATATTCCTATAAGATTTGTAATAGTAAACGAGACTAAGATATAAATGTAAGTAGAAGAAACGAGGTGTTTGAAGAGAACGTTAAAAGAATGGTTAAGTAGTAATGATAGAATGAGAAGGTATTGGTCAAGTGCACTTATATACAATGTTGCAAAAATCGTGAATCGGTAGTCGGGCGGTCGACCACCCTGCAGCGATTAATCGGTCAAGGCTGGATTAATCGGTGATTAATTGGATTGGCATTTTTTGCAAGTTTTGTGTATTTCTGGAGACCAAACTAAAGATCTTAACTGATTCCAAGCCTACTGGTATGTGCTTAAACACATACCTTTTCTTGACCAAATTAAGACCAAAATGACCAAAAACTAACCAAAATGCCGAAGATATTTGTGTTTTTGTGTTTGTTTATATGCAGGTACGGATATCAAGAAAATGGACAAAATCTAGCAAAAACCGGCAAAGACGAGCACGGGAAAAGGAAATAGTATTTAAAGCCGAGGCCGGGGAAGTATTTCTCAAAGTGGATCACATTTGAGCTCAATATTGCAAAAAAATAGCCTTGGATCATGTCAACATTGCAGATTGAGTCCTTGAATAAACTTTCCAAAAATGGCAGATTTGGTCCTCAATGTTACAACCAAATTTACATTAAATCCTAAAATAATTTAACCAAACTTACAACCCAATCCCAAATACAACATCACCAGCCCACAACCCACACAAGCCCATTCCCTTTTTTTTTATTATAACCCATTCCCACCATCCGGATCCTACCACAACCCAACCCGGTCAACCTAAAAAGTCAAAATAAAATGAATAACCCCAATCCCTTTCCCTCCATTGTTACTGCTTATCACCACTCTCCCCCAAATTACCCTGAACCCCCATTTTAACCCGTACACTTATACTCTTTCTAGAATATTATGACACGTCTGACATCAAGTGAGCCACGCTGGACAAATGGAAGAATCTGATTGGTTGTGACAGCATTGCACATGATCCGATGGCTAAGGATCAAAGATTGATGATCAAGCTAAGATCAATGGCTGTGAAAGGAGTTCAAGAGGGTTCCAAAACCCTAGCTTCCTCAGCTTCTGGCTATAAAAGGACCCCTTCACTCACAGTTTTGGAGCTGTTAGATAGTTAGGTTAGGATTTTAGGTTTAGATTAGGAGTAGGGTAATTTAGTTTAATCTCTCTCTTTCTAGTTTTAATTTCATTTTAGGAGCTTTGTAATCTGAATTCAGTTTATGATATTAAATTTTTCTGCTTTTCATTACTTGGTCAACCTAAATAGTCAAACTGCTTATTTATGCTTCTATTAATGCTTATTTTCCTTTTCTCAGCTTATTTGTCTTTAAAATTGCCTTTTGATACTATTTTGCTAGTCTAAGTTAGTTTGAATTAGATTTGTCTTAAAAAACCTCAAAAAGCCAAAAAAATTAGCTTATTGTAGTGCTTAACTGAGTTTGATTATTGCTTTTTAGAGCTTAATATAGTTGCTTGTTCATCTGTCATTCAGAATACTAGCCTATATTAGTGGTTTCATTAGAAAATCCAAAACAGCCCTTAAATAAGGGGTGTTTGGTTTAAGCTTATTTAGAGTCATCATAATCAGTACTGTTTATGTGCCATTTAGTTACTCTTGTTCTTGCTTAATTCAGTCCAAATTAGGTGATAATAGAAGCTTTTGATCTGATTTGGTAGCTTTTGATAGTTTGAGTAGGCTAGTATAGTTGTAGGGTACAAAGTTGGTCATTACTGCTTAATTCAGCTATAAGCTATTTAAGCACTTGATTTTTGGTGTTTGTGCATTTCCTTAGGTTCATTTAAGTCCTATAGTCAGTTGTCACTAGTGCCTTAAACCATGGTTCATGAATTGCTCTAAATCAGCCCTTATCAGTTAATGAAGACTGCACATTTTTGTGATTTTCCAATTTTCAGCCAATTTCTTTTATTTTTCATTTGTTCATGATAAGTTATAATTAGTCCAATTTTTGCTCAGTTCTTATTTTGTTGCTTATATAGTCATTTATTTTTTTTCCAGATTTTTTAGATAAGCTTATAGAAGCTTTTTAGGGGCTTGAAAAAGCCCCTTTTTTCCCTGCATCCTAGACTCAGCAGTCCCTTCAGCTTATTTGATTGTTTTTCAGTGCTTAATAGATTTAGATTTTGGCTTATTCTTAGATATTTGGATAGTTTAGACTGTGCTTAGTGTGTTTTAGCTTATTCAGTTCTCTTTTAGCTTAAACTATAGCTTTACAGCTTATTAGATTTTGGCTTTAGTCTCATTTCTTCTTTTGCTTACTGTTTCAATATCATAGCTTATTTATGAGCTTTTCTAGCTTTTCAAAAATAGTTTGAGTTTTAAAAACTGCTTATTATCTAGTATTTTTCCAGTTCTAAAAAGAAAGATTAAAAAAAAAAAAAAAATCAAAAAGTGCAAGACCAGGGATTCGATCCCTGGTTTGCACACTCACAAGCCGCACACACTACCATCGCCCTAGGGTCTTTTTCAATTATAGACTTGCACTATTTTTTACTTAACTTCTCTTTGTCCCTTTTAACTTATTTAGCTTAATTTGCTTATTTCAGCATATTCAGAATAGCTTTTTGTTCACTTTTATTTTTCTTATTTTCCTGATAATATTCATTAGTTTTTATAAAAACTTCAGATTTTTCCAAATTGTTTTAGTATTTTTAATCATTTAATTAGTTTAAATTAGTTTATAATTCATAGAAAATTAAATATTAATCAAAAAAATATAATGCTTTTTTTACAAAATTTTCTTTTAGTATTTAGCACTTAGGAAAAATTAATTTTCACCCGTAGATTTAGTATCTCATTAATTTCACTTTTATTCTCGGGATTAGCCCGAGAATGTGCGTTTTTAGATTTCCCTTTGCGTTTTTAGTTACGTATGCCTTAGATTTACATTTCCCTTGCCTTATTAATTGTTTTTAGTTTATGTTTGCTTAATTTAGTTTAAAAACCCACAATCTCACTTTTATCCACTATTCACGACACGTCTAACGAACCGTAATCACTAAAATTCCCTTCACACCTTCGTCGGGACAACGAACCGGGGTTACACATATTTCCTTTGTGTTTCCTTTTGGGATTATAAATTGTTCATATCACCTACTATGTTTCCAAACCTCAATAAAAGGCTCCAATTATGATTATGAGGCCCATTATGCGTTATAAGTGAAATAAACGATCCCCAAATTAAGTAGAATGCCTAAATTTTTTTTATGTTGACCGATTAGGCCGATTCGGCCAATTTTTTGACTGATTCAGCCGATTTTTTACTGATTCAGCCGATTTTTTACTGATTAGTGGCCGATTTTTTCCACCGATTTTCAAAAATCAACAAGGTATAAGGCCGATTACCGATTAATCGGCCGATTCGGCCGATTTTTGCAACATTGCTTATATAAAATCAAATTAGTATGATTTCCTTAAGTAACATGTATCTAATATTGGAAAATTTAGAACAAAGCAAGTGAGATGGTGATGTAATGTTAAATGAACGGTTTTGAACGGTGACTAGTTATAGTATGTATGTCTCGGATGATGTAAGGATAGGAGTAAGGGTTGTATGGTTGTAGAAGTAAATGGAAAGTAATATGGATTAATGATTATGTTATGGTATGCTTAGAGTTACAGGATCACTTAGACCGTGCAACTAAATGGACTAAGAACCGGAAGTGCTAGGATTGAGGGTGTTATGTGATTAAGTTTTGGTTAGTAATAGACGATAGATTTCGGGGACGAAATCTAAATAAGGGGGATAGAAATGTAACACCCGTTTCCCGGATACAAATAGGCCCCACCCTAGATGAAATTGACTAAGACTTAACGTGATTGGCCAGTCAACGAATGTTGCGTTGTGATCAAACCCGATAGTCAACCTAATAGTCAACAGATGAGTTATATGATTATGAAAGTGTTATGTGGCACAATTAGAAAGGGAATGGACTTCAAGGACCTAAGTTGCCATTGTGCTAAATCTGTTATAAGTTTATATGTGGCAAAAGTAGAAGGAAAGAGACTAGAAGGACCAATCTTGCCCAATGGCCAAACTCCCAACTAACCAGGATAAATATCTAGTTATCCATCATTTTCCATAAGGTTCTAGAGGGTAGAAAGAAAAAGGAGGGAAGAAAACTAGTTTGGTGATCATGGATTTGGTGAAGATTTTGTGTTCCACTTCAAAGATTAAGTCATAGCAATGATCATCCCATGTAAGTAACTTTCTATCTTGATCTTAATAAGTTATAGATTGTAAGGAAAGTGGGATATCATCATATGATCTAGGTGTGATCATATGATGATTTAGTAAGAAAGATGAGTATGTTTAATGGGTTATGTAAACCCTTAATTATGGTATTGATTGTCATGATGTTAGGTCTTGATAATTAAGAAGAATGATGATGATGGTTAGAGGTTGATGATGATGGTGATATTGATTTTATGCTTAGCTTTGGAAGCTAAGGTAAGTAACTTGGTTACTATGTGCTTAATATGAAAGTTGTTATAATATATGATTATGAATGTTGTGTTAAGAATGGTTATAGATGCTTAGAGGGAGTGACTAACTTAGAGAATTGTTTAATGGGATGTTATAGAACTAATATTTGGATTTGGGAGAATTAAGGTATGTATTAAATGCCTTATGTGTTTATGTGTTATAGTTATGTGTTAATGAGATGTGTTCATGATGCATATGTGATGATGGAAGTATTAATCATGTAATAGCCATTTACTTACTAAGCGTTGTCGCTTACTGTTATAGTTACCATGTTTTGTAGGTTCATGTATAATGGAGATGTGATGGCTTGGATATATGGATTAAGGATTTGGATATGCAAGAATGAAGGTAGTATGCGTTTAGGAGCTTAGGTAGAATACCGAGCTCAAGTGTAAAGTTTGTACCCCCGTTGGTTTTTTTTTATTTGGTTGGTAAAGTGTAACCGTGTGGCAAATTTTATGTTAAGGTTGTCCTAACGATTTGGTGGTCAACCGTAGTGTCAAAGTATGCTTTAAGTGTTTATAGTCAAAGTTAAAGGGGTGTTTGGCATAAGCGTGAAAATACCCATTTTGGGTTGTAAACGGGTCATGTGTTTATGAAACAGATTTAATATGTCAAGTTAATTATTTTGGTTAAGTTTGAGGTGATGTGGAAGTCGTATGTGTCTTATGTCATGAAATGGGTCAAAACGGGTTTTGGTGCACAACCCATCAACTTTTAAAGTACTATTTCGAGGGTCAAACGGTAAATATTTTTGTATGGAAATGAGCCCAATGATATATTAAGTTAATCTGGAAGGTTTGGTGAAATATCGGGTTCGGGAGGTCGGGTTTTCAAGTACGGGACTTGGAAGTGGTTCCGGGAGGTCAGTAGCCTCCAACCGATCAGTTGGAGGTTTCAGCCGATCGGTTGCAGCCCATCCGAATCGGATGCGGGAGCATGCCGATCAGATGGGTGGTTTTCGGCGGCTTTTGGCAATTTTTGAAAAATCATATCTTTTAAACCGTAAGTCGTTATGGGTCGTTCTACCCGGCGTTTCGAAGTAATTGAGTCTAGTTTCATTTAAAAATAGTCTCAAGGTCGGAATGTTTATAGATTTTTGTCAATGGTCAAAAGAGTAACAGAATGTATGTCAAAGTGAGTCGTTTCCGCTCAAAAAGTTATGGATTGATTAATTTTTGGCCTAATTGGGCACGGGGTGTAACAAGTTTAATGGGCTTCGGCCCACATCTGTAGACAAAATTTTCCAATAACACAATATTTAGGAAACAACACAAGTCGCAGGTTTTGTGTGTTATAACCTGCTTGTGTTGTGACAATATATATGGGTGACTCGAACACTCGCGACACGACTCAAACCAACGCACCCTTATGTGATGGACTGTTTGGGCTTCGAGCCAACAAACTTTCGGCTCACATGACACCACCAAGCTCATATCTATAACGGGATTAACCCAAGGCCATTAATTCACAACAAATATCCTTTTCTTTTTGTCCAAAACAGAAGCCAACACAAAACATGATTTTAACACAAAATCAGTTGGATACTTAAATTCAACAACCAGGCTATTCACTTAGAGTGTATGAATTTTTAACGCAAGAGTGAATGAGCAACGTTTGATAACGAGCATCATGCGACCAAGTGATACACTTGTTTGAATATTAGGACCACGGAAATAAGAATTTGACTATGAACTGATATTAAATTTTGACACCAATTTCGCTTGAGTCTAGTTGGACGCAGCTGAAAGTAATCTAAAGAAGCACTCGCGAAACCCTCATTGTTGAGGTTTGGGGTTTTACGGCAGCAAGCACAAGAGAACACAGGACCATTACCCCCTTTGGACAAAACCATGACACATGATTTTTCAATCTTTTGAAAGCTTAAAAGTAACCTGTTAAGGTAAGGAGTTACCAAAAACAAAAGTCCTTTTCCGTGGGTCGCGATAACTTAAGCAACCAACCAAAACCCATCCACTATGGTTCGACCTCGGTGGGTTTTGACCCGTAGCCACAGTCATCTCAACCCGAACCTTTGATAAAGCCTAATCCTCGACCAACATAAATAAAAATCCACCATTGTTTTGACTCAATAACAGAAACCAACCAAGACCACAATAACTCTTGGAACTAAGCAAGAATCAGTAGAAGTTTAAAAACCTAAGATGATGCACACGATTCCACTTTAAGCCCAAAATCAAGCAACATAATCACTAGTAATTAAGCCAATGCAGTGTTTAGTTGTGAATTAACGTTTCATTTGCCACACAAGATTGAGCAACAACAGAAAAATTTGTAATCATACCACGCACCAAAAATCAATCGATATATCAAAGCCAAATCCCACCACAACTTAAAAGAATAACTTAAACCGCGAATATATGAATCAATACATAGTGAGATATACAAAGTGCAAAGAATCAAGATCCTTACAAATAGATACGGATCGAACGACAAGGGGAGACCAACAAAAGAGATTGAACAACAGCAAGCCCAAGCCGACCTCAAGCAGGAAACCCCCATAGCTATCTCTTTGATTATTGGTGAAGTTTAAGAGGTGGTGTCGCCTGTGAATCGTTTGGTAGGCTAAAAAGGAGAAGATGGGGAACACTTTGACCAATCTTTCCTGCTCTCGATCTTGGGAATGGCCATAGTGGGCACTGCCTGCTGTCCCTTTGGCATCTTCAAAGCCCCTCCATGATTCTTCATAGGAAGGAGGGAAAGGATGAGAGTGATGGATTAG
Organism: Artemisia tridentata subsp. tridentata; assembly: GCA_021014915.2. Taxonomy (NCBI): domain Eukaryota; kingdom Viridiplantae; phylum Streptophyta; class Magnoliopsida; order Asterales; family Asteraceae; genus Artemisia; species Artemisia tridentata. Next base: position 168,834,729 of record CP139505.1, on the reverse strand, counting down.
TTCTGGATTTGTACTCTTGTGTTTGGAGATGGGGGGAGCAGTCGAGGAGAGGAAGGCGATAAATTTTTTTGGGGAGAGGGGAAATATAAACGTTTTTATCTTCTTGTGTAGGTGTGGGGGCGGGTAAGAGAAGAGAACTATTATCATTTTTATTTTTTTTTTATTTTTTTTTTAATATAAGGTTTTGTTTTACCAAAAGAAAGTATGGTTCGTGTACCACGTGTCCAGTTGAGCTGAGGTGTATGTGTGTTTCCCTGGTTTGGTATAAACGCGGAAAATATAATTCCGGAGACGTTTTTACAAAACTGGCATGAAAGTAAAACTTATTGATTCCGAAAATAAATTATAAGATTAAACCATTACTAATGCGGTGTCGGTACGTGTGTGGTGTTGTTTTTCAAGAAAAACGAGATAACCTCTCATTTTTATTACGTTTAGGTCTGTAAACGTCAGAAAGTAGAAAATTCACCTTTTCTGATAAAGTCAAATAGTTTTGGTGAGTTATTGTATGCTACAGTGTGCGGGTTTGCTTCCCGAAATAGTTATGCAGGCTCATGAATGCCTAATTTATCAGTCAGGTAATAATAAATTAATATTTATTGTTAAAAAAATTGTGGGAAAAAACACCGTTTGTCACAGTCGTGTTTAGCAACCCTTAGTCGATATAACGTCATCATATTACAAACCCTAAGAACACGTTAAAATGACTGTATACTGAGGCGTATAATATGTAGACTTAACCTGTTGTAGAAAGTGTAAAATGAACTATATATAAGCTACATAAAATCATAAATTTACGGAACGCATATGTCGATCTTGTTTCTGTTTGGATCATTCAAACCTGTTTGTACCTATATCTATAATCTGGTATTTAAGACCCTAATATGATACATGATAAACAATCTAAAACCTGAAAGAAATAAAGGAGGGGACGTGAGTGTTTATTTCGTGAAGAAGGGTGTGGGTACGTGCGGTTTAGATGATATCTTGGACTCATGGTAAAGTGTTCGAATGTATGTGCATGCATGGGATCACGTGGGGAGGTTTAATCGTGTGTGATTTCATATAATATTTGTGCGACGTATATTAGAGTTTTGGGGCTCGTAAAATATATATGTGTGTGTATGCATGTGTTTGTTTCGAGTGTGTGTTACGTGTTTCGTTCGAAAATAAAATGAATACAAGGGTGTGTTTGTTTGTGTACGAGAGTGTGTAAGTGTGTGTGGGTTTGAATGTGTGTAGGAGTATGTGGGTGTATTGTTCACGCCTAATTAAGTCGGATATACGTTTAATGTGGCTTCTAAAAATTGGCTAAGTCCTAAGTTGGTCGTTATGAAATTAAGTTACAATATATACCCTAAACTTTACTAGAATGACATAATAAACCTTAAACTTTGATAATTGTCATTATTAACCTTTAACTTTACTTAATTATAAATAGTAACCCTAATTTATAAAAGTTACTAATTCGGGAAACGTACTAATTCAGGAAAGTTACTTAATTCGGAAAGTTACTAAAAATGGAAGGTTTCTAAAAATTGAAAGTAACCCCAAATGTGTAATCTGATTAAAATTAGCTTGTAAGTAATACGTCACTAATAATTTGTGTAGATTCTGTGAATATGGAGTGATCCGTCTCTTGTGACTCTTTACTCATTTGCTTGCTTTGCATAAGGTACCTATATTCCGTCCTTTTTTCAGTAAGGGCATCCATTGGTATGGTTATCCGTTATTGCTATTGATATCCGTTCTGTTATCTGATTGATATCCGTTTTGATATTCGTTTTGATATTTGATTTGCTATCTCATTCTGATATTCGTTGGTTATCCGTTTGATATGATTCAGTTCAGTATTTGATATGATTGATTTGATATGATTATGATTATGATTTCTCTTGTATTGCCCAACTTCTGTATCTGTATTCCTAGCCATGGAGGTACCTTGGCCATGTCATTGAGGCACTGGTGGCATGACACTATCTGGGGCGGTGTGATTAGTCCTTGGCGTTCCCATTTATGTATAAGCTATATAGCACTTTGGCCATTATGATTATCTGAGTATGTATGCTTAGCCTAGAGCTAGTATATGTACTATATTGTTTTGCAGGGAGCGTATGGATCCATCCTAGGGAATCTGATCTGTATATGGTGATTGGTTGGTGTGTGTTCCTAAACCCCATCACATTTTGGTACATTGGAGTTTGTAGCTCCTTGTACAACTTATGAAGTTGACGGTATATGACTTGTGATATGATTATTTGGCCTATTTATGTATCATGCTTAGGAAGTTGGGCAATGCACTCCGATCCTATATTGATTGATATTTGTTATGCACTCTGATTCAGTATCTGATTCATATGCGTTTCGTATTCTGTTTCATCTGACATTTTCTCAGCTGGCTCTTTCCCTTTCCTTGATTTGGCATCATTTGATTCGTTATTCGCTTGATTATCGTATTTTCAGTTTTTTGTTTATATCTGTTCACTGGGCTTTTTAAGCTCAGCCGCATTTCTTTTTCTACGGCAAGTTTTAGGTTGGAAGCTGGGGATTGAGTGAAGTGTGCATAGGAGCTCTTAGTGGACCACCCTGAAGACAAATCCCATTTGCATTTGGATTAGACTTTGGAGTTATCCACCATTTAGATTTGATTCAGATTTGTATTCTAGTTTGGTAGTCAGTGTGATTTAGATTTATTATGTCCTTAGTTTCATTTTGAACTTTTTTAACCTTAGTATTTATAAACGTCTTCCGCTTGCGTTTGTGCTGTTGACACCATAATGTGGCATTTTGACCCTTGTCGGGTTGGGGTGTTACAATTATGGTATCAGAGCCCAGGCTTCGACTTGTAGCACCTAAATGATGACCTGTGAAGATTTGGCCCTTAGGTTAGCACTATAGGAGCTTATGACATAACCTTGAGGATTTGCGTTAGGTTTTTCCCTATAGGAACTGGTGAGCATTGGGTAGATTATATGATAAGGCATTTGTTAGATATCTTTCTTCCGCACCACTCTGATTTGTGCCTTTGCTTTTAGCTAAGCCCTTATAAGTCCATTCGTTCTGGAGATTTAGAAAATATAGCGGGATACGCAACATAAGCTTAGTAATCTAATAAGTTTAGAATACTCTGAGAATTTTGTAGTAATGCCTTACAAGTTTCACTTTATGAGGTTATCACATTCTTTCGAACTTCGATCTTTAATTCGTTTGATAATCGTTTAGATGCCTTTTCGTCCGTTCAGAGAATTTTAATATGTATGAATCCGATGTGTTCGACACGTTCTGCGGTTTCTCTTGCTATTGCTAAGCATATTAAGGTCCCCTCTACACTATTAGAATTTGCTATACCTAGTTCTACCTCTATAAGATATCTTTTGATTATCAACCACGAGTACAGGAATTTCCCATTACCTTTTGATGATAAGATTCGTTTTGCTAAATCTGTCTCCTTCGGAAATGTTTTAAAGTTGATTTGATCTGGTGTTGATAGGTTGTTTAGTCACGACTTAAGGTAGAATATGATTGCAATAAAGGCATGTTTATCTGATGCAAGTATTATGACGCCTGGCCAACGTGATAATAGTTACATCATATAACTTGAATTTATTGGATCATAGGATGTCTTGAGAAGTTACAAATATCATCCGCTTCAGGTGTTTCATATCCGTTGGATCATATTCATTATGATTTTTGTTCTGTGGAGAGCCTGGGGTTATCCTAGTTTGTCGAGATCGAGTCATGAGAAATAAAACCCTTCCTTTGTGAAAATTCTTTGGAAGAGTCATCCCGAGCGCGAAGCTACTTGGGAGACTAAAGAATCTATGCGTGCTAGTTATCCACATTTCTTTTCGTGATTCGGTATTCCATTTCGCGGACGAAATTTTATTTTTAGAGGGGAATAATTATAATAACCTGGAATACGAGATAACTTTTGATAACTTTTGAAAGTTTAATACAAATATTTCATAAGATTTTTGAACATTTGATTAACGTAAATGTTTAGGTTATAAGTATGATTACGAAATAAAAATACTAAGCCTACTATTATACAAAATTCATATCCTAAGTCATAATAAATTCGACATAACCTAAGTACTAATGAAATTCGGCACAAACCTTCATTTCATTTGAGACGTCACACGTTCATAAGTCATTAAGGTCCGATTACTAATTTTTAATTTGTACTCAACCTATGTTTTAAACTCTATCACACGACTACCCTAAGTTCTATATGGGGTCCGGTTTTCATTTAAAATATGTACACAACATCACTACTTAAATGTGGCTAGATACATTGAAGATTTGAAAATGAATAAGTCTCACTTATCCCCTTTAGACTCGGCATTCTCTTCACCTGATATTCCTCCATCCTTTTATTATATCAATCAGTATACCACACATTTCATCTCTCACACTAAACCCTAATAAACACATTCTACAATTGGCTGCTCCCATTTTTCCCAAGAAGATCAAGTACGAAGGTTGCTTTGGCGTTCTAGGCTTGGTGAAAGCTAAGTGGTGATCGTGGGTATTCATTATTTGGTGTGATCGTGCATGGTTCTGGTTCTATAGGAGTGTGGGTTTTGGTTCGAAAAGATTCTGGTCCTTGTGTTCTGTTTCGTTCGTTCAATCCGACCTAGAGGTATCCCACAATTGTTCTTGCGTTTCACTGATCTTTAAGATACATATGTATGCGTATAATCATGTAAACCTAATCATTGTTTCGTTAACATGAGTATATAAATGAGATATAAGTCACATGAAACCATGAATATATATGTGCCTACGATCTGTTTTGTGTCGACAGTTTGGGGTCGTGTATAACCTGTCTGTATCGTATCGCGCGAGCTGTTTTGAGGTCATGTTTAGCAGCCCTTAGTTGATCTAACGTCATCATATTACAAACCCTAAGAACACATTAAAATGATTATATATTGAGGCGTATAATATGTAGACTTAACCTGTTGTAGAAAGTGTAAAATGAACTATATATAAGCTACATAAAATCATAAATTTACGAAACGCATATGTCGATCTTGTTTCTGTTTGGATCATTCGAACCTGTTTGTACCTATATCTATAATCTGGTATTTAAGACCCTAATATGATACATGATAAACAATCTAAAACCTGAAAGAAATAAAGGAGGGGACGTGAGTGTTTATTTCGTGAAGAAGGGTGTGGGTACGTGTGGTTTAGATGATATCTTGGACTCATGGTAAAGTGTTCGAATGTATGTGCATGCATGGGATCACGTGGGGAGGTTTAATCGTGTGTGATTTCATATAATATTTGTGGGACATATATTAGAGTTTTGGGTGTGAGTTATGTGTTTCATAATGGCTAGAAGAATGCATGTTTAACATGTATAAAACAAAAGTGAAATGTGAATATATGTGTGAAATTTTGTAATCTGTTTTGGGGCTTGTAAAATATATATGTGTGTGTATGCATGTGTTTGTTTCGAGTGTGTGTTACGTGTTTGGTTCGAAAATAAAATGAATACAAGGGTGTGTTTGTTTGTGTACGAGAGTGTGTAAGTGTGTGTGGGTTCGAATGTGTGTAGGAGTATGTGGGTGTATTGTTCACGCCTAATTAAGTCGGATATACGTTTAATGTGGCTTCTAAAAATTGGCTAAGTCCTAAGTTGGTCGTTATGAAATTAAGTTACAATATATACCCTAAACTTTACTAGAATGACATAATAAACCCTAAACTATGATAATTGTCGTTATTAACCTTTAACTTTACTTAATTATAAATAGTAACCCTAATTTATGAAAGTTACTAATTCGGGAAACTTTCTAATTCGGGAAAGTTACTTAATTTAGAAAGTTACTAAAAATGGAAGGTTTCTAAAAATAGAAAGAAACCCCAAATGTGTAATCTGATTAAATGAGCTTGTAATTAATACGTCACTATTAATTTGTGTAGATTCCGTGAAGAGGGAGTGATCCGTCTCTTGTGAATCTTTACTCATTTGATTGCTTTGCATAAGGTACAGATATTCCGTCTTTTTTTCAGTAAGGGCATCCATTGGTATGGTTATCCGTTACTGCTATTGATATCCGTTTTGATATTCGTTTTGATATTTGATTTGCTATCTCATTCTGATATTCGTTGGTTATCCGTTTGATATGATTCAGTTCAGTATTTGATATGATTGATTTGATATGATTATGATTATGATTGCTCTTGTATTGCCCAGCTTCTGTATCTGTATTCCTAGCCATGGAGGTACCATGACCATGTCATTGAGGCACCGGTGGCATGACACTATCTGGGGCGGTGTGATTAGTCCCCGACATTCCCATTTCTGTATAAGCTATATAGCACTTTGGCCATTACGATTATCTGAGTATGTATGCTTAGCCTAGAGCTAGTATATGTACTATATTGTTTTGCAGGGAGTGTATGGATCCATCCTAGGGAATCTGTATCTGTATCTGGTGAGTGGTTGGTGTGTGTTCCTACACCCCAACACATTTTGGTACATTGGAGTCTGTAGCTCCTTGTACAACTTATGAAATTGACAGTATATGACTTGTGATATGATTGTTTGACCTATTCGTGTATCGTGCTTAGGCAGTTGGGCAATGCACTCCGATCCTATATTGATTGATATTTGTTATGCACTCTGATTCAGTATCTGATTCATATGCGTTTCATATTCTGTTTCATCTGACATTTTCTCAGCTGGCTCTTTCCCTTTCCTTGATTTGGCATCATTTGATTCGTTATTCGCTTGATTATCGTATTTTCAGTTATTTGTTTATATCTGTTCACTGGGCTTTTTAAGCTCAGCCGCATTTCTTTTCCTGCGGCAGGTTTTAGGTTGGAAGCTGGGGATTGAGTGAAGTGTGCATAGGAGCTCTTAGTGGACCACCCTGACGATAGATCCCATTTGCATTTGGATTAGACTTTGGAGTTATCCACCATTTAGATTTGATTCTAATTTGTATTCTAGTTTGATAGTCAGTATGATTTAGAATTATTATGTCCTTAGTTTTATTTTGAACTTTTGTAACCTTAGTATTTATAAAAGTCTTCCGCTTGCGTTTGTTCTGTTGACACCATAATGTGGCATTTTTACCCTTGTCGGGTTGGGGTGTTACAAGTTGAGATCAATATAGATCTTATATTTGTCATAGATCAAAAAAACCAATCTTAGCTATCAATTTTTCATCTAGATTAATAAAAAACCATTTTCACCCTTTTTTTTTAAACAATATATATTGCAAAAGATAAATCTTCAAGCTACAAAAACTAAACCATCGCAACGAGAATTAAATTATCTATCTATAGATATGTATTTCTCTATACTTTCGACGAATTTTATTCTTTTATTTATTTATTTATTTATTTATTTATTTATTTTAAATTTTCTCCCAGAAAAATCACATATGATTTGTAAAAATCACATGTGATTTATAAAAATCACATGTGATTCGTAAAAATCAAATCACATGTGATTTTTACATATCACACGTGATTTTTTCAATCACGTGTGATTTTTCTGGGCGAAAATTTTGAAAAAAATAAGTTCGTCGAAAGTATATAATAATGCATATCAATAGAAAGATTAATTTAATTATCGTCGCGATGGTATAATTTTTTTCGCGTAACGATTAACGGTTTGCGAGATATTTAATTTTTTAAAAAAGTGTGAAATTTTATATTTTTTGTTTTGATAAAAAAAAAAAAATGAATGGTTGAGATTGGTTCATTAGATCTATGACAAATATGAGATTTATATTGAACTTTTGCCTTGCGTACATACCATATGACATAATATGCGGATACATGATGAGTGTTAATATTAAAGACTATTATTCGAATAAATGTTTTGTTACATATTATAAAAGTTTTTGTGTGGTTTTTGTTAAACATGTTGTTACTTTTGCGGTTAGTCGTGTTAGTTTGGTTACAGGGAATAGTTCAAAAAATACATACCAAAACGATTTTTTCCTTTTGTAGCATGCCTAAAATTTAATGTTGTTTATTTACCATAAATATGTCCGTATGATACATTTAGGGTGTGTTTGTTTCCCTAAGATGTTTTAGGTCTGAATCTGACTACCACATCTTACCAGTAAGAGGTGGCTAGAAAGTCTAAATCTGAATGAAATAATGTTGTTTGTTTTTTTATAATTGTCCGAATGATTTTAAGTGCTCGTTTCTGCAATTTATTTAAGTAACTTATGTAAATATGAAACATGACTTTTTATCATAAATATAACATAATTAATAAACCATCAAATATATTATATTAACACGAGTCTTCAATCTCTTATCGAGTAAGAGGCAGTAAGACAAGTCCCCCACCTCTTACTGAGTAAGATGTTATATGTCTAACTGGGTCTGACTCAAAAGAAAAAAACAAACAAGCAAAACGTCTGACCACCTCTTACTGGTAAGAGTAAGAGGGCTAGTAAGATTTTTTTTTTAAAAACAAACACACCCTTATCCGGTAACTAATACTTACATAATTTTACCTCTTCGATCTAACATATTATTTAAGATAGCATATGAAATTAAAGTGCAAGAGTAAGCAAAAAATGTGAGCGCTCCTGCACTATACGGCTTTTTTGTGTCGCCCTATCTTGCTGGAGGAAGATTTCGAAAAAAAAAAGCTGTTTCTTAGGTTCTCGCGTCCCTATGCCCAAAAAGGATGGGTGAGTTAAGTTTGAATATTCATTGATCGGGTGGATCTATATGCTCCGGGGTGGTGAGACGAGATGTAGCGCAGTCTGGTCAGTGAATCTGTTTTGGGTATAGAGGGCCATATATATACAATCTTGACAGACATTATTGTAAGTTTGTCTACTGTAATTCCCCATCCATGTTCGTTATACGCATCTACTCATTATTTAGTACTTTCATTATTATATCAACCCGATCAAACATATTATTTACTAATATATTCTTAACAATCGCTCATTTATGTGTTAAATGTCTTTACATAACACAATCTCTATCGATTTCACGGTTTTCTATTTAATCCCGTGAATTTCACGGGTTAATAAACTAGTTGTTGATTATTGAATCGAATAAGAATATGTCGTAAATGAACAACGCTTAAATTATATTAGAACAAATTGCATAATCGTTTTACAACTTCGTTATTATTGATAAGTGTTTAGATTATATAATTTGTTTTGTACATTAAAACCATGAATTCTCACTAGGCCTTTGCGTGACCCGAAACTCTTTTAAAATTTTTGCAACCCAGGTGAGCTGCTTAGGAATCAAGATATTATTTGAGACCGAGAAAAAGTAGATGCTTCCGCTGATATAAGGTAAATAAGAGGGTTTAGCGCTCCGAAAAAGCGGGGTGTTACAAATAGATATGAAGAGGGTTAATATGACGCAACTAATAAGTGAATCAAATTAAATTCTGGTTGAGCTTTGAGCAAGTTGAATCATGTCGAATTCGACTTGAATTAAAAGTTTGCTTTGAACAAGTCAAGTTTTATAATACTCTACCCATTGCTATTCTTGAATCGAACTAAATTATAGTTGACCAAAACTAAAGCTTGTTTGCAGGATCGTGAGATTTAGCAAGCCTTGATTTGTTTTTTGTTTTTTAGCAAAGCCTTGATTTGTTTGGAGTTGTTTTCTTGTAGCCTGTATGTTTTCTGTTTTTATTTTTTATTAGAGTAAACTACACCGTTCACCCTTATGGTTTGCGTTGACCGGCGAGTTTCATCATTTAACCGAAAAAAATGCACTATCCGTCCTTAAGTGTGAAACGTTATGTATCATTAGTCTTTCACTCTAACAGTCTTCAGTAACGCTCGTTATCCGTCCACGTGTGATACCCACGTGAGGGTATTTTAGTCCTTTTACCCTTCACTTTTAACTTTATCTTCTTTTAATTACCTTCATTTTCAACCATCACCACACACCAACATCTCCAACAATCTTCATCTTTTTCATATATTCATCTTCATCACCACCATTATTACCTTCATAATCCCCAAAATCAACACCCAAAAACACTGTACCAAAACCCACAAATACCAATCACCTATAGGAATGGCAACGGGGCGGGTTTGGGGCGGGGCGGCCATCCCCATCCCCAAACCCGATTACTAAAGTTCTCCCCAAACCCACCCCGATCCCCATTGGGGATCTAATCGGGGCGCCCCATTGGGGCGTGATATATGGTCCCCCAAACCCGCCCCGTATTAATCGGGGATCTTATCGGGGTGTCCTCTTTGGGTGCAATTCTTGACCAAAGTCGTATCATTTCACATTTATTGTTATTTTTAGACCGTTAGCAATAACGAACCTATTAATAATCAATTATAAATAATCCTTGTTAAGTTTTTAAGGATAGTAACACATAAAAATGATAAATTATTGATGAACTCAAATAAGTACATTTTATTATCATCATTTATCCTATTTATTTGACTTGTTTTATTATATTATCTATGAGAATCGATACATTAATGTTTACTTTAGTAATTCTCAGGTAAAAACAAGCATTATGTGAAACTTGGCGATTTTGGACTAATTATGGAGCAAAACAAGCAAGATGTCAAAAGCCTACTGAAATCCAGAAGATCAAGCTCGTTCTACTCCAGATACGCCGCAATATACTTCTAACATACGGCGTATCACTATCAAGATTTCACAAGTTACAATCCAAGTACATGCGCCGCATACAAAGATCGAGATACGCCGCATCTGAAGACGGTGTACGAATATTCCTGAATATATTAATCTTGGACCCCACGCGAAGTTAAGTCAATGCGCCGCATCTATCAACTAGATGCGCCGCATCTATCCCTCAGACAGAAACTATAAATACCCCAAGGCCAGACGAATTTCGAGAGCTTAGTTTTTAGTCGAAGACAGAAGAACCTTAGAAGCCGAATTCAGACGACCAAGTGATGAAGCGAAAAGTGTACCGCTTTTAAGGGGTCATTTAAGCCCTAAATCGTATTTATTTGATCAAATATTGCCCTAAATCGTTCCTTTTGTCATTTTAGGTACTTTTGAGGAGAAATCTGGAAAAGGAGGCATTTTGGATGTTTTTGGAGCATAAAAGTGAAGAAAACGACAAAGTCTCAAAAATCGGCTAAAAGTTACCTTTGACGGCGTCAGATTTTACTCTGGACGGCGTCATGGCTTGGCAAGAAAAGGTGGATGTGAAATTTACTCATGATAAGCCAGTGAAAATTGCATGTAAATTCTGACGGCGTCACGCTTTAACCTGATCAAGGGCGTCACGGCTTAATTCAAAGAGGGACGGCGTCACGTTCAAGGTCTGACGGCGTCAAGCCTTGATAAGCCAGAACGGATTTTGGAGAGCTAAAGAGGGACGGCGTCAAGAAGGCCATCCGGGAACCCTAGAAGCGGCGAGGTGACGGCGTCACACTCCATAAGGTGACGCCGTCAGATGTAAAAATCTATATATAGTTTTGCAATTCTTTGTCATTGGAGAGAGCTTAGTGTGGAATTTTTGGGAGAAAACCCTAAGACGATTTTAGCATCTTTTTCAAGGCTTTTTGCCTTGAGATCTTCCATGTTACATTGAAAGATAAGTTATCAATTAATCATTCAATATGTCTATGTGTTGTTTGATTCTATCTTGTTCTTGTCTTTTGTTTAACATGTTAGGCTAGATTTATCTTGTGTTTGCTTAGATCTAATGAAACTTAGCTATTGATTATTGGTTATTAGTGTGTTATTAGTTGTATTGGATGATTGTTTATCTATGTTAGGCTTAAGAAAACTGGCTAACTTCCTATTCGGTAACTTGCTTGAACGTCTTAAGAAACATGAACCAAATGCGTACTAAAGGTTTTTATGGTTGTATTTAATGCACAAGCGAATTCTAGTGATCCCATGTTAGGAGCTTCCTAGCCGGCTCGACATAGGAGTGAAGTAGGAGCTTGTAGAGTTGGGGAAGTACGTACGCCACCCCACGATTGGTATTAAGGAATACACCCGTCATCCACGCAACTAATACACACTAATCAACCGGTAAAAGATAGTTAGGGAGTAAGGAAATCTAAGTGAACACATTTCTCTACACTTAAGTTTTCACCAACATTTTACTTTCAGTTATTTTATTTTATTTGCATTCGTAGTAATTTGGGTTAGTTGACTAGCAACTAATTTCGCCCACTCTTTCAAACCCGAGATTTTACTTGCTTTCATAAAATTATAAAAAATACAAAAAGAATCTTCTTAACCCTTAGACTATTAGAGTAGTCTTTCATACCTAACGAACACTATTCCCTGTGGAGAACGATCAATCCCCCGTACTTACCACTACACTATACTACATCGGTCAGGTACACTGCCTGGTGGGGTTGTAAGCCTCTTGAGATCCCTCGAGAGGTAAAACCTGTTGTAAGGTTGCAAAACCACGCATCAAGTTTTTGGCGCCGCTGCCGGGGAATAGTTATTGTTTAGGTTGAATTTTTACTTTATAGGTCTACTCACTAGATTCCTTTCTAGTGAGATTTTTATTTTCTTTTTTTTAGGTCTTCTTTAGTCTATCTATTTTCTTCGTTTCTTTATTCGTAACCATTACCATTCGACATCATGGAAGATGGTAATATCCTTAATCCCAACAACCCACCACCACAACAACCACCACCTCCTAGAGCCCGTACTTTAGGAGAGTATTCCCGTCCTAGCCACCATGGCTATCGAAATACCATTGAGCTCACTCAAGGAGCCAATATCACACCCTTGCGATCCGACACCATCCGGTTGGTGCAAAGCGGATGCGCATTCCATGGACTTCGATCTGAAGATCCTAATCAACACCTCAAGGACTTTCTTAAAATCGTTGATTCTATAGACCTTGATGTTGCCACTCGAGAGACGACCCGATTGCGTCTCTTTCAATTCTCTCTGCGGGATCAAGCTAGTCAATGGCTAGAACGTCAACCCGCAGGATCCATCACCTCTTGGGATGATCTCACTACTCGTTTCCTTGCTCAGTTTTTCCCACCGGGAAGAACTACCAAGCTAAGGAATGATATCTTGATGTTCCAACAACGTCAAGGCGAAACTCTCTACGAGGCATGGACTCGATTCAAGGACTTACTCCAAAAAGTCCCTCACCATGGCATAGAACTTTGGCTCCAAGTCCAAATCTTCTATGACCATATCAATCTCTACACAAGGCAAACCATTGACCAATCGGCCGGTGGCAAGCTACGTGATCTAAGTGCGGAACAATCATGGGCTCTCCTAGAGGATCTTGCTCTTTATGACAACGAAAGTTGGAGTGATCCCCGTGATTTGAATAAAACGGTCAAGGCAATATCTTTGCCTTCGAACAATTCAAGCACTTCCGACCGTAGGATCATAGAACTTGAAGACCAAGTCAAGTTTCTCATGAAATCCTACGAGGTTCCTAAACTTTCAAGCCAAGTGAACAAAATCACTTCTTCATGTGAATTATGTAGTGGTCCTCACGACACTCGTGATTGCATGGAACTCCCCGAACAAGCTTTTGTGGACTACGCATCCTCGCGTACCGACGGAGCGGGAGACAAGTGGTACACTTTCAAACCCGAGCCAAACCATTACGGTGATACATACAACCCCTTATGGAAAAATCACCCGAACCTTAGGTGGAAACAAAACCAAAACGCACAACAACCCAATTCTTCCAACCCACCTAATCGTTTCCAATCAAGCGGTTCCAACTCGAACCGTACTTTCAACAACAATCCTTCCGGCAATGGTAGTACCAATAACTTTGAAGGATTGATGTCTCAATTTATGGCATCTCAAGAAGCTCGGATAGCTAGATTCGAATCCGAATTCAATCAGCAACAAACAGAGATGACCAACAAAATTGACAACTTGTTGAAAGCCCTCAATAACCAAGTGCTATCACCTCCACATAAGGACGCTAGGAACACAATTAGTGGACCCCAAGTAAAGGACCCCTCTTCATCCAAACACGTCCACTTCGTCAACATTGTCACTATCAAACCAATTGATAGAAATGAGGATGATAGTGAACCTAAGGATGAGGATAAGAAAGTCGAGGTTGATAAGGAAGTTAGGACAAGTGAGATTGAAGAAGTAGATGATGATGAGGACTACTTCAATAGGCTACCCACTAAGGAAGAGCGCGTATATCATACAAACTTATTCGATGACCCCGAGACACCATACTTCCTAGGTAGACCAATCATTGAAATAGGCGACCCTTCTAATCTCAACATACCATGTAACATCGGACATTTGCATGTGTGGAAAGCCTACATCGACCTTAGATCACCCATAAACATCATGACTAGAGCCCACTACAACTTGATAATGAAAAATCAACTTGGGTATAGGATGCTCCCTGACAAGGGTTGGATGAGTAACTTCACGGGAAGGGTTAAGGGATAACCGGTTTATGTAGGAAACTTCACCTATGTCACCGACTTTGTAATTGTAGAAGATATCCGCCCAATAGTCGATGCGTCCTTAACTCAAGTGGTTTTTGGAAAACCATTTGTTGAGGTCTCTAGAATGACTTATGAACCTTCCTTAGGGATAGTTAGATTTAAGGATGAGACCGATGAAGTAAACTACCAAATGCCATATAAGATAGAACAATTCCAACACTTGTCAAATGTTGAGAAGGAGCTCAAGCAAGCGGTCTACTATAGGAATGATGAGGATAGAAATAAAGGAGTAGACTATGTTATGGAAAGGATATTCGGTTTCTACAAGGATTGTTTGAAATTAGGACCGGAATATAAAACCGGGAATGAAAATGGCCTAGGAACCGTGACCGATGATGGAGTCACGTAATGTAAGTGACTTTGAGTCTAGCTACAAGACTCGTTAATAAAGAAAAGCGCTTCTTGGGAGGCAACCCAAGCTTTATTTGCTTTGTGTGTTTATTTGTTTGTTTGTTTGTTTTTATTTGTTTCCGTATGTGTGTTTAATTTTTATTCTTATTGATTCATGTTCAAAAGTAATTTGTGAAAATGCTTTATTTTGTTTTTAACTTCGTCTTAACTACATATAAAGGTATTTTGCAAAAGTTAAGTGTAAGGGAAATCTAAATCGGTTTATTAGAACACAAATGAACATGAATCGTAATAATATTAAATGAACATACATATTAGTATTTGTTTGAGTCAAATGCTTGTATCGAGTCATAATGATGTTTTGCAGGAT
Organism: Artemisia tridentata subsp. tridentata; assembly: GCA_021014915.2. NCBI lineage: Eukaryota > Viridiplantae > Streptophyta > Magnoliopsida > Asterales > Asteraceae > Artemisia > Artemisia tridentata. Next base: position 168,819,567 of record CP139505.1, on the reverse strand, counting down.
TTCCAGGAAGTAAAGTAAAGGTTTTTTCCAGAAATTTTTCGGAAACTTAAAATGAAAATTTTTGTCAGGTCATTTCTGACGGCGTCAGGGTTTATAACCTGACGGCGTCAGATTTAATTTTCAGAAATTTTTGAAAGTTTTGTTTTCATAAAAAGTTTTTATTAAAATCTCCAACTTATAATCTCCAGGAATCTGCAAAGTTATCATTCCACAAGCATTATATCCTTATATATAGATTTTATCCCGCCGATGTTATGCAGGTTTTCGTGTTTGTTTTCTCAGGTTTAACAGGTTATTTTGGACAAGGAAATGTTTTGAATCAAGCTTATGGCGATGCATTAGTCATGGAGCTTCAACATTACTTTGGAAGAAGATTTAACCGTGTTACTTCATTATCCACTGAGCGAATCAGGGGAGTATTTGATTTCATTCTTTTACTTTATGCTTTTACATCTTGTTATTTGAACATTGGGGACAATGTTCATCTTAAGTGTAAGGGGAGGGTAAAAGCACGATTAAGAGAATGCTATTACGCTTGATTTTTGTTTGTTTAATAGTAGATGTGTAATAAAACTGAGAGAAATACTTGTTAAGGTAATTTTAGTGCCAAATTTAAAATTTTTTACAACACATAGGAGTGAAACTTTGATCTTAATGAGCGTCTCACGGATAGGAGTTATATGACTAGCACAAAAACCGTACCACTAAAAAATTTTCCACCCCCAAATATGTGAGGTTCGCCCCTAGAATTGGTAGGAAAAGCATTTATGCTATGATGTGTGTACCGATAGCACTTAGATTCTAAAACTTGCGTTAGGACCATTCCGAGGCCACAAGTGAGACTACGTTCGTGTAGTTAGATTTACTACATGATAAGAGGCATTAGGATTAACCCATTGTTTTACACCTGTGTTTTTGTTATAATTACTTTGGCTACATTGGTCAAGTAATTCTCCCACACCCTTTGCGTTGTACTCATTTTTAGTACACGATACCCCTAGTACACCCCTCAGAGCCTATCTTTTCGTTTCGACCTTTAAGCATTTTACTTAAAGGAAGAATTTGTTTACACCCCACTTAAATGTACACCCAAATCGCCTTAGCCTACCTTGTATGCACTCATTTTTAGTGCATTATTGTTACAACATTTGTTTAAACCCAAGTTAATTATCTAGTTGATTACATGGTTGCTAAGTCGAGTCATATCCTTGTACATATTATTTTGGGACGATTGGGACTCATGGGTAAAGTACTAGTGTAATGGAGTAATGGGGAAGAACATCATTTATTACCCCCATATGTGCTAAATATTTTAAAAGTACTCCAAGTTTTTCAATTATCTTAATTCGAGTCATTAGAATAGTTATTTGTAAAGTTATGTAAAAGTTCAAGTGTAAGGGGAATGCAATGCCCCTATGATGTATTATTTTGGATGGTAGGGCAAGAGTGTATGAAAAAAAAAAAAAAAAAAAAAAAAAAAAAAAAAAAGAAAAAAAAATCGAAAAAATCAAGAAAAATACAAAAAAATGAGAAAAAGAAAAATAGAAAAAAACATACGGACTACCATCCCGTTTCATTTTATGTTTATTTTTATGTTTTTGTTATTTTGTTATTTTGTTTCTAGCTTAAGATTGAGTCGAGTCTTGGCTTAGCAACATTGTATAGTTCATGTAATTGATCAAGATCTTTAACTCGCCACCAGTAAAATATCCTTTATCCAACAAAACCGTGTTTTCCTTTTCCCTACACCTAACGTTATAACCCATTTAAAAGCCCTCTTTGATAGTTTATCTTAGGTGCTTACGCCTAGTGGAGGAGGTTTTCGATCCTTTCCCAAGCCTATGGTAATCTATTTGCTATGACAGGTAGTGAGAGATATTATCCGTTTTCATTTATTAGATTTATTTTGATGACACTTGAGAGATGTGAGTATCTAAACACTACTTGTGAGGTGCTAGTTTATAATCTCCGTGCTTATTATGATTGAAGTGGAACGATTATTTGTTGTAATTACTTTTATGTTTGCATTAAATGACCCCTAACCTGTATTTTGATTAGAATAAAAGCGCATTTGCTTGAGGACAAGCAAATCTCAAGTGTAAGGGTATTTGATGAAGCGAAAAGTGTACCGCTTTTAAGGGGTCATTTAAGCCCTAAATCGTATTTATTTGATCAAATATTGCCCTAAATCGTTCCTTTTGTCATTTTAGGTACTTTTGAGGAGAAATCTGGAAAAGGAGGCATTTTGGATGTTTTTGGAGCATAAAAGTGAAGAAAACGACAAAGTCTCAAAAATCGGCTAAAAGTTACCTTTGACGGCGTCAGATTTTACTCTGGACGGCGTCATGGCTTGGCAAGAAAAGGTGGATGTGAAATTTACTCATGATAAGCCAGTGAAAATTGCATGTAAATTCTGACGGCGTCACGCTTTAACCTGATCAAGGGCGTCACGGCTTAATTCAAAGAGGGACGGCGTCACGTTCAAGGTCTGACGGCGTCAAGCCTTGATAAGCCAGAACGGATTTTGGAGAGCTAAAGAGGGACGGCGTCAAGAAGGCCATCCGGGAACCCTAGAAGCGGCGAGGTGACGGCGTCACACTCCATAAGGTGACGCCGTCAGATGTAAAAATCTATATATAGTTTTGCAATTCTTTGTTATTGGAGAGAGCTTAGTGTGGAATTTTTGGGAGAAAACCCTAAGACGATTTTAGCATCTTTTTCAAGGCTTTTTGCCTTGAGATCTTCCATGTTACATTGAAAGATAAGTTATCAATTAATCATTCAATATGTCTATGTGTTGTTTGATTCTATCTTGTTCTTGTCTTTTGTTTAACATGTTAGGCTAGATTTATCTTGTGTTTGCTTAGATCTAATGAAACTTAGCTATTGATTATTGGTTATTAGTGTGTTATTAGTTGTATTGGATGATTGTTTATCTATGTTAGGCTTAAGAAAACTGGCTAACTTCCTATTCGGTAACTTGCTTGAACGTTTTAAGAAACATGAACCAAATGCGTACTGAAGGTTTTTATGGTTGTATTTAATGCACAAGCGAATTCTAGTGATCCCATGTTAGGAGCTTAATAGCCGGCTCGACATAGGAGTGAAGTAGGAGCTTGTAGAGTTGGGGAAGTACGTACGCCACCCCACGATTGGTATTAAGGAATACACCCGTCATCCACGCAACTAATACACACTAATCAACCGGTAAAAGATAGTTAGGGAGTAAGGAAGTCTAAGTGAACACATTTCTCTACACTTAAGTTTTCACCAACATTTTACTTTCAGTTATTTTATTTTATTTGCATTCGTAGTAATTTGGGTTAGTTGACTAGCAACTAATTCCGCCCACTCTTTCAAACCCGAGATTTTACTTGCTTTCATAAAATTATAAAAAATACAAAAAGAATCTTCTTCAACCCTTAGACCTATTAGAGTAGTCTTTCATACCTAACGAACACTATTCCCTGTGGAGAACGATCAATCCCCCGTACTTACCACTACACTATACTACATCGGTCAGGTACACTGCCTGGTGGGGTTGTAAGCCTCTTGAGATCCCTCGAGAGGTAAAACCTGTTGTAAGGTTGCAAAACCACGCATCACCAAGCAGCACAAGACACACCCTAAACGAAGATACAAGAGCTGTAAGAAGGTCCTGCATGTATTCAATTCATTAAGTAGTTTTGTTTTATTGTATTAGTACACTTTAATTCATCAGGATTGATGGGCTTGTGTCATGTGACTACGGAAAATCATGCACTCCCCTTAATATTGCTTTCCCATTAATTAAAGTTTATATGTTGATGTCTTTGGTGACTTTTATTAGTGCATTAATAACCTCTGTGTCTAGCTGAGCATTGCTTGGGTCGCCATGCCCCTTCCTCGCCTATTTGTTTTAGCGTCTCTTGAATAAATAGGATAGACATAAGTAATCATTAAGGGTTTACTCGCCGATAAGATTAGAGCCAACGAGATAGGTTTAATTATATACACTTCATATAAAACTAGCAATAAAACAAATGACAAGCTACTTAATTATCAGGACAGGTCTTCTTATTGTCTCAAGTATCTATCTGTGTACGTGTGTGCTAATCGCTGATTCGTGCTCATTAGTTTAGTTTTTATTTAATCATAACCAAACCGTGCCAGTCTCTCAGGCTGAACCCCCTTGCGTTAGATTAGGTTGTACAGCTAACTTAAGATATTAAAATACTGATTAGAATAACTAGATAATATGTTCCACTCTTAGTGATCGACACTCTACTTACCATTATATTCATACTGACCGGGTACACTGCTCGTTAAGTGTGTGTGTTATTGATAAGTCGGCTAAATATAAATTTAAAAATTGAGTAGGCATTAATACTGCTAAACCGCAACGACACATCACGCGCATCAGTTATACCGTCAACAATTAAAACTTAAAAATATGACATTAAACGAGTTTTTATAATCACAATTTTTCATTCTTACAAATATAAAAAAATTAGAGTAATATTTTTCTATTACGTAAATACTAACAAAATATTATATAAGTATAGATATATTTGTATATGTGTATATATTAATCGGGCGGGGCTAGGATTTCCCGCTCCCCGCCCCAAACCCGATTAAAATCCCCGTTTAATCCCCAAACCCGCCCCGTAACCCGATTAGCATGCCCTGCCCCGCTCTAATTAGTTCGGGTTTCGGGTTACCACCATAATGTTTACATAGATCTAACATAACCAATACCATTGCTCTAGCCTCCGGCCACCACGCGTCCATGCTACCACTGCCAGCCCACACCGCCATACAATTGTCACCGCCATCACTACAACCACCACACCGCCACTAACATCATCTACAGCACAATATAACCTACCACACCACCACATATTGATGATAAAACCCACTTGTAGGTACAAATGTTAAAATTAAAACACATATAAAGTGATAAAACCAACTTGAATGTCAACAACAATAGCGATTTTCACCCAGATCTGTGGTCGAATCTTGCTTCTCACACAAACTCAAATGTTGGGGATTTTTGTTTAGTGAAAATATGTTGAAGCTCTTGACGTGATGATGATGATTTCGAGTTTTTGATGACGTCATCGATAGTAAAGCTGTTGACGTTAAGTGATTTGATCATTATAATAATCGAATTGTTGAAGCTGATGACGTCATTGATTCAAATGTGTGGTTCATGTAATAGATTCATTGTTAATAAAGCTTTACTAGCTAAATTTTAATATATGTGGTTGTTCTTTTTGTTATAATCGAGTTGATGTCGATGGCGTCATTGACTTAGAATTTGTTGATGTTGAGTAGTTTAATACTAGATCGTATTGTGTAGTTGAAAGAATTTGTTAGTTTTTAAAGGTTTTTGTATATATCACAATGGTGGTATATGGTTTTTGAATTGAATATTTTAATTTGATTTAATTTGGTTTTTTTTTTTTTTTTTAATTTAAAGTTGTTTCTGATTTTATAAAAGATGGTGAATAGGAGATGGTGGTTGACTGGTGGGTAATAGGATATGAAGATGAATAAAAGAAAATGAAATTAAAAAGAATAGGAAAAGACCAAATATCTTTATGTGGGTATCACTTTTTGCCACTTAACGAAAATTAGTAAGCACCATTAGAGTGAAGAACTAACGATACATAACGTTTCGCACTTAATGATGGACGGTGTATTTTTTTGGTCAAAGGACGAAACTTGTCGGTCAACGCAAACCACAAGGACGAACGGTGTAATTTACTCTTTCTATTATTATGATGATCTTTAGTTGGGCCTTGATTTGAGGAGGTGTCTCATTTTAACGAATTACTTGGCCTTTTGAAAAAATGCAAAATTAAATTCATTAGACCGAGTTCACGTACACTTGGCCTAACACTAATTACTCGAGCCAAACTTGTCTCGTTGATCTACACCGTTACATACCCTTCAACTTTGGCTTATATAATTATGTTGTTCAATATAAGTATCGGTGGTTTGAAGACTTTGAATTTTCTTTATAGCAAAAAAAGATTGCATAATCTATCACAGAAAAGGCTCATTAACAACAATAAAAAATAGAAAAAATTACACAGATGGTCCTTGTGGTTTACACGGATTTCATGTTTAGGAGCTATTTCATTTTAATTAGGCCACAGATACCTATTTTGTGAAACATTGCACGCGTTTGGTCCCTAAGTAGGATGGACGTTATCTTTGACCGTTAAGTGTATAAATATTATTTGCCTGTTAGTCCCTCCGTTTGTATCTTTTGCATCGTTAGTCCTCATTTTTTAAAATGAATTAAAAATGGCAGTTTCCGGCTACAAACCCAGTTTCCGGCTACAAACCCAGATTCCAGCTACAAACACATGGCATATATAATCCCAATCATACTAACTCCTTTGTAAACGGAAGCTTCCAACAAGATCACAGATTTTCGAAACAAGATCCAATTCGATCTAAACACAAATCCTTCATCGATCTTGTCAAACAAACTGTATTGTGAAACGAACAAGAAACACTTTACCTCACAAACAAGAAATCCACAACGCATTTCGCTTCTCTGAGCCGACTGACTTCACACAAATCCACAACACATAACCCATGACATCATATTTATTTCATCTAATCCTAGACCCATCTACCATCTCAGCTGCCTTTGTTGAACCCGACATTTAAGCGACACTGATAAATATTACTCAGTTTCTTGCAAAACCGAATGACCTCAACAACTGATCTTCATATCAGTCCCACCAACAAATAATCATATCAACACTCATACTCCCAAATCACGAATCCACTCATACTCCCAAATAATCATATCAACACTCATACCACCACCATTATTTTCCGACAAATAAACCACCGCAACCAAATCATCCGGATATGACTAAAACTAAACAGCCTTCAAATCCAATTATTTTTCTGAAACCCATCAAATCCAATTCAAATCTAATCTTTTAACACTTATACCCAAAGACAGATAAAGAAGTAGAAGTCCAAAAAGGATATGAATATGAAACAGTCAAAAGGATATGACTAAAACTTAACAGCCTTCACAAGTCTTTGTTCTTAAAGTAAAAAAGAATTATTAAAGACAGATAAAGAAGTAGAAGTCCAAAAACGAGTCAAAAAAGAATTATTATCTCAGGTTGTTTGGTATAATGTATCTCGTTTGAGATTTCAAGATCTTTGTAGATCCATACCAAAAACTCATCATTGATCTATAAGAAGCTCAACTTCTTTTAACTATACGAAATCCTTAGAGAAAAATTTATAACAATTATGTTATACTCTTTCTCTCGTTCATTAAAAGAAACACAAATCAAACAAGCCTACCCGAGACCTTCATTAAGAAGATCTTGAAGAAGACATGATGTGCTATTTTTTAAGAATATCACCACGTATGCGAGATGGATTCAATCGAACCGCCATTAATGTCTGCGAGATGGATTCAATCGATTGTCTGTGGGTTTTGATTTTTTTGTAATTTAGATCAGTTGTTGTTTAATTCATATGAGTTTTGGTTGTTTTCCGGTGGTATATCTACAAGGTTGAAAATGTAGGGGTGATGGAATATAGGAGGAGTTATACTGCAAATGAGAGAGTGTTTAGTTTGGTAGGTGAGAAGTAAAATGACAAAAATACCCTCATGTCTTCGACACGTGAGGGACTCAACAATAGACTCTAACGGATATTGGTCAAAAGGACTAACGATGCAAAAGATACTAACGGAGGGACTAACGGGCAAATAATATTTATACACTTAACGGTCAAAGATAACGTTAATCCAACTTAGGGACCAAACGCGTGCAACGTTTCACAAAATAGATATCTGTGACGTAATTAAAATGAAATAGCTCCTAAACATGAAATCCGTGTAAACCACAAGGACCATCCATATAATTTTTTCTAAAAAATATATCTAAGCCTTCAAAGGAATAAAAATCTAAGAACCAATCCTTTCAATTTTAGGAACATGAACCGGGAAATCATCAATCTCATCCGACCATGGATTTTTCTCCTTAGCTGGATCGATCGTCTTTAAAGCCTTCCAAACAGCGCTGTTACATTTGAACCCGGAGCCAAAAGCAATTTGCCATGAGCGATCACCCTTCCGTATCCTACCCTTGGCCTCAGAATATGCTAATTCGTACCACAATGAACTGCTTGAAGTGTTGCCAAACCTATAGAGAGTCATTCTAGATGGCTCCATGTTCCAGTCAGTCAAATTAAGATTTTTTTCTATCTCGTCTAGAACCGCTCTTCCTCCCGCGTGAATGCAAAAGTGCTCAAACGCAAGCTTGAAATCCGGGATGTAGGGTTTGATTTTCATTTGAAATACTTTTCTTGCAACTAATGTTATGAAAAATAAGAGTTGTTCAGACATGGGAAGCACTAATGGTCCAAGTGTTGTGATGTTTGTTTTTAAGGCTTCACCGGCAACTGCCATAAGGTCTTTCGAAAGAGCCACACCTATTTTCTTGTTCTCGTCTTCTTCTTGGAATACACAACTGTAACACTTGTTGTCGGCACCTTTATGTGTACGAACAGTGTGAATCAGTTGATACTTTGAGCGACGACCATCAGAAGACTTGTTTGATAACAAAACTGCTGCTCCTCCCATTCGAAACAAACAGTTTGAAACAAGCATTGAACGATTATTCCCAAAGTACCAATTTAACGTTATGTTTTCCGTGCTAACAACCAACGCATATGAATTCGGGTTCACCTATTTTTAACAAACAAACAAAAAAGGTTAGTTTTCGAATAGTCAACTTACGAAGCAACTCTTCTATATATACGTCATAATCAAGATTGCAATCTTGAAATATATCCAATAAAACATGTTTCCCTACAATCTCAATGGATCATATCTTTTAGTTTTTTACAAGAACAATTTTTAATGCTGTAAAAGCGCTGTGCACAAATGATAAATTATTGATAACCATCACGGATCATATAATAAGAATTAAAATACTTATGGTGTAAAAACTAAAATGTGTATCGGTATTGTTTATAGTGAGATTGTAATACTTTCCTTTAAAAAGAAAAAGTCATCGATCGATATAGAAACTATTGTTAACCGGTGTCCATTTTAGCGCTAGTCAGTGGCGGAGCCAGGAAATTTAACCAAAGGGGGCAACGAGAAATAAGAAAGATACGATAACGGATCCAATTGTTTTTTGGGTAAAATTTAAAATGGGTCGGGTCGGGTCAGTTGTAATTAAATGCAAAGATACCTTTTTTTAAGGCAACTAACACTAACTAAATGAACGATAAAAAAAATCAACCAATAATGTAAGTTTATCAAGTTTCATTGTAAATAAGATCAACCAACTCGGCAACTCGCAAATCTAATTTCACGTATACCCAACTACAAATGAAAGTAAAGTAAGCTCAAAGTAATTAAATTTGTGTCAAAATAATCAGATATCTCTAAATCACTTTTATCAATAACAATATGAATGTTTTTTTTAGATCTTAAATAAGATCGATCTTTAAAGAATTAAACTAAAACTAGACGTGTATCGTGCATATCGACGATATTTTATAGTTTCAAATATTTATAGTTGAGATATTTTTATACTCTAAAACGGCTTTTTCATATTCTTTTCTCTAGAAGTTATGTGTACGAATTCGAAATGAAGAAGAAGCAATTACCTGCAAAAGTTGTTTTGCGAGATCAATAGAGATCAATCCAGCACTACAACCCATTCCACCAAGGTTATAGCTCAAAATATTTCCTCTAAGCTTGTAATGATTCACAATCATGGAACTTAATGATGGTGTTGGACAAAACAAACTACAATTCACTATCAATATCCCGATATCCTTAGGTTTCACCCCAGTTTTCAGCAACAAGTCATCTATGGCACCAAACATAACCATCTCAGCCTCTTTTCGCGCTTCAGCCATACACGGATTTGGTGGAACTTGCAAAACCGCCTCAGGAAAATACGTCTTTTGTCCTAATCCAGATCGTTCTAAAATCTTCTTTTGAAAGGCCAAATTCTCTTCAGTAAATGTCCCTGCTTGTGTTGATCGGTCCATAAATATTTCCCTTGTTACAATTCTAGCGTCTTCAGGTTTGTAACATGAGAAATCGACTAGATACACCTTTTTTGGTCTCTTCATAAAATATAAAGTAGCTAGAAACACTAACAAGGCTGAGCATATGACAACGGAGACTAGGTTGAACCGAAGCTGGTCCCATAAATGGATCACGTCGTGTGAGGAAAGTGTCGATAAATGGACAGTCACGATAGCGAGTAAAGGGGTTAGGAAGAGGTACATAGCGTGTGAGATTAAGTAATGGTAGCCTAATTTAACGTATTTTAGTTTTATAGAGAGGATGAAATTAGGAAGAATTGTGGCCGTTGTGACAACCGGTGGTGATCGCTGATGATCCGCCATGGATTACCACCCTATAAAGTTTGTGAGAATTGAATTACACTGTATACAATTGATACAAGTATGTGAGGGAATTGAAGTTGAGAAAAATGGATTTTGGGAGAAAAATGGTGTGATATGAAAGAAGGGGGAAAATGTGAATTTAAAGGGGATACGGGTACACCTAGCCAACTACCACAATGAACATTATACAATATATACATTTACCGTTTACTGTTCACCATAGCACTATTCACCATGAACAATAAAAAAATAATTTAGAAAAATGATAGAAAATACCCCTGAAATAAACGACTCTTTGCAAAAAGAGTCCTTTTCCCAAAAAGTCTATTTCGAAAGTTTTGGAAAATGACACAAAGTACCCCTGAGGTCGACAACTCATTACAAAAAGAGTCCTTACCTACAAAATAAAAGATTTTTTTTTTTTTTTTTTTTTTTTCACATAATGAACAAAAACATAGTTGCAAAAAACTGATGCCAATCACCCCGGCGCAACGCGCGGCTGCCCAACTTGTTTAATTCTAAACTTCATAGTATATCAGCCTATCAGGATTGTCAAAAGATGTTTAATATGTCTAAAAGGGCAGTTTATACGGACCCCTATAGGGGGTTTGCAATCATTGCGTGCATTGAATGGTTGTACTGTATGCATCGTGGTGTTGTACTGTGTGCTTCGCGGTTTGTACGGTTGACCATATGGGGGTTTGTATAGTATACCACATGTCTAAATAACACGATGTGTTCTTTTTTTAATTGGTTACAAAGAATAAATTAAGTTATTTAACTAGTTTCCATGTTTGGTGTAGTATTAAAACAAGTTTAGAATGACAAACAAGTTATAAAAATTTACACAAGTATTTTTAAAGTTTAAATTATTATTATAAATGAATCAAATAATTTACTTAGATTGTTTGTGCAATAACAATCTAATTGACGATATTTTGGTGATCTCCTCACTTTTCTTAAACACAAACCAAAGTTAATGTTTACGAAAGTCGAAAGTGTTAGCCTGTAATGTATAGTTGAGCCCGATTCTAGAATGATCTACATATACCTATATATTGTACTATGTATTTGTGAAATGGAGGGAATCAAATCAATCATTCATACGTAACATTGACATGGTATCAGTCACCAAAACAACGATCGTAAAAAAAATCCTAAATCTAAAATTCATCCTTCCTCCCATCCTCCTATACATCGATCAATCCACCATAAAACCTTCAGTCTTCTTATTTTTCTTGTGTTGGTGATCATTGCTAGGTCAGTGACCACACCGTTATTTGTGAGTTATTCGTGCTAGGTCACGATACCGTTTGAATTGTGCTCGGTCACAATAGTCCCCATATTTCTTGTGTTGGTGATCATTGCTAGGTCAGTGATCCACACCGTTGTTTATGAGTTATTCGTGTTAGGTCACGATACCGTTTTAATTGTGCTCTGTCACAACAGTTCCCATATTCCTGTTCATAATCATTTGCATCTCCCTATTGGTTCAACCTAAACAAACTATGCAATCTACTCACATTCAACCCACTCCCCTATATGCTTCTACTAACCCTGGTTTATATTACCCGAGCCCAACCCACCCTATTGGTCCAGTAACCTACATAAGCCCACCTCCTGGCTTTGCATATCCCACGGCTCCTCAAACAGGCCTAACTTCTTATCCAAACCCAATGCCAGCCTGTAACACCCCCAAAATCTGGATTAAAAATCCGTTTTAAAAATAGTTTACATTTCCAAAGTTAAATGTCATACATCAAGTTCAATTTAAATAAAACTAGGCCCATATAACATGACTTTCCCAAACCAGAGTTTAACGCATGTGCAAAAACATTTCTAGTAATTATGACCGATGCCATGCCCTGCTGTTGAATCTAACACACCTGCTAGATCTTTTAGCCTTAGTGGATCGGTAGGATGCCTATGTAATCACAAGCACACTACAAGAGAATCTCTGAGTACGAACTAGAAAAGAAAAGAACTAAGACTATGATCCTCTATGGATCGAATAATGAACTAAAAGATATTATTATTGAAGATTGTTAAGTCGTAAAAGATATGTCAAACTCATAGACGGGATGTTTCTTTTATACTGATAAGAAACCGTAACCCTAACCCGTCATACAAGAAAACGTGTGAAGAGATAAACATTGTCTCTTCTAAAAATAAATCTAACAAAACATTCTAAACATACGGGATAACAACTAACAAAACCCGCAACAACAACTACTATCAGCAGAAACAAGATAGAACTATCAGCAGTAATGAGCTTCAGCAGGAACCACAGCTATCGGCAGGAACCAGCTTTACACTATCGGCAGCAACAAGAAATATCTTATTTCCTGAATTCCTAACAATCCTCCCCTAATCTTGAGGTTGACTAGGTTAACTTGCAAGATTCCCTAAGGGTTCTGGAGTCCCTGTAAGTTCTTTGAAGACCATAGGGAGAGGATTAATCCAACAGCAGCATTAGAAAGTGATCAGCAGCAACAACTTTACCATATCAGCAGCAACAAGACACCTTCTTGACAGCAACCATGACAAAGTGTACATCAAAACATTTAAGTTTCATACTATTCTCATCACTTCCAGGTGTGTAAACTCCTGTGAGAGGTGAATCATTGAAAATTAATGGATTTGATGTCTCTTTACCAATAGCCATTACTACTGGAGTAGCCAATGTTTAGGTGTGTAAGACCATGGTACATTGATAACCATCTGATTTTTAGTTAACTAGCAACTGTAAACGGATTTAACTTGTCTTTACCTGTAGCCGTTTGCTCAGGACTAGCCAATTCTTGGGTTTCAACTGAACCTTGGTGAATTGAATACCAAATATGGATACCAATTGTCTTTACCACAAACCACACTTTTGTGGACTTGCCAATTCTTTGGATCCCTGAAAGGGTTACATCCATGGTGAATTGAGAACCATTTCAACTCTCAGGAATGAACCATGGGTGAGTTGAAGTACCCTATTGTAACCACCCGTAATTTTCTGAATATATTTTTATACGAGACTTTTCTTGTTCCTCATAAACGGATCTTTTCTGAACTCATTTGGTTTGAAAACGTGAAATTTATCTCGCGAAACGTGAAATTCGTACACAACGCGTACTGGCACAACCGACGATTTTTTTGATTATTTTATTATTCGTGAGAAACAAGACGTATGAATAGTCGTTTTTATTGGAAAAATTATTCTGAGCGCAGTGGAGATATTCTCGTGTCTTAAATCGATCGTTTGCTATCTTAAACGAGCCCCGAGCCCCATCTCAAGAAAGATAGCAAAAATGACAACTATGGTCCCTGCAGTAAACTTTATTTCTCTTTCCCTAGACTTTTGTTAATGACATATTGGTCCCTAGAGTTTTTCTAAACCTAGACCCACCTATATAAACAAACATTATACCCTCATTAGGGTATTTCACTTCATTTTACAAATAAGCAGCCGACATCACTCCTCTCTCTCCTCCCTCTCATTTCCGGCGACCTAATCCGGCCATCTGAGCCGTCACCACCTCTCACCGCCACTACCACCTTAACCCTCTCAACCTCCTCTTCACTCCTAGGTGCTTCACGCGCCAAGAAACCCACTCCCATCTATTCTTTTTTCGGTAACCCACAGTTTTTCCGGCGAAAATTCCGGCGACCCCAAGTTTGTTGCTGTAACGCGTATAGATCGAAGGTGGTTTTGGTTTGTTTGGTTCGAGTAACACCACAGCCGTCACCACGCCATGGCTGTCACCACAGCCACCATAGCCGCCTCTTTCCCTCTCATCTCCCCTCTCGTTCGCCTAGTGGTATGGTAAAACCACTCGTGTTCTTTAGTTTATTAACCGATTTTATTTATCTTTGTTATGGTTTTCGTGGATTCAAAACAGACACAAATCGTTATTATTTATTTTTGTGGTTAAAAATGGATATAAAGATTGATTAAAACTTGTTTTGGAAACTAATCGTGTGGTAAGAAATCATTTGAATTGGCTGTTTGGTTCGTTGGGTTGTTAACGGGTCGGGTCGAGACCCATTTAGTTGGTTGTGACCCGGTTTGGTCACTGGTCGTGAGATAAAACCCATAAGGGTCCGTTTGGTTTTGGCAGTTAGTTTCGTTTAGGGTTGGTCTCGGCAATATAACTAGCATTGTTGTTATTGTTGAGTTTTGATGTTGGTTTGTCTCGGTTTGGGTCGCAATCACACAAGGGTGTGAGCTTGTTGGTGCGGTTTGGGTTAAGGCGCCACTAGGGTGTCGGGTCTTGCGTATCTAGTAACACCAAGGATTATTAATGTGGCGTTAGAAGTTGTGCTACTCTTGTATTTGTTTGATGTCGACTCGGTTCAAACACGAACCAAGTGGTTTGCGTGGTGTTTTCAAATAAAACCTGGGAAGGTTGTCAAAAAGTTTTATGGGTTGTAAAGCCCACAAACAAACTATGGTTACATTGTGTCTAGTAAAACGGGCCAAAGCCCAAGGTTGGGTGTGTTTAATTGGTCATGGGCTCAATAGCCCAATATAATTGTGTCTGATATTGAAATCTTAAAGTGTTTAAGGCTTATGGTTAGATGGTTAAATGTGTTCATGTAATATTTATCGGACTAACGTTTTAACTCTCGTAGGCATATTGGTACGTTTCGGATTATATTGGGAAATTGTGAATTGGTTTTGAATTCATATCAGATTTTGATTATTATACTTGAACGTTTGGAAAATTGTGAGTCATTATCGGACTTACGATATTAGATAACGGACTTATTGAACATTTTGAGACTTGTGACGGTGTAATATATTAAACTCGAATAGAATTTAATATATTAAACACGAAATGGACACAAAATCTTCAATAAAACCAAAACTAATATTTACAAGAAAAATAACGAGACATAAACTTATAAAATATTGTAATTTCAGTTTTGGTTAGTCTCAACGACTTGAGAAAAACTAATTTTTATTAATTAAACTTATTTTTATAATAAAACATCTATGTTTTATACAAGTTATTTGGGATATCAGGGTAAATACCGAAACGTGCAAACTAATTTATTTATTCGAGGTATTTGTTTGTCATTAACTCTTAGAGTTGTCTTCCTTGGTTTGAGTTCTCGTCAGCATTCTCTCGACTATGTCAATGTCTCTTCTCCTTGGCGTGAGTTGTCTGTCGAGTCCATGTCTTCTTACCACACCACACGAAACGTTGAAACTAAACTTTTGATGAGTTTTGAAAACTGAGTAATCCACGAAAACTACGACACATTGTCTTTTATAGACTTTATTATCTTGCGCGACGTATTTTGAGATATCGTATACGTATTAGGTTGTGCCGATCCTAGACCGTTGTGTACCGCCGTGCTTGTACCCTCGTGTACCGTCGTGCCGTATGTTTTGAGATCGTTATGTTTTGCTTCTCGATGCCAGTCGTGTCAGTTGTGATCTTGCATTTCTGTTGCTAAGGTGAGTTCATAGCCCCACTTTTACTTGTTTTAACTGCTTTATAAGTTACTTGGGGTGAGATACATGCTACCATTTTGATTATGATCACAATTGTTTGGAAACTATATTTTGAACTGAAAACTATGTTTTCTACTATCTGAAACTGTATTTGAGCTGAAACAACATTTATACTTTTCTGGTACTGTGAGTGAAGCAGTAGCCACTTTGCGAACCACCTGATAAGCACTAAGTACCTTCCTTGCCAACAGCAAGTCCCTCGATCATGAACCATTAATCACCTGCGGGTGAGCGCGATTATAGTATATAGGCCTATAGGATTTGACCATCCCACCCCTGTTGACCAGGTAGGCAATATGGGTGTGCTATAATTGAGTTAACTAGGTATTTGGCAAGATACCTGGCTTTGGGGGCAACTATTATGATTATGAAATTCCGCGGTTACTGTCGACTTACGCCAGAGTTACTGGTGCTGGTTAACGCTTTGTGTGTCATGAGCTTAGTGCAGTGGTAATAACTTACGGGCGTATAACAACGTAGCCCACTTTCTTGGAAACTTGAAATATTGTGATCAACTGCTTTAATTATAAACCTATGAATTCACTCAACCTTTGTGTTGACTTTTAGCATGTTATTCTCAGGTGTTAGATCTTTTCCGCTGCATATCTTACTTTTGGAGGAGCTTGGTGAAGGGCATGGCATGGTCATAGAAGACTCTACACTTGTTTGGGACCGGTTAAAATCCTTTTTAAATCTATATCTTCCGCACTATTTTTACATGATGTAATTTAAATATTTATTATTATAAAATTTCTTCCAAAACGGTTTGAACAAAACCGTTCTTTATACCTTGTGATTGTGACAACTATCGAATAACACCCCACAACTTGTATGCTTCCGCTGATCCGATTTCGGGGTGTTACAGATGGTATCAGAGCCACAGGTTATAGAGAACTGGTATTTTCAAAAACCCAGACTATAACCATTTTTATGAAAACTTAAATCCTATGACCGGCACGTGCCTGCCTGCCAAGCCGATGCCTCGCTTGAAATTTTGTTGCATAGCATATTTGTTGAAATGTTAAACGCCATACTTGATGAGATGTATGTCTCGCTATTTAATGGTTTGTATTTCACCTCATCACTGTAAATATTTTCATCGATGCACCAAACCAGTCACGGAGTTACACTATTTCTTTGCGTAACCACATTATTTGATTCCGAGTTTGAACACCTGTTGTGGTTTTTTTTAAAGCGATTCTAAGGTAAGGAACATAGTACTAGTATAACTAAACTGAGTATCCCGAAATTCATTGATTCTTGGTTGAGAGTAGACCGATCACCTATAATTAACCAAGGATAGTGGGGACATGGCCTGATCACCTATGTCTCATAAATGAATTTTGCAATACTAAGAGTAGTTATAACAGGATTATGTTTCGGGTTGACTTTCTATTTTGGGAATGATAAGGTTTTGCATATGTGCACGAGCACCGAACATTACGAAAGTTTACACACGCGACACACTGGCATCACAACACCTCATGAACTGAAATACTTCTGGCACCGCTATATCTCTCCGCTTATATGGAATAACTGTTCATCGCCGTCTGATTACGTTCGCACCGGGTCAGGTGAGACCCGATTGGTCACCATTTTGAATTCGATCCGTTTATTTTAACTCGTCCGATATCATAACAAGCACATTTTAAGTTTATTACTTGGTTTTGGCTTTAGTCGAATTTGGATTGCGTGAGTTCTTGATTTCTGGATATCGTTGTGGAGTTGATTTTGTTTCTTCAGCCTTGTTTTGTCTCTGGTTATGTTACAGTCATCACTACCCCAATCCTTACACTCAATTAATGAACCGAGTTAGATCACTAGTCGACTAAGAAAGATTCTTCCACATCACTTGTAGGATGAACCTCTTGATGGAAGTAAACAACGAAGTAATCTTTGGGAAAACCTAGGAAACTGACAATAGGTCGATTTGTAACTCAACAGAAGCTCTAGAAACTGGTGTAGCAAACCGAGCCCCTACTTTTGGAAAAGATACCTAACCTTTCACTTATCCTCCGAGGATACTAGTAGTCTACCTTAATACCTTTTATGAAACAATGAACTGCGATAAGTATTTTAGGAAACGTATACATAAATTGATACGAAATTTTGGAAGGCATTATTCTGGGAAAGACTATTTTAGATACGTTATTCTAGGAACGCTACTTTGACAACACTATTCTGGCATACCACTTCGAATACTATTTTGGGACGGTCAACTCTAGTTACACTATCTTGAAGACGTGACGCATTGGTATAATATTATAGGGGTTGTTTTGGATACACTATTGGCATACTATTATGAGAATTGTTTTGGGATACACTAGTTGGGACACACCATTTTGAGACACGCTATTTTGAAAGTATTATTTTGGGGACACTACTCAGGAATACTATCCGAAAGCTCTATCGGGAAGACATCATCACTCTGGTATTACCTTAGACCATTAGGTCACATATCCCGTTTTCCCCTGCCCCTCAACTTGTAAGAAAGCTCGAGAACACCGCAATATAAGCCGATGAGTCGGGCGACATCATTAGCTGCATTAGGAAGTAACCTATCAGTTGAAATGGACACCTTAATAGTTTAGTTGAACGAATTGGATATTGAAGATTGTAAAGGAATAATAGCGCTCATGAGGAAACAGTAACCCTAAGTGGTAAGTAAGATTGCCTGTAGTAACCATGATAAAGCGGTTCGCCCTATTATTCGTATTTTGGAATTAATACTGGTTTAGATAACCCGAAGTATGTTATTTAAGATTTTCACACCATGGATCATAAACCATTTACCCCGAACGACCATTGACCATTTTACACCGTTACACTTTGACCGTGGGCCCATAACCCGCAAGTCGTCGACTATAGCACTGTTAGCACCCGTTATCCTTTTTGCACACCTCAAACATGTTTTACCTTTCAAACACTTTCGTTTTAATAATCACCACTAAGGGGGCATGTTAGCCACGATAAGAATAATTTCAAAACGGTACTTTAACTCCGTATATACTTATCTCACTCTCACTTACATTCGTAACTTACCGCATTTTTACTCTCATATCTCTACTCACCTCATTTTGGTCAGTTACACACTTAAACAATACAGTTTTCTGCGAGCTAAATTAGCCACTGTTTTACTTGAAAACAACAAAGCTGTGTTACTATTATCTTACTACAAATTATTTCGCCATTACTTTCGAAAAAAAAAAAAAAAAAAAAAAAAAAAACATTTTACTGTCACCCGACGAACCGTTTTGCTGCTAAATCACAAAGTAAACTACAGCTTTGCTGACATTTTACAGATAACAAATAATTTTCTCAATAACCTGTGCATTGTCGTACAAATCATCTCATAAGTTATTTTGTAACCCGATCTTTATCCTAATATTTCACAACCTTAACCATAATTTCGGTTATCATTTCATAAATAATAAGTCGTTCCCTACCACTCTATAAGCTATTCTACAAACTAATTTATAAAGTATTTTACAACCACCAAGTGAACCAGTTACCTCTATGAAAAGTGTTTTCATCCTATTACTGCATAAACCGAATAACCAACATTTCATTTTGAAAATAGATCAAAACCTTAGAGGTGGACCTCACACTTTCGCCTGCGACTATAGATAATAACCTACCAAGCTTTGATATTGTTTTATCACTGAATAAGTCGCCACATTCGTTCCCTGCAATTAGTTTCCCTCACTAGTAGCACTTGCATTGAACTAGATTGTCAATATACCATTACTCTCAAGACATTTTATTCTCTAGGAGTTCTAGACGACGCATAATCGAAACCCATTCTTTTATGTAAATCGCTTCATTGCAAAACTCTGACTTCCCTGTAGTGACGCAACTTCTGCACCGGGATGCCGAAACATCTTAGTCTATCTAACAACCATTGATACCCGACCGCACCTTGAAAATAAGGACTTTTCTCAACATAGTATCGAGCTGATTCAGACCTCTGAAGTCACTAACACAACCGTTTAAGTAAAGATACCCCCTTAGCACAAAGTTATTTCTTTTAGGGCACCAGTGCAACAAATTCGGCTAGGGCACCTTTTAGTATCATTTAACAAGTTGGAATACTTGCACCTTAGAGTGTCGCCTGATATTAAACATTGAACCCCGCTCAACGTTGGCAACTAGATCTTTCCTTGGATATTTGGAACCACAGATTGACGTACATGTTCAAT
Source organism: Artemisia tridentata subsp. tridentata (assembly GCA_021014915.2). Taxonomy (NCBI): domain Eukaryota; kingdom Viridiplantae; phylum Streptophyta; class Magnoliopsida; order Asterales; family Asteraceae; genus Artemisia; species Artemisia tridentata. Next base: position 168,799,455 of record CP139505.1, on the reverse strand, counting down.
TATCCTTCCTCTCTGATATTCTTACTTTTAAGGATTTTTATTAAAATGCTTTTAGATCAACCTTGGGGACCGTAATTACATTTTTCTAAAACACATATTTTGAGGATTAAGATCTTCTGGTCAACCCTTATCAACTTTGCTGCGAAATGTCAAACGCAAAATCTTACGAAATTTTTTTTACCCATACCAGGTTTGAAAACCCGATTTTTTTTTAAAGTTTGTAAAATCTCTTGAAACTGTGTCATCTTACGCAGCTGAAAATTCCTGACAAAGAAAAGTTTAATGCCTGGAAAATTATTTTGGTCAAAACCGTGTAAATACTTACCCAAATAAGATTTTCAAACAAAACGCCATAGGTAGGATTCAAACACCCTACACCTTGCTCAACCTACAAACGTCCAACCACTAGACCAACAGCCCTTTTTGTGTCACTAGAGTATAAACCCTACATTGGAATTAGAATCTGAGGATTTGAGAAGAAACAGCGCTGGTAAAATTTTGAGACCTGTATAATTAAGATTTGAATTGTTTCCCTCTGTTAACCTTAATCCGAAAATCATTGTACCCCACCAAAGAACTAGAAGGAGACAACTTATGGCAGACCACTTAAGTACCTTTCCACAGTCAAGGATAACCCCTTAGAACAGTCCGGAGAGGCCTGAACATGTTAACAGTGCCACCACCTTTCCACCAACACCATTCCGCCGGGTAACCAGAACCAAATCGCGAGGACGCGATTCCTTTTTAGGAATACGTGATGTAACAACCGACAAATTTCTTAAACTTGTTTTACAAGCCAAAACAATCATTTTGATTTTTCCTTAGTTTGTAAACCCCTTCGAAACCAAAACTAATAAGTTAAACTGAAATCCGGGACGGATTTCCAAATATGATGTATGTGCTGTAACCACCCGTAATTTTCCGAATATATTTTTATACGAGACTTTTCTTGTTTCTCATAAACGGATCTTTTCTGAACTCATTTGGTTTGAAAACGTGAAATTTATCTCGCGAAACGTGAAATTCGTACACAACGCGTACTGGCACAACCGACGATTTTTTTGATTATTTTATTATTCGTGAGAAACAAGACGTATGAATAGTCGTTTTTATTGGAAAAATTATTCTGAGCGCAGTGGAGATATTCTCGTGTCTTAAATCGATCGTTTGCTATCTTAAACGAGCCCCGAGCCCCATCTCAAGAAAGATAGCAAAAATGACAACTATGGTCCCTGCAGTAAACTTTATTTCTCTTTCCCTAGACTTTTGTTAATGACATATTGGTCCCTAGAGTTTTTCTAAACCTAGACCCACCTATATAAACAAACATTATACCCTCATTAGGGTATTTCACTTCATTTTACAAATAAGCAGCCGACATCACTCCTCTCTCTCCTCCCTCTCATTTCCGGCGACCTAATCCGGCCATCTGAGCCGTCACCACCTCTCACCGCCACTACCACCTTAACCCTCTCAACCTCCTCTTCACTCCTAGGTGCTTCACGCGCCAAGAAACCCACTCCCATCTATTCTTTTTTCGGTAACCCACAGTTTTTCCGGCGAAAATTCCGGCGACCCAAGTTTGTTGCTGTAACGCGTATAGATCGAAGGTGGTTTTGGTTTGTTTGGTTCGAGTAACACCACAGCCGTCACCACGCCATGGCTGTCACCACAGCCACCATAGCCGCCTCTTTCCCTCTCATCTCCCCTCTCGTTCGCCTAGTGGTATGGTAAAACCACTCGTGTTCTTTAGTTTATTAACCGATTTTATTTATCTTTGTTATGGTTTTCGTGGATTCAAAACAGACACAAATCGTTATTATTTATTTTTGTGGTTAAAAATGGATATAAAGATTGATTAAAACTTGTTTTGGAAACTAATCGTGTGGTAAGAAATCATTTGAATTGGCTGTTTGGTTCGTTGGGTTGTTAACGGGTCGGGTCGAGACCCATTTAGTTGGTTGTGACCCGGTTTGGTCACTGGTCGTGAGATAAAACCCATAAGGGTCCGTTTGGTTTTGGCAGTTAGTTTCGTTTAGGGTTGGTCTCGGCAATATAACTAGCATTGTTGTTATTGTTGAGTTTTGATGTTGGTTTGTCTCGGTTTGGGTCGCAATCACACAAGGGTGTGAGCTTGTTGGTGCGGTTTGGGTTAAGGCGCCACTAGGGTGTCGGGTCTTGCGTATCTAGTAACACCAAGGATTATTAATGTGGCGTTAGAAGTTGTGCTACTCTTGTATTTGTTTGATGTCGACTCGGTTCAAACACGAACCAAGTGGTTTGCGTGGTGTTTTCAAATAAAACCTGGGAAGGTTGTCAAAAAGTTTTATGGGTTGTAAAGCCCACAAACAAACTATGGTTACATTGTGTCTAGTAAAACGGGCCAAAGCCCAAGGTTGGGTGTGTTTAATTGGTCATGGGCTCAATAGCCCAATATAATTGTGTCTGATATTGAAATCTTAAAGTGTTTAAGGCTTATGGTTAGATGGTTAAATGTGTTCATGTAATATTTATCGGACTAACGTTTTAACTCTCGTAGGCATATTGGTACGTTTCGGATTATATTGGGAAATTGTGAATTGGTTTTGAATTCATATCAGATTTTGATTATTATACTTGAACGTTTGGAAAATTGTGAGTCATTATCGGACTTACGATATTAGATAACGGACTTATTGAACATTTTGAGACTTGTGACGGTGTAATATATTAAACTCGAATAGAATTTAATATATTAAACACGAAATGGACACAAAATCTTCAATAAAACCAAAACTAATATTTACAAGAAAAATAACGAGACATAAACTTATAAAATATTGTAATTTCAGTTTTGGTTAGTCTCAACGACTTGAGAAAAACTAATTTTTATTAATTAAACTTATTTTTATAATAAAACATCTATGTTTTATACAAGTTATTTGGGATATCAGGGTAAATACCGAAACGTGCAAACTAATTTATTTATTCGAGGTATTTGTTTGTCATTAACTCTTAGAGTTGTCTTCCTTGGTTTGAGTTCTCGTCAGCATTCTCTCGACTATGTCAATGTCTCTTCTCCTTGGCGTGAGTTGTCTGTCGAGTCCATGTCTTCTTACCACACCACACGAAACGTTGAAACTAAACTTTTGATGAGTTTTGAAAACTGAGTAATCCACGAAAACTACGACACATTGTCTTTTATAGACTTTATTATCTTGCGCGACGTATTTTGAGATATCGTATACGTATTAGGTTGTGCCGATCCTAGACCGTTGTGTACCGCCGTGCTTGTACCCCGTGTACCGTCGTGCCGTATGTTTTGAGATCGTTATGTTTTGCTTCTCGATGCCAGTCGTGTCAGTTGTGATCTTGCATTTCTGTTGCTAAGGTGAGTTCATAGCCCCACTTTTACTTGCTTTAACTGCTTTATAAGTTACTTGGGGTGAGATACATGCTACCATTTTGATTATGATCACAATTGTTTGGAAACTATATTTTGAACTGAAAACTATGTTTTCTACTATCTGAAACTGTATTTGAGCTGAAACAACATTTATACTTTTCTGGTACTGTGAGTGAAGCAGTAGCCACTTTGCGAACCACCTGATAAGCACTAAGTACCTTCCTTGCCAACAGCAAGTCCCTCGATCATGAACCATTAATCACCTGCGGGTGAGCGCGATTATAGTATATAGGCCTATAGGATTTGACCATCCCACCCCTGTTGACCAGGTAGGCAATATGGGTGTGCTATAATTGAGTTAACTAGGTATTTGGCAAGATACCTGGCTTTGGGGGCAACTATTATGATTATGAAATTCCGCGGTTACTGTCGACTTACGCCAGAGTTACTGGTGCTGGTTAACGCTTTGTGTGTCATGAGCTTAGTGCAGTGGTAATAACTTACGGGCGTATAACAACGTAGCCCACTTTCTTGGAAACTTGAAATATTGTGATCAACTGCTTTAATTATAAACCTATGAATTCACTCAACCTTTGTGTTGACTTTTAGCATGTTATTCTCAGGTGTTAGATCTTTTCCGCTGCATATCTTACTTTTGGAGGAGCTTGGTGAAGGGCATGGCATGGTCATAGAAGACTCTACACTTGTTTGGGACCGGTTAAAATCCTTTTTAAATCTATATCTTCCGCACTATTTTTACATGATGTAATTTAAATATTTATTATTATAAAATTTCTTCCAAAACGGTTTGAACAAAACCGTTCTTTATACCTTGTGATTGTGACAACTATCGAATAACACCCCACAACTTGTATGCTTCCGCTGATCCGATTTCGGGGTGTTACAGATGGTATCAGAGCCACAGGTTATAGAGAACTGGTATTTTCAAAAACCCAGACTAAACCATTTTTATGAAAACTTAAATCCTATGACCGGCACGTGCCTGCCTGCCAAGCCGATGCCTCGCTTGAAATTTTGTTGCATAGCATATTTGTTGAAATGTTAAACGCCATACTTGATGAGATGTATGTCTCGCTATTTAATGGTTTGTATTTCACCTCATCACTGTAAATATTTTCATCGATGCACCAAACCAGTCACGGAGTTACACTATTTCTTTGCGTAACCACATTATTTGATTCCGAGTTTGAACACCTGTTGTGGTTTTTTTTAAAGCGATTCTAAGGTAAGGAACATAGTACTAGTATAACTAAACTGAGTATCCCGAAATTCATTGATTCTTGGTTGAGAGTAGACCGATCACCTATAATTAACCAAGGATAGTGGGGACATGGCCTGATCACCTATGTCTCATAAATGAATTTTGCAATACTAAGAGTAGTTATAACAGGATTATGTTTCGGGTTGACTTTCTATTTTGGGAATGATAAGGTTTTGCATATGTGCACGAGCACCGAACATTACGAAAGTTTACACACGCGACACACTGGCATCACAACACCTCATGAACTGAAATACTTCTGGCACCGCTATATCTCTCCGCTTATATGGAATAACTGTTCATCGCCGTCTGATTACGTTCGCACCGGGTCAGGTGAGACCCGATTGGTCACCATTTTGAATTCGATCCGTTTATTTTAACTCGTCCGATATCATAACAAGCACATTTTAAGTTTATTACTTGGTTTTGGCTTTAGTCGAATTTGGATTGCGTGAGTTCTTGATTTCTGGATATCGTTGTGGAGTTGATTTTGTTTCTTCAGCCTTGTTTTGTCTCTGGTTATGTTACAGTCATCACTACCCCAATCCTTACACTCAATTAATGAACCGAGTTAGATCACTAGTCGACTAAGAAAGATTCTTCCACATCACTTGTAGGATGAACCTCTTGATGGAAGTAAACAACGAAGTAATCTTTGGGAAAACCTAGGAAACTGACAATAGGTCGATTTGTAACTCAACAGAAGCTCTAGAAACTGGTGTAGCAAACCGAGCCCCTACTTTTGGAAAAGATACCTAACCTTTCACTTATCCTCCGAGGATACTAGTAGTCTACCTTAATACCTTTTATGAAACAATGAACTGCGATAAGTATTTTAGGAAACGTATACATAAATTGATACGAAATTTTGGAAGGCATTATTCTGGGAAAGACTATTTTAGATACGTTATTCTAGGAACGCTACTTTGACAACACTATTCTGGCATACCACTTCGAATACTATTTTGGGACGGTCAACTCTAGTTACACTATCTTGAAGACGTGACGCATTGGTATAATATTATAGGGGTTGTTTTGGATACACTATTGGCATACTATTATGAGAATTGTTTTGGGATACACTAGTTGGGACACACCATTTTGAGACACGCTATTTTGAAAGTATTATTTTGGGGACACTACTCAGGAATACTATCCGAAAGCTCTATCGGGAAGACATCATCACTCTGGTATTACCTTAGACCATTAGGTCACATATCCCGTTTTCCCCTGCCCCTCAACTTGTAAGAAAGCTCGAGAACACCGCAATATAAGCCGATGAGTCGGGCGACATCATTAGCTGCATTAGGAAGTAACCTATCAGTTGAAATGGACACCTTAATAGTTTAGTTGAACGAATTGGATATTGAAGATTGTAAAGGAATAATAGCGCTCATGAGGAAACAGTAACCCTAAGTGGTAAGTAAGATTGCCTGTAGTAACCATGATAAAGCGGTTCGCCCTATTATTCGTATTTTGGAATTAATACTGGTTTAGATAACCCGAAGTATGTTATTTAAGATTTTCACACCATGGATCATAAACCATTTACCCCGAACGACCATTGACCATTTTACACCGTTACACTTTGACCGTGGGCCCATAACCCGCAAGTCGTCGACTATAGCACTGTTAGCACCCGTTATCCTTTTTGCACACCTCAAACATGTTTTACCTTTCAAACACTTTCGTTTTAATAATCACCACTAAGGGGGCATGTTAGCCACGATAAGAATAATTTCAAAACGGTACTTTAACTCCGTATATACTTATCTCACTCTCACTTACATTCGTAACTTACCGCATTTTTACTCTCATATCTCTACTCACCTCATTTTGGTCAGTTACACACTTAAACAATACAGTTTTCTGCGAGCTAAATTAGCCACTGTTTTACTTGAAAACAACAAAGCTGTGTTACTATTATCTTACTACAAATTATTTCGCCATTACTTTCGAAAAAAAAAAAAAAAAAAAAAAAAACATTTTACTGTCACCCGACGAACCGTTTTGCTGCTAAATCACAAAGTAAACTACAGCTTTGCTGACATTTTACAGATAACAAATAATTTTCTCAATAACCTGTGCATTGTCGTACAAATCATCTCATAAGTTATTTTGTAACCCGATCTTTATCCTAATATTTCACAACCTTAACCATAATTTCGGTTATCATTTCATAAATAATAAGTCGTTCCCTACCACTCTATAAGCTATTCTACAAACTAATTTATAAAGTATTTTACAACCACCAAGTGAACCAGTTACCTCTATGAAAAGTGTTTTCATCCTATTACTGCATAAACCGAATAACCAACATTTCATTTTGAAAATAGATCAAAACCTTAGAGGTGGACCTCACACTTTCGCCTGCGACTATAGATAATAACCTACCAAGCTTTGATATTGTTTTATCACTGAATAAGTCGCCACATTCGTTCCCTGCAATTAGTTTCCCTCACTAGTAGCACTTGCATTGAACTAGATTGTCAATATACCATTACTCTCAAGACATTTTATTCTCTAGGAGTTCTAGACGACGCATAATCGAAACCCATTCTTTTATGTAAATCGCTTCATTGCAAAACTCTGACTTCCCTGTAGTGACGCAACTTCTGCACCGGGATGCCGAAACATCTTAGTCTATCTAACAACCATTGATACCCGACCGCACCTTGAAAATAAGGACTTTTCTCAACATAGTATCGAGCTGATTCAGACCTCTGAAGTCACTAACACAACCGTTTAAGTAAAGATACCCCCTTAGCACAAAGTTATTTCTTTTAGGGCACCAGTGCAACAAATTCGGCTAGGGCACCTTTTAGTATCATTTAACAAGTTGGAATACTTGCACCTTAGAGTGTCGCCTGATATTAAACATTGAACCCCGCTCAACGTTGGCAACTAGATCTTTCCTTGGATATTTGGAACCACAGATTGACGTACATGTTCAATTATCCTTCCTCTCTGATATTCTTACTTTTAAGGATTTTTATTAAAATGCTTTTAGATCAACCTTGGGGACCGTAATTACATTTTTCTAAAACACATATTTTGAGGATTAAGATCTTCTGGTCAACCCTTATCAACTTTGCTGCGAAATGTCAAACGCAAAATCTTACGAAATTTTTTTACCCATACCAGGTTTGAAAACCCGATTTTTTTTTAAAGTTTGTAAAATCTCTTGAAACTGTGTCATCTTACGCAGCTGAAAATTCCTGACAAAGAAAAGTTTAATGCCTGGAAAATTATTTTGGTCAAAACCGTGTAAATACTTACCCAAATAAGATTTTCAAACAAAACGCCATAGGTAGGATTCAAACACCCTACACCTTGCTCAACCTACAAACGTCCAACCACTAGACCAACAGCCCTTTTTGTGTCACTAGAGTATAAACCCTACATTGGAATTAGAATCTGAGGATTTGAGAAGAAACAGCGCTGGTAAAATTTTGAGACCTGTATAATTAAGATTTGAATTGTTTCCCTCTGTTAACCTTAATCCGAAAATCATTGTACCCCACCAAAGAACTAGAAGGAGACAACTTATGGCAGACCACTTAAGTACCTTTCCACAGTCAAGGATAACCCCTTAGAACAGTCCGGAGAGGCCTGAACATGTTAACAGTGCCACCACCTTTCCACCAACACCATTCCGCCGGGTAACCAGAACCAAATCGCGAGGACGCGATTCCTTTTTAGGAATACGTGATGTAACAACCGACAAATTTCTTAAACTTGTTTTACAAGCCAAAACAATCATTTTGATTTTTCCTTAGTTTGTAAACCCCTTCGAAACCAAAACTAATAAGTTAAACTGAAATCCGGGACGGATTTCCAAATATGATGTATGTGCTGTAACCACCCGTAATTTTCCGAATATATTTTTATACGAGACTTTTCTTGTTTCTCATAAACGGATCTTTTCTGAACTCATTTGGTTTGAAAACGTGAAATTTATCTCGCGAAACGTGAAATTCGTACACAACGCGTACTGGCACAACCGACGATTTTTTTGATTATTTTATTATTCGTGAGAAACAAGACGTATGAATAGTCGTTTTTATTGGAAAAATTATTCTGAGCGCAGTGGAGATATTCTCGTGTCTTAAATCGATCGTTTGCTATCTTAAACGAGCCCCGAGCCCCATCTCAAGAAAGATAGCAAAAATGACAACTATGGTCCCTGCAGTAAACTTTATTTCTCTTTCCCTAGACTTTTGTTAATGACATATTGGTCCCTAGAGTTTTTCTAAACCTAGACCCACCTATATAAACAAACATTATACCCTCATTAGGGTATTTCACTTCATTTTACAAATAAGCAGCCGACATCACTCCTCTCTCTCCTCCCTCTCATTTCCGGCGACCTAATCCGGCCATCTGAGCCGTCACCACCTCTCACCGCCACTACCACCTTAACCCTCTCAACCTCCTCTTCACTCCTAGGTGCTTCACGCGCCAAGAAACCCACTCCCATCTATTCTTTTTTCGGTAACCCACAGTTTTTCCGGCGAAAATTCCGGCGACCCCAAGTTTGTTGCTGTAACGCGTATAGATCGAAGGTGGTTTTGGTTTGTTTGGTTCGAGTAACACCACAGCCGTCACCACGCCATGGCTGTCACCACAGCCACCATAGCCGCCTCTTTCCCTCTCATCTCCCCTCTCGTTCGCCTAGTGGTATGGTAAAACCACTCGTGTTCTTTAGTTTATTAACCGATTTTATTTATCTTTGTTATGGTTTTCGTGGATTCAAAACAGACACAAATCGTTATTATTTATTTTTGTGGTTAAAAATGGATATAAAGATTGATTAAAACTTGTTTTGGAAACTAATCGTGTGGTAAGAAATCATTTGAATTGGCTGTTTGGTTCGTTGGGTTGTTAACGGGTCGGGTCGAGACCCATTTAGTTGGTTGTGACCCGGTTTGGTCACTGGTCGTGAGATAAAACCCATAAGGGTCCGTTTGGTTTTGGCAGTTAGTTTCGTTTAGGGTTGGTCTCGGCAATATAACTAGCATTGTTGTTATTGTTGAGTTTTGATGTTGGTTTGTCTCGGTTTGGGTCGCAATCACACAAGGGTGTGAGCTTGTTGGTGCGGTTTGGGTTAAGGCGCCACTAGGGTGTCGGGTCTTGCGTATCTAGTAACACCAAGGATTATTAATGTGGCGTTAGAAGTTGTGCTACTCTTGTATTTGTTTGATGTCGACTCGGTTCAAACACGAACCAAGTGGTTTGCGTGGTGTTTTCAAATAAAACCTGGGAAGGTTGTCAAAAAGTTTTATGGGTTGTAAAGCCCACAAACAAACTATGGTTACATTGTGTCTAGTAAAACGGGCCAAAGCCCAAGGTTGGGTGTGTTTAATTGGTCATGGGCTCAATAGCCCAATATAATTGTGTCTGATATTGAAATCTTAAAGTGTTTAAGGCTTATGGTTAGATGGTTAAATGTGTTCATGTAATATTTATCGGACTAACGTTTTAACTCTCGTAGGCATATTGGTACGTTTCGGATTATATTGGGAAATTGTGAATTGGTTTTGAATTCATATCAGATTTTGATTATTATACTTGAACGTTTGGAAAATTGTGAGTCATTATCGGACTTACGATATTAGATAACGGACTTATTGAACATTTTGAGACTTGTGACGGTGTAATATATTAAACTCGAATAGAATTTAATATATTAAACACGAAATGGACACAAAATCTTCAATAAAACCAAAACTAATATTTACAAGAAAAATAACGAGACATAAACTTATAAAATATTGTAATTTCAGTTTTGGTTAGTCTCAACGACTTGAGAAAAACTAATTTTTATTAATTAAACTTATTTTTATAATAAAACATCTATGTTTTATACAAGTTATTTGGGATATTAGGGTAAATACCGAAACGTGCAAACTAATTTATTTATTCGAGGTATTTGTTTGTCATTAACTCTTAGAGTTGTCTTCCTTGGTTTGAGTTCTCGTCAGCATTCTCTCGACTATGTCAATGTCTCTTCTCCTTGGCGTGAGTTGTCTGTCGAGTCCATGTCTTCTTACCACACCACACGAAACGTTGAAACTAAACTTTTGATGAGTTTTGAAAACTGAGTAATCCACGAAAACTACGACACATTGTCTTTTATAGACTTTATTATCTTGCGCGACGTATTTTGAGATATCGTATACGTATTAGGTTGTGCCGATCCTAGACCGTTGTGTACCGCCGTGCTTGTACCCTCGTGTACCGTCGTGCCGTATGTTTTGAGATCGTTATGTTTTGCTTCTCGATGCCAGTCGTGTCAGTTGTGATCTTGCATTTCTGTTGCTAAGGTGAGTTCATAGCCCCACTTTTACTTGCTTTAACTGCTTTATAAGTTACTTGGGGTGAGATACATGCTACCATTTTGATTATGATCACAATTGTTTGGAAACTATATTTTGAACTGAAAACTATGTTTTCTACTATCTGAAACTGTATTTGAGCTGAAACAACATTTATACTTTTCTGGTACTGTGAGTGAAGCAGTAGCCACTTTGCGAACCACCTGATAAGCACTAAGTACCTTCCTTGCCAACAGCAAGTCCCTCGATCATGAACCATTAATCACCTGCGGGTGAGCGCGATTATAGTATATAGGCCTATAGGATTTGACCATCCCACCCCTGTTGACCAGGTAGGCAATATGGGTGTGCTATAATTGAGTTAACTAGGTATTTGGCAAGATACCTGGCTTTGGGGGCAACTATTATGATTATGAAATTCCGCGGTTACTGTCGACTTACGCCAGAGTTACTGGTGCTGGTTAACGCTTTGTGTGTCATGAGCTTAGTGCAGTGGTAATAACTTACGGGCGTATAACAACGTAGCCCACTTTCTTGGAAACTTGAAATATTGTGATCAACTGCTTTAATTATAAACCTATGAATTCACTCAACCTTTGTGTTGACTTTTAGCATGTTATTCTCAGGTGTTAGATCTTTTCCGCTGCATATCTTACTTTTGGAGGAGCTTGGTGAAGGGCATGGCATGGTCATAGAAGACTCTACACTTGTTTGGGACCGGTTAAAATCCTTTTTAAATCTATATCTTCCGCACTATTTTTACATGATGTAATTAAATATTTATTTTATAAATTTCTTCAAAACGGTTTGAACAAAACGTTCTTTATTACTTGTGATTGTGAAACTATCGAATTAAACCAAAACTTGTATGCTTCCGCTGATCATTTCGGGGTGTTACACTAAGCTTTAGCAGCTATTACACCTATCAACGGATTATGTTATCACACCGAGACGTGTACCCTCATGGTGAGTCAACTATTCTTCAGTTGTGAGACATGGTGGAATTGAATACCATTTGTTGTGTAGGTGTAAACACCAACACTGTACCTGCAAGGTGTTGCTCAAAACCAACTTATTAGCACACAAAATATACAAGAAAATTTTTTATTTTATTTTATTTTATTTTTTATTTTATTTTTTTTTTGGAACTAAAAGAAACAAGAAACAAACCAAAAGAAAAAGAAAGAAAATAAGAAAAGAGAAGAAAGAAAGATATACAACAACAACAAGCCTCCCCTTAGGCTTAAACCTCCCCTTAATCTCAGCACCTAAGGATTGAGCATTCCAATATGAACCACCAGATAGTTGAATCTTGGACCATCAAATGCTTTAGTCAACAGGTCAGCCACATTCTCATCAGAGTGTATCTTAAGCACCTGAATGAGATGCTTCTCATAAGCATCCCTTATGAAATGATGCCTAATCTCTATGTGCTTTGTTCTTTGATGAAACACGGGATTCTTAACAATACAGATTGTACTTTGGTTGTCAATGAAAATTTTAGTGTTCATGAAGTTGAACCCATAGTCTAACAATTGATTTTGCAACCAAAGGACCTGTCCACAGCAACTAGCAGCAGCAACATACTCTACCTCAGTAGAAGATGCAGCCACAATAGTCTGCTTCTTGCATTGCCAAGAAACCAACCTTCTTCCCAAAAACTGGCAACCCCCAGTAGTAGATTTTCTATCAAAGTTAGCTCCAGCATAGTCACTGTCACTATAAGCTTCCAGTACAAAAGAAGAATCCTTTGGGTACCAAAGTCCCAGCTTAGGCTGTCCTTTTAAATACTTAAAGATTTTCTTGACAGCATTTAAATAGGAAGTCAAAGGTGTAACCTGATGTCTAGCACAAGCACAGACTGCAAACATGATATCAGGCCTTGAAGCTGTCAAATACATCAAAGAACCTATCATAGACCTGTATAAGTGAACATTTACAGCATCATTAGGTTCAGTATTGGATTTAGGCTTTGAAGCTTCATAAGGTGTTGTTGCAGTCCTCACACTTTCCAAGTCAAACTTCTTAAGTATGTCATGAACATACTTTTCTTGGTTTATGAAGATACCATCTGGTCTCTGTTGAACCTGTAAGCCCAAGAAGAATGTCATCTGCCCCATAGCACTCATTTCAAATTCACTTTTCATTAATTCCTCAAAATCCTTACACCAAGCTTCATTAGTGGAACCAAAAATAATATCATCTACATACACTTGTACCAAGATGATATCTTTAAAATTCTTCCTTATGAAGAGTGTTTTATCTATTGTGCCTCTTCTGTAACCATGTTTAAGTAGAAAGGCAGACAACCTGGCATACCATGCTCTTGGTGCTTGATGAAGTCCATAGAGTGCTTTCACCACTTTATAAACCAAATCAGGATGCTGTGGATCCACAAATCCCTGTGGTTGAGTAACATACACTTCCTCTTCAATACTTCCATACAGAAATGCACTCTTCACATCCATCTGATAAACCACAAACCCCATAAATGAAGCAAAATCCAAAAACAATCGAATAGCTTCAACTCTTGCTACTGGTGCAAACACCTCATCATAGTCGATACCCTCTTCTTGTCTATGTCCTTGAGCTACCAATCTAGCTTTATTTCGAACCACAATTCCCCTAGCATCCCGTTTATTCTTGAGAATCCATTTTGTAACACCCCAACCCGACAAGGGTAGAAGCATCACATTATGGTGACAAATCAAAGCATACATAATAGCACAGCGGAAGTCTTAAACAAATACATAAGAGAAAGTCAAGTCAACGCGACTTGAATAATACATAAGTTCAAGGAAAGGAAATAATCCAAAGGTACGAATACAATGAAATCCATGTCCAAAACAAAGTCATAAGATAAAGGTGGTCATCTAAGGTCAAAGCTTCATCTAACTCTCATCCCATCCAAAGCATAATCCAAAAGCTCCTAGCTTAGATACCTGCCGCACACGGAAAGAAAACGTGCGGCTGAGCTTAAAAAGCCCAGTGAACAGATATATATAATAAACGGAAACGAACAAACGAAACATAATGAAAGAGATATAAATAAGGTACAAGAGTAAAGGTTAGGACAGTCATCCACCACGAGCCCATATCATAACATATCATATCATAGCATATCATAATCATGTAGAGGGGATACCTCTCAAATAAGCCGATAATATGAGGGGTGTCCTCATGTACCAGTTGGAGTGATCAGCTCCCATATTTTGTGAAAGGAGTGGATTGCACCCAGCCCCAGTCACCATATCATATCATATCAAAGCATATCATATCAGAACATATCTAGGATGCATCCATACGCCCCCCAAACAAATCATATTGGCCATAACAAATCATAAAGCGCGCATAACATATCATAATGGGGACGGTGTGGTTAATCACTCTGACCACACAAGAGTCATGCCATTGGTGCATCAATGACACGGCCATGTTACCTTCATGGCTAGGAAACATATTTTGGCTCGTAGTATCAAACTGGGGTCAAAGGTCAAAGGTTCAAATATCAAAGGTTCATAGCAAAGGGTCCATATCAAAGTAAGGGTTCATATAGTCATAGTCCGAATCTCAAAGTTCATATCAAAGGTTCATGTCAAAGGTTCAAATGCTAAAGGTTCATATCATAGGTTCAAATCAGAAATCAAGAGGTCGAAGGCACCTTATTAAAAAGGGCAGAATATCTGTACCTTATTCCAAAAGCAAAGCACAAACCAAAATGAATAAGATGAAATAGAATCAGGTCCTCTCCTTCTTCACACCTAGAGGGGTAGCAAAGAATTATAAACCTTTCCATTTTAAGTAACTTTCCATTTTTAGCAGGTTTCCAATTTTAGTAAGTTTCCAGTTTTAGAAAGTTTCCCAAAATAGCAATTTTATACTTTAGGTTACAAATGACAATTTAATCAACTTAAAGGTTAAAATGACAATTATAGTAGTTTAGGGTTCATTATGTCAATTTAGTAAATTTTAGTGTAATAAGTGTAAATTATCAAAGTTTAAGGTTTACAACTGTCATATGTTTAACTTTAGGGTTTATATTGTAAATAAATATCATACTGACCGTTTTAGGACTTCGCCGATTCACAAGTTATATAAACATATCGACATCACACTTATATTCATGCACGACCCCAAAATAATAAATATAAGAACGTATAATGGAACATCAACGTTACGTGATTTCTCGACTCCAAACCCACCATGACTCACACGACACATAATGCAACCATACAAGCTAAAAGAAAAACAATATGCTCATTTCACAATATATACACACATACAAAACTAAGATCAACTCACACTTATAAATCATGCACACTTCCCACTTAAAACATGTATCTAAATCAACACACCCTTATTGGTTTTAATCAAAAACAAGGTTCCCAAAAACTTTCTTATCGTTAACCATTTTAACGCACCCACACATGGCCCAATGTGACCCACCATAATCAGATTTGTAATATGTTTTATAATAAGATACCAATTCCAGCTAGCCCAAAACCACCCTCACGTCACACACACACTCGCTTATAACCTGCATGTTTCCAAACCCCATGTTCTACTATGTCTCACACCCACACGCCACATGTACTCCACCAGTTTAAATAATTTACAAATTGTCATGCATGCATTTACTCTAATCAAAACACAATTAAATATATGAGTCAATTCTACTTCACCACCTTCATCAGATTATAGAATCAATATCAGTCCAACCCTAGCCTCGTTCTTCTTTTCTTTTTCTTTTTTTTTTTTCTTTTTGCCGATTACACCAAGAACTCAACAACAAATGTTTCAAGCCATGTAGATTTGAAAGGACATTATTCTTAGGTTGTTATGATCATATGAAGTCTACACAAAACACGTTTCATCATTAGATCATACGTATAGCATATTTTAAGGTTCATTCGATTTTAGGATTTTGTTTACAAAGGAGTTATAGAGCATGCATGGATTGATAACCACGTTAGACATGATGTTAAAATGGTGTAATAGGTACGAAGGAGTGTCAAACTAGATTTAGCACGTAGGAGTGTGGCGTACAAGATGTTGTCTCACGTATGGGTCGTTCGAACACAAAGATGAACCACGACCAACACAGCCCTTCCACAACCTTAAAATCTTAGTCGCGAACAAGAAAACCTCCACGGATCGAATTCAGCCAAAGACACCTCCAAAACTATTTTTCACAGGTCCAAAATAGTGTGAGGAGCGTAAGAAAATCATCAAAAGAGTGTACAATGATCGAATGATCGGATTTGTGACCTTACCTCCAAACGAGCCTTCGAACAAGAAAATAATCACCAAAGACGAACCAGGCCACGAACCACACAAGACGTATTTTCCTAGTCTTCTATAGGTGATCAAGAACACGAGCACACTTGGTTTAACACCTGGGAATGATCGAATGAAAGGTAGCAGCCGTTTTGTGGTTTTTAGGGTTTATGAGGAATTCGGTTGGTATAGGAGAATAATATGGATGATGTGAGGTGTGTTATATGTGGGAATAACGTGTGAAATAGAGAAATCAAGGCCAAGAATTTCGGTGGAAAAGATTAGACCGAATCATGCTTAGAGGATTTCCAAAAATATTTTGTTTTAAACTTTTAAATGGAATTCTTGTACATGTTATATAAATAATCGGCTATAGTATAATTTAGAGGGTCCATGTAACTTCATTAACGTGTTATAAGTTACTTTGTATGTTTCGTTTCATAATTTATTAGTTTACCAAGCTTCTGGATCAATTTGGTGCATTTAGGACTTGTTTTGTTAAAGTTTTAGATTGTAGGGGCAATTTGGTCTTTTTACATGTTTTAGATTTTTCGGGTTTTACAACTTCTTCCCCTCTAAAAAGAAAAATTTCGTCCTCGAAATTTGCAAAGAAGTAGAACTGAAATGGAACGGAACAAAATAGAGACATACCAGATCAGAATACAAAATGAGGATAACTAGCTCGAATAGACTCCTCGGTCTCCCATGTAGCTTCCCGCTCTGGGTGGTTCCGCCAAAGAATCTTAACGAATGGAATGACTTTACGTCTCATAACTCGCTCTTGGCGATCTAGAACTGCTTCCGGCTCCTCCGGAAGAGACATATCCGGCTGAATCTGATCGAGAGGATAAGATACCACATGAAGAGGATGATAGTTGTATCCCCGTAGAAGAGATACATGGAATACATCATGCACATGCGAAAGCTGGGGAGGTAGAGCTAGACGGTAGGAAACCTCTCCAATACGTTCCAGGATCTTGAATGGTCCGATGAATCGAGGACTCAGCTTGCCCTTGATTCCAAAACGTTTAACTCCGCGAAACGGTGAAACCTTAAGGAAAACCCGATCGCCAACCTGAAACTCCAAATCACGACGGTGCTTATCCGCATAGCTTTTCTGACGTGCCCGAGCTTCTTTCAACTTCTCCTTAGCAACATCTACCTTCTCATTCGTGATCTGAACCAACTCCGGACCCTCAATAGCACGCTCTCCCACTTCGTTCCAACAAACGGGTGCTCTACATTTCCGCCCATACAACATCTCGAAAGGAGCCATCCGAATACTAGCATGCCAGCTGTTGTTATAAGCGAACTCTACTAAACAAAGGTACTCGTCCCAATTACCCGTCCACTCTAACGCACATGCCCTCAGCATGTCCTCCAATGTCTGGATGGTCCGCTCTGACTGACCATCTGTCTGAGGGTGGAAAGCCGTACTGAACTTGAGTCGTGCACCCCAAGCCTTTTGTAAACCCCTCCAGAATCTAGAAGTAAAACGTGGATCTCTATCAGAAATAATGGCCGTGGGCATACCGTGAAGCCTAACAATCTCCTGCCTAAAGATTTCCGCCAACTTATTAACACCGTACTTCACACGAATGGGTAGGAAATGAGCAGATTTGGTCAACCGATCAACGACTACCCAAATCGCGTCATGTTTCCTTCTGGTAATAGGTAATCCCGTAACAAAATCCATAGTAACTTCCTCCCATTTCCAAGTCGGAATATCTAACGGCTGTAATAACCCACTAGCTCTCTGGTGCTCGATCTTGACCTGCTGACAAGTCAAACACCTAGCTACATAAGATGCCACATCATGTTTCATGCCGCTCCACCAAAAGTGCTGCTTCAGATCTCGATACATCTTGGTGGAACCCGGATGTATAGTAAAGGGAGAACTATGCGCCTCTGACAAAACAGCCTCTCGCAATTCAGGATCGTTAGGAACACAAAGACGATCCTCGAACCATACCACACCAAACTCATCAACCCGAAACTCAGATTGCTTCCCATCTTCTACGTTCTGCACAATAGCCCAGAGTTCACCGTCATCTTTCTGGGCTTCTTTAATCCGCAGGATGAGATTGGACTCAACTTTTAGACTAGCCCAGTAACCGTCACAACCCCGAACACAAAACTCAACATCAAGAATCTCCAAATCATTTAGAATCCGAGGCTCAAAATTCAGACTAGCGACCATACCCGACTTCCGGCTAAGAGCGTCGGCA
Organism: Artemisia tridentata subsp. tridentata; assembly: GCA_021014915.2. Taxonomy (NCBI): domain Eukaryota; kingdom Viridiplantae; phylum Streptophyta; class Magnoliopsida; order Asterales; family Asteraceae; genus Artemisia; species Artemisia tridentata. Next base: position 168,780,945 of record CP139505.1, on the reverse strand, counting down.
ACAACATTTGCCTTGCCGGGATGATACTGGATGTGGGTGTCGTAATCTTTCAGGAGCTCCAACCATCGCCTCTGTCTCATATTCAGCTCCTTCTGCGTGAAAATATATTTAAGGCTTTTGTGGTCGGTGAAAATGTCACATGACTCGCCGTAGAGATAATGCCGCCATATTTTAAGAGCGAAAACCACTGCAGCCAATTCCAAATCATGTGTCGGATAATTCTCTTCATACGGCTTCAGTTGCCTCGAAGCATAGGCGATGACTTTCCCGTGCTGCATTAAAACGCAACCCAGACCCTTTTTAGATGCATCACTATAAATCTGGAAACCACCCGAACCAGACGGAAGAGTCAGAATAGGTGCCGACACTAATCTCTGCTTAAGCTCCTCAAAACTGTTCTCCCTCTCCTCAGTCCATACAAATTTCTCCCCTTTTCTCATCAACTGAGTCAATGGCAAGGCTAGCCGCGAGAAACCCTCAACGAAACGATGATAATAACCCGCGAGCCCCAGAAAACTTCTCACCTCAGTCACATTTGTAGGTCTAGGCCATTTAGTGATAGCCTCGACCTTCGCTGGGTCCATAGTGATACCCTCCGCAGAAACAATGTGACCCAGAAAAGCGACCTGACTCAACCAGAATTCACACTTAGAAAACTTCGCGTACAACTTCTTCTGTCTAAGAATCTCCAACACAGTCCGAAGATGCTGTTCGTGCTCCTCCTTAGATTTCGAATAGACAAGAATATCATCGATGAATACAATGACAAATTTATCGAGGAACTTATGGAAAACCCGGTTCATAAGGTCCATAAAAACGGCCGGAGCATTGGTCAAGCCGAAAGGCATAACCAGGAATTCGTAATGACCATAGCGGGTTCGAAAAGCAGTCTTGGGAACATCTTGTTCCCTCACACGAAGCTGATGGTAACCCGATCTCAAATCAATCTTAGAGAAGTGCTTTGCCCCTTGCAACTGGTCAAACAAATCGTCGATGCGCGGGAGGGGATAGCGGTTACGGATAGTGATGAACTCAAATAAGTACATTTTATTACTATCATTTATCCTATTAATTTGACTTGTTTTACTATATTATGTATGAGGATTGATACTTAATCGTTTACTTTTGTAATTCTCAGGTAAAAACAAGCATTTGGTGAAACTTAGCGATTTTGGACTGATTATGGAGCAAAACATGCATAAAGTTAAGAGTCTACTGAAATGAAGAAGATCAAGACTAATCTGCTCCAGATGCGCCGCATCTCACTCATGACATGCGCCGCATCTCTATCAAGATATCACCAGATACGATCCAAGATACAAGAGGACATGCGTCGCATCTAATCATGGAGTTACGCCGCATCTTCTGGCGGTGTACGAATATTCCTGAATATTATAATCTTGGACCCCACGCGAAGTTAAGTCAATGCGCCGCATCTACTTACTAGATGCGCCGCATCTTCCCTCAGACAGAAACTATAAATACCCCAAGGCCAGACGAATTTCGTGTGCAATATCAGAGTTTCGAAGACCGAAGCAGAAAAACCCTAGGACGAATTCAGTCAAGGAGGCAGCACAAGACACACCCAAATCAAAGATACAAGAGCTGTAAGAAGGTGCTGCATGTGTTTAATTCATTAAGTAGATTTGTTTTATTGTGTTAGCAAACTTTAATTCATCAGGATTGGTGGCTTGTGTAATGTGACAACGAAAGATTGCACTCCCTTTAATACTTGCTTTCCCATCAATTAAAGTTTATATGTTGATGTCTTTGGTTACTACTTATTAGTGCATTGATAACCTCTGTGTTTATTAGTGGCTTGCGGGCATTTGACTGCGGGACATAATGTGGCTCCCACGGTTATTACTAAATTGATCACTTAGGAATAACTTTTAGACATAAGTAATCATTAAGGGTTTACTCGCCGATAAGAATAGGACCAACGAGAAAGGGTTAACTACATACACTTCATATAAAGCTATCAATAAAACAAGTGACAATCTACTTAATCATAAGGACAGCCCTCTTATTGTCTCAAGTATCTATCTGTGTACGTGTGTGCTACTTGCTGATTCGTGCCTATTGGTTTATTTTATTATTTAATTGCAAACAAATCGTGCCAGTCTCTCAGGCTGAAACCCCTTTGCGTTAGGATATTAAAATACTGATTAGAATAACGAGATAATACGTTCCACTCCTAGTGATCGACACTCTACTTACCATTATATTCATACTGACCGGGTACACTGCTCGTTAAGTGTGTGTGTTATTGATAAGTCGGCTAAATATAAATTTAAAACTTGAGTAGGCATCTAAAACTGCTAAACCGCAACGACACATCGTACGCATCAAGTTTTTGGCGCCGCTGCCGGGGAGTGAATTGTTATTATCTGTTAATTTGATTAGTATTTTAATTAGGATTTTCTTTTATTAGATTAATTGCATCATTGTATTATTTTGCATATTTGTTGTACTGTGTGTTATTTGTTTTGTGTTATTTGTTTGCTTTTATTTTTGTTTTTGTTTATTTTTGTTTGTGTGTTTTTATTTTTTTTTTCTCGTATTTTTCTGTTCTGCTATCGTTGTATTGTGCTAAATCAAACGATACGGCGCATCTGATCTCTCAGATACGGCGTATTGCGTTTAATTTTTAAAAAATACAACGCGTTTAATTAATTCGATACGACGCATCTTTTCCCCAAGATACGGCGTATCTGTTTTTAATACGAATTTTTTTTTAAAAGCGATAAAGTAATACGACGCATCTGCTTTTGCAGATACGGCGTATCTGTTTTTGATAAAAAAAAAATTTCTAAACGTTAACGCCATACGACGCATCTGCTTTCGTAGATACGGCGTATCTATTATTTTAATTAAAAACAGTTTGCAAATTATTAAACAGATACGACGTATCGATCTCTTTCGATACGGCGCATCTTACTGAATCAAAAATCTTGTATTTTGAAACGTAACGAAAATACGGCGCATTAACTTTCGTTAATACGACGCATTTAATTTTAATTAGATAAGCTGATTTTTGATTATTTAATTCGATACGGCGCATTCAAAATTCTAAGCGGCGTATCTATTTTCTGGATAAAGTCTGATTTAATTTTAACGTATTAAGATACGGCGTATCCAACTTTTTGGATACGGCGCATCGTCTGCAGATATCAGTAACTTTAATTTTTCGTATTCCGTTTTCGTTATTAATTATCTGATATATTACTTTCTCGAGCATACCCTACTGATATTTTTGTGTTGATTTCAGGAAGTGCATGACCAGGAGTTCTACGAAGAACTTGATTCAACCTTTCGAAGATCCTGAACGAGCCCTACATTCGCTTAAAAGGCTTTTCAACACAAGAAGCTTTGATCTTTCAAGTTCACTCGAGCTTGATTACTTTTCTGAAGAAAAAGAGGAAGTTGAAACAGAAACAATGGGCGAAAACACTACTATGGAGGAATACATGAACAACACCCGTGCTGATTACACTTCAGGAGTTGCTAGACCAAAGTTTGATGATAAGTCAAAATTTGAGTTGAAGGGTCAGTTTCTCAAAGAACTAAGAGAGAATGCTTTCAGTGGGACGGAACATGAGGATGCTAATGAGCATGTTGAAAAGGTCCTGGAGATTAAAGATTTGTTTACTTCAGAAGGAGTCACTGACGATCAGATCATGCTAAGAATCTTTTCAATCTCGCTAAAGGGAGCTGCTAACAAGTGGCTAAGGAATGAACCTGCTAGTTCAATCACTACATGGGGAGATTTGAAGAGCAAATTCCTGAAGAGATATTGTCCACCTGCTAAGACTGCTAAAAAGATGGAGGCTATCAATAGTTTCAAGCAAGAGCCTGATGAAACCATTTATCAAGCTTGGGAACGGTTTAAAGATTTATTGATAAAATGTCCTCAACACTATCTAACCCCTATGCAGGAGATAATATTGTTTTATCAAGGATTGGACGTGCCTACAAGACAGATTTTGGATGCTAAGGGAGCCGTACCTCAGATGAGTGCAACTAATGCTAGGAAAGCAATCCAAGAAGCTGCTGATCATTCTCAGAAATGGCACGATGGGACCTCTACTAGATCTAAGAGCAGCACTAATTTTGACGGGATTGCTGCTATTCAAGCTCAATTGGATAAAATTAGTAGAGAGATGAAGAAGCGAGATGAAAGAGCATATGCTGCCCAAGTTGGATGTGAAAAGTGCGAAGGACCTCACTACACTAAAGATTGCCCGAACAAGAATGAAAGTGAGACATTTGAAGAAGCATATTACACCCAATTTGGACAACCATTCCGACCTTCAGGAAGATTTAGGGAAGCTAGTCCGGGATTCTATCAAAAGAACAACTTCAATCCCGCTTATCAAGAGAGGAGGCAGACTTTAGACGATACTTTAAAGCAAATTATGGCCGATGCTGCTAAAAGACATGAAGAGAATACTGCTATGATCAAAGAAATCCGAGCTTCAACGGACACTACTACAAGAAATCAAGGAGCTTCGATCAAAGCATTGGAACAACAAATTGGTCAAATGAGCAAGGTTCTTCAAGAAAGGGGATATGGAAGTTTACCGAGCTCAACTGAAACCAACCCAAGAGATCATGTCAAGGCCATAAGCACCACTGAAGAAGTCACTCCTAATATACCTAGAAGATCGATGAATGGTAATGATGGTGCAAGACCCGAATTTTTTTTTAATTCTTCAATCAGCTTAAGGAGACTACTAAAAGAAAAGACAAAGATTGAAGAGGAGATCAAGGCAACAATGAAAGAAGAGAGCTCTGCAACCGACTTAAATGCCTTGCCTCATAAAGAAAGAGACCCAGGAAGTTTTACGTTACCTTGTTCTATTAATGATATATCTTTCAATAATGTGTTAGCTGACTTAGGAGCTAGTGTTAGTGTTATGCCTCTTAAGACATTCACTACCCTAGGACTAGGAAAATTAGCACCAACTAAGTTACTTGTTGAATTGGCTGATAAAACGGTAAAACGACCTGAAGGGATTGCTAATAATGTACAAGTTAAGATTGAGCAGTTTATTTTTCCCGTAGAATTTGTTATACTAGACATGCCCGAGGATGTTAAGATTCCTTTAATCCTCGGAAGACCTTTCTTGTCTACTGCCCATGCTAAGATTGATGTGTTTAAGAGAAAAATCTCATTAAGGGTAGGGAATAATAAACTAGTCTATATGTGCCAAGATCCGGTTAAAAGCATAATTAGAGGTGTTTATGTGCTAGGATTAAGAGAGCGTATGGACCTCGATCTTGAAGCTAGACTTATGGGAGAAACATTGATTCAAAACAACTCAACTAGTCCTAATCATGAGAACTTTGAGGAATTCATTGACCTTAATGTACCTACCGAACTTAGACGCGATGTTGTTAATGATTCTGATGATGAGTGGTATGATTGTGTGGTAATTAATAAGCGTAGGAGAATAGTTGAGAAAACGAATTTGAACAATGATGTGTTTATTGAACTACCACCCCACCTTGCTTATTTATGCCTATATGATAATAAGAATTTCCCGTCTATCATTTTGTCATCTCTGCCCGAAAGGGACAGGACTTTGTTTATACAGATATTGAAGAAGAACGGCGTGGAAATTAAGGACGAGCAAGGAGTGTTCAATATTACTGAATTGGCGATGAGGGAGCGCGATGTTTCCGACTCCTTCAATGATCGATATTAATGAGCTGAACGTGAGTCTAACTTGAAGACTCTGGAATAAAGACAAGTGCTTACCGGGAGACAACCCGGAAAATTTTTATTATTCTGTTTTCTGTGTCGAGTCAGTCAGGCCCGCATGAAGATACGGCGCATCTCAATTCTGAGATGCGACGCATCTCCTGCAATGGTCATATCTTATTTTAATTTTTCTGCATTTTTATTTTCGACTTTAAAACTTTTTATCAGTTTATTTTCAATGCGGCGCATCCCTGGTTAAGGATGCGGCGCATCTTTATTCTGATCCGTATTAATTCCAGGCTCGATACGGCGTATCTTCTTCCATAAGATACGGCGCATCGACTGACCTGATGATTTTCATTTTTAATTTTTAAGTTTTATTTTTCCTAACTACTAATGTATTATGCAAGTTTGAACCTTTCTTATCTTAGGTGTGTTTTAAAGTGTTGGTGGTATTATAGTTCCCTGGATTTCCTGTGGATACATCAAGTATGAAGCTTTAACGTTCTAATCCACAAGAAAGATGATTTTTGCTCTTATACTAATGGAGGATCATACCGAGCAAATCTCAGGGGAGTTTTTCTGTTCTAATTCTTTTATTTTCCAGTTTTTAACCTTTTATACAAACAACGAGGACGTTGTTTAACTTAAGTGGGGGGATTGGAGAATTAGAACACTTAACATTTACTTGTCCTAAACTTTTTCAAAAATTATGCTTAAAATGTGCTTAATATATCAAACTTAAAAATTTTTTTAGCATGTTTTTGTTTAAGATCTAAGTTGCATAGCTGCACACATGACGTTATTTTCAAAAATTGTGATTTTCCAAAATTCACAAATCTATGAGTGTGCCGGTGACTTGTAAACTTTAGAACTTGGCTTGTATACTATTCGAGACCACCATAATGAGTATTATTTATATAATTGGAATGACTTGTCTAAATTGGTAAAATTCTAGGATTACACCCAAATAGCCTTTATATGTTATGTGTTATTAGCTAACTACACTGGTTAGTTAACCCCCGTATAAACCCTTTTTTTACTCTCATTTTTAGAGTAAGATACCCCTAGAAAAACACTCAGAGCCATTCCTTTCGTTTCTTACACCTATGTTTAAAATGTTTCGTTACACCCTTACACCTTAGCCTACCCTGTAGATTAGAATCCGTGGTTGGTTAATTGCTATAGGCAAAGTGTGTTTCCTTACATTACCTGTGTTCGCGTGCGTAATTCATTATCTTTGGTTAGGTCGGGAAATTGCACAATGCAATTGGAGTGAAAGTAAATATTGTATATCTTTGAGTTTATTTTTCGTGTGTTTACTACTTTCACTATTACCGTTATTTCTGAAGTATGAGAAGTATGGAAAAATTATCCAGAATTATCATTATAGTGATGTGGTGAAATTTTACACATCTTTTGTTAAAAAAAAAAAAAAAAAAAAAAAAAAAAAAAAAAAAATCGAAAAAATAAGAAAAGAAAAAGAAAGAAAGAAAAGTTGGAAGTTTGTTTTAAACCAACGATGTAAAGTTATGTAAGTGGTCGATATCACCACTATTTGTTGTACTATATCTATGGATTGAATGGGAATTGGCAGTTATGGGAACGCCAGTTAAGGTTTATTCTTTGATTAAGATCTTGTTGAGTATAATTCGTGTCTACCTAAAGCGTGTGTTTCAAGTGTTAAAGCGTGAGTTATTCGATGATATGAGTCTTATTCATGGGATGGTTGGGATAGTGATTAACCACACTTAGGATTTTAATTTATTTGTTTTGTTTATTTTTCACTTTACACCAATTTATATCCCAAATGTTATCCATGCCCTTTATTATTCTTTATCCAACCGAACCTTTGATTTATTGAGATTAGGGATTTGAGCAATCTTAAGTATCGTAGTCGTGGATTCGGCTATGTATTTATGATTTTGTCGCCCTTTTTGATATATTATTATTGGTGAAGTTTGGACCTATCTTTAGCCTATTCGAGTTAAGGATTTGAGCAATTGCAAGTATCGTGTTCGTGGATTCGATCATGTATTTGTGATTTTGTCGCCTTTTCTGGAATTTGAGATCGATAGTGATCAAGAATAATTAACCCTTAAGCCTAAAAACCCTTTTTACCGCTTTAGACTTGTTATTCCTTAGCTTTAGTGGAGGAGATGTGTATACTTGCCAAGCTTATGATAGAATATTCGTCACGACTGGACAGTTAAACGATTAGATTTGCTTTTATCAACTTATATTACTTTACTTCTAATTCGTTAAGTGTTTAGTTGTGTGATTATGAAATAAACGAATACATGCTTAAATATAAAAATAAATCCTAACATCTTTTAGGATACATTTTCATAAAAGAAATTCTAAGGTTTACTTGGGGACAAGTAAAGTTCAAGTGGGGGGATATTTGATGAACTCAAATAAGTACATTTTATTACTATCATTTATCCTATTAATTTGACTTGTTTTACTATATTATGTATGAGGATTGATACTTAATCGTTTACTTTTGTAATTCTCAGGTAAAAACAAGCATTTGGTGAAACTTAGCGATTTTGGACTGATTATGGAGCAAAACATGCATAAAGTTAAGAGTCTACTGAAATGAAGAAGATCAAGACTAATCTGCTCCAGATGCGCCGCATCTCACTCATGACATGCGCCGCATCTCTATCAAGATATCACCAGATACGATCCAAGATACAAGAGGACATGCGCCGCATCTAATCATGGAGTTACGCCGCATCTTCTGGCGGTGTACGAATATTCCTGAATATTATAATCTTGGACCCCACGCGAAGTTAAGTCAATGCGCCGCATCTACTTACTAGATGCGCCGCATCTTCCCTCAGACAGAAACTATAAATACCCCAAGGCCAGACGAATTTCGTGTGCAATATCAGAGTTTCGAAGACCGAAGCAGAAAAACCCTAGGACGAATTCAGTCAAGGAGGCAGCACAAGACACACCCAAATCAAAGATACAAGAGCTGTAAGAAGGTGCTGCATGTGTTTAATTCATTAAGTAGATTTGTTTTATTGTGTTAGCAAACTTTAATTCATCAGGATTGGTGGCTTGTGTAATGTGACAACGAAAGATTGCACTCCCTTTAATACTTGCTTTCCCATCAATTAAAGTTTATATGTTGATGTCTTTGGTTACTACTTATTAGTGCATTGATAACCTCTGTGTTTATTAGTGGCTTGCGGGCATTTGACTGCGGGACATAATGTGGCTCCCACGGTTATTACTAAATTGATCACTTAGGAATAACTTTTAGACATAAGTAATCATTAAGGGTTTACTCACCGATAAGAATAGGACCAACGAGAAAGGGTTAACTACATACACTTCATATAAAGCTATCAATAAAACAAGTGACAATCTACTTAATCATAAGGACAACCCTCTTATTGTCTCAAGTATCTATCTGTGTACGTGTGTGCTACTTGCTGATTCGTGCCTATTGGTTTATTTTATTATTTAATTGCAAACAAATCGTGCCAGTCTCTCAGGCTGAAACCCCCTTGCGTTAGGATATTAAAATACTGATTAGAATAACGAGATAATACGTTCCACTCCTAGTGATCGACACTCTACTTACCATTATATTCATACTGACCGGGTACACTGCTCGTTAAGTGTGTGTGTTATTGATAAGTCGGCTAAATAAAATTTAAAACTTGAGTAGGCATCTAAAACTGCTAAACCGCAACGACACATCGCACGCATCAGATAGTAATGCGGTTGAGCTCCCGGTAATCAATGCAAAGGCGCATACTACCATCCTTCTTTTTCACAAATAGCACAGGAGCGCCCCAGGGAGAAACACTCGGACGAATAAAACCGTTCTCCAATAACTCCTCCAACTGTACTTTCAATTCTTTGAGTTCAACGGGAGCCATTCGGTACGGAGCCTTAGAGATAGGCTCAGCACCGGGAACTAGATCAATACTGAATTCAACTTCTCAGGTTGGAGGAAGACCAGGAAGTTCTTCGGGAAAGACATCAGCGAACTCCCGAACAATGGGAACACTACTAACATCCGGTCCCTGAGAAGACGTATCTTTAACAGAGGCCAAAAACCCTTGGCAACCATGGGAGATTAGAGTCCGCGCTTTCATAGCAGAAATAAGTTTAACAGATTTCAAAGGCTGAGAACCGAAATAAACAAAGTCCGGATGATGGATATCACCAAAGCTTACACTTCTGGCATGACAGTCGATGGTGGCCTTATGAAAAGACAACCAGTCCATACCCAAAATTATATCAAAATCAATCATATCGAGGGGGAGCAGATTAGCCGGACGAACACAATCATCAAATTTTAGCGGACAATTTACATATTCACAATCGATGGTGACTTGGGTTTTCATAGGAGTAGAGATAGATATAAGATTATTCAATGGTGTTGGAGTTACTTTTATTTTCTTGGCAAGCGTATTAGATATTATAGAATGTGTAGCACCGGTGTCAAATAAAGCAAAAACAATATGATCTCCAACATAAAGATAACCGGTAATGGTACCTGACGTGCCTGCCGCCTGATCACGTGTGAGAGAATAAACCCGACCAGTAGTAGGAGCTGGCCTACCCGAACCTGATGGAACAACCTGCTTTCCCTGTGGGCAGTCCTTCACCCGATGAGCAGTAGACCCACAAGCAAAGCAACCCCCGGTAGCCTTGTGGCATGGCCCCGGATGAGGCTTTCCACAAGTGGAACACAGCGGTGGAGGAGGTAACACTTCATTAGTCCTCCTCTGCCCAGAAGAACCTGTCTGATAACCCGACTGAGCACCCCGAGTAGTCTGATCACGATACTGACGTGGGTTGTTGTTGAACCCACTCCTCCCAGAAACCTGCCTATCATAACCCCGAGAATCCTGTCGACCTCTCTGCTCGGATGCCTGGTCCTGCCGACCTCTGAAATCCTGACCCTGTCCCTGCTGACTCTGTCCTCTGAAATGCACCCGGTTACCATCCCTATCACGCTTATTAAAACCACTACCATCACTATGCAACATCTCAATGTTGCGAGCGTCGTTCGCAACCGCCGCCACATCATCATAATGCGTATTCACGATACGGTCCAATATCCATTTCTTTAACGCCCACTTAAATGTCTTAGCCTGACGGTAAGCATCTCCCGTAATCTCTGGCCCAACGAAACTGGCCAGCCTCATAAATCGCTGCATAAACTCCACAGTCGTCTCTCGGTCCCCCTGACGGATGTTCCCATACTCCCGCTCATATCGCTGCTGTTCAGCCACTGGAATGTACTGCTTATAAAAGATACCCATAAAATCCTCCCAAGTACAAGTCTCCTCAAAACCCTGCTCCTGAGCCTGAGCATAAGCTGTCCACCAGCTCTGTGCATCGCCTTCAAACTTAAATGCAGCCAATCTCGTCTTAAACTCATCTGGACAACCCAAAACCTTAAACATCTTTTCCATGTGGATAATCCAGTCTTCTGCCTCAGTGGGGACGGCAGCTGACCGGAAAGAGAGGGGTTTGAGCTTGTTAAACCTCTCAATCCAAACATGGATACCAACTGGTGGAGCACCTCCACCACCACTACCTGGACCTGAACCTGAACCTGCACCACCACCTCCGGAAGAACCTGCCCCATTCTGAATATTGTTGGTGACCTGAGTCACCAAGTTAGGGAGAGCGTTGGCCAAAGCTTCTGCTATCATGGCCTGAAAATCTGGGGTCCCTCCATTATATTCCTGATGTCGTGTATTCACCATCTGAATGATTTCGAAAACGATTAGCAAAATAGGAAAATAGGCACGAAAGGAAAGACGAAACAGAATCCTAATGTCTACCCAAACCTCACCAGTCAAAACATAAGCCTTAAGGGTCAAATCCTAGGGTCCATAAGACTCACAGGCCATGCTTATGTACTACAGGTCGCAACCTGGCTTTGATACCATAATTGTAACACCCCAACCCGACAAGGGTAGAAGCATCACATTATGGTGACAAATCAAAACATACATAAAAGCACAGCGGAAGTCTTAAACAAATACATAAGAGAAAGTCAAGTCAACGCGACTTGAATAATACATAAGTTCAAGGAAAGGAAATAATCCAAAGGTACGAATACAATGAAATCCATGTCCAAAACAAAGTCATAAGATAAAGGTGGTCATCTAAGGTCAAAGCTTCATCTGACTCTCATCCCATCCAAAGCATAATCCAAAAGCTCCTAGCTTAGATACCTGCCGCACACGGAAAGAAAACGTGCGGCTGAGCTTAAAAAGCCCAGTGAACAGATATATATAATAAACGGAAACGAACAAACGAAACATAATGAAAGAGATATAAATAAGGTACAAGAGTAAAGGTTAGGACAGTCATCCACCACGAGCCCATATCATAACATATCATATCATAGCATATCATAATCATGCAGAGGGGATACCTCTCAAATAAGCCGATAATATGAGGGGTGTCCTCATGTACCAGTTGGAGTGATCAGCTCCCATATTTTGTGAAAGGAGTGGATTGCACCCAGCCCCAGTCACCATATCATATCATATCAAAGCATATCATATCAGAACATATCTAGGATGCATCCATACGCCCCCCAAACAAATCATATTGGCCATAACAAATCATAAAGCGTGCATAACATATCATAATGGGGACGGTGTGGTTAATCACTCTGACCACACAAGAGTCATGCCATTGGTGCATCAATGACACGGCCATGTTACCTTCATGGCTAGGAAACATATTTTGGCTCGTAGTATCAAACTGGGGTCAAAGGTCAAAGGTTCAAATATCAAAGGTTCATAGCAAAAGGGTCCATATCAAAGTAAGGGTTCATATAGTCATAGTCCGAATCTCAAAGTTCATATCAAAGGTTCATGTCAAAGGTTCAAATGCTAAAGGTTCATATCATAGGTTCAAATCAGAAATCAAGAGGTCGAAGGCACCTTATTAAAAAGGGCAGAATATCTGTACCTTATTCCAAAAGCAAAGCACAAACCAAAATGAATAAGATGAAATAGAATCAGGTCCTCTCCTTCTTCACACCTAGAGGGGTAGCAAAGAATTATAAACCTTTCCATTTTAAGTAACTTTCCATTTTTAGCAGGTTTCCAATTTTAGTAAGTTTCCAGTTTTAGAAAGTTTCCCAAAATAGCAATTTTATACTTTAGGTTACAAATGACAATTTAATCAACTTAAAGGTTAAAATGACAATTATAGTAGTTTAGGGTTCATTATGTCAATTTAGTAAATTTTAGTGTAATAAGTGTAAATTATCAAAGTTTAAGGTTTACAAATGTCATATGTTTAACTTTAGGGTTTATATTGTAAATAAATATCATACTGACCGTTTTAGGACTTCGCCGATTCACAAGTTATATAAACATATCGACATCACACTTATATTCATGCACGACCCCAAAATAATAAATATAAGAACGTATAATGGAACATCAACGTTACGTGATTTCTCGACTCCAAACCCACCATGACTCACACGACACATAATGCAACCATACAAGCTAAAAGAAAAACAATATGCTCATTTCACAATATATACACACATACAAAACTAAGATCAACTCACACTTATAAATCATGCACACTTCCCACTTAAAACATGTATCTAAATCAACACACCCTTATTGGTTTTAATCAAAAACAAGGTTCCCAAAAACTTTCTTGTCGTTAACCATTTTAACGCACCCACACATGGCCCAATGTGACCCACCATAATCAGATTTGTAATATGTTTTATAATAAGATACCAATTCCAGCTAGCCCAAAACCACCCTCACGTCACACACACACTCGCTTATAACCTGCATGTTTCCAAACCCCATGTTCTACTATGTCTCACACCCACACGCCACATGTACTCCACCAGTTTAAATAATTTACAAATTGTCATGCATGCATTTACTCTAATCAAAACACAATTAAATATATGAGTCAATTCTACTTCACCACCTTCATCAGATTATAGAATCAATATCAGTCCAACCCTAGCCTCGTTCTTCTTTTCTTTTTCTTTTTTTTTTCTTTTTGCCGATTACACCAAGAACTCAACAACAAATGTTTCAAGCCATGTAGATTTGAAAGGACATTATTCTTAGGTTGTTATGATCATATGAAGTCTACACAAAACACGTTTCATCATTAGATCATACGTATAGCATATTTTAAGGTTCATTCGATTTTAGGATTTTGTTTACAAAGGAGTTATAGAGCATGCATGGATTGATAACCACGTTAGACATGATGTTAAAATGGTGTAATAGGTACGAAGGAGTGTCAAACCAGATTTAGCACGTAGGAGTGTGGCGTACAAGATGTTGTCTCACGTATGGGTCGTTCGAACACAAAGATGAACCACGACCAACACAGCCCTTCCACAACCTTAAAATCTTAGTCGCGAACAAGAAAACCTCCACGGATCGAATTCAGCCAAAGACACCTCCAAAACTATTTTTCACAGGTCCAAAATAGTGTGAGGAGCGTAAGAAAATCATCAAAAGAGTGTACAATGATCGAATGATCGGATTTGTGACCTTACCTCCAAACGAGCCTTCGAACAAGAAAATAATCACCAAGGACGAACCAGGCCACGAACCACACAAGACGTATTTTCCTAGTCTTCTATAGGTGATCAAGAACACGAGCACACTTGGTTTAACACCTGGGAATGATCGAATGAAAGGTAGCAGCCGTTTTGTGGTTTTTAGGGTTTATGAGGAATTCGGTTGGTATAGGAGAATAATATGGATGATGTGAGGTGTGTTATATGTGGGAATACCGTGTGAAATAGAGAAATCAAGGCCAAGAATTTCGGTGGAAAAGATTAGACCGAATCATGCTTAGAGGATTTCCAAAAATATTTTATTTTAAACTTTTAAATGGAATTCTTGTACATGTTATATAAATAATCGGCTATAGTATAATTTAGAGGGTCCATGTAACTTCATTAACGTGTTATAAGTTACTTTGTATGTTTCGTTTCATAATTTATTAGTTTACCAAGCTTCTGGATCAATTTGGTGCATTTAGGACTTGTTTTGTTAAAGTTTTAGCTTGTAGGGGCAATTTGGTCTTTTTACATGTTTTAGATTTTTCGGGTTTTACACATTTAGTTCCAATTGCTTGTTTTCCTTCAGGCAATGGTACTAATACCCATACTTTCTGATTCTTGAACTGCTGCATTTCCTCTTGCATAGCCTCAACCCAATCAGAATTATCAAGGGCTTGAGCTACACTACTTGGTTCAATTTGAGATAGAAAGCAAGCATAGAGGCAATGAAGATAGTCAGTGTGATTGCTCCTTAACTGTTCTTGAATATAACTGAGAAAAGCAGATTCTCCAAACTTGGATTGACTTAACCTGCTTCTTGTTTGAACAGGGGAATTGAGATCACCAAGAATCAAAGATTGAGGATGTACAGTGTTAATCCTCTTGGTAACAACAGGATCTACTTCATAGGTTGTGGCTTGATTAGTAATAGAGGGATTTGCTTCACCATTATAAGAAGAGTGAGTGAAAATTCCAGATCTTGATTGATGATGAGGATCATTTAGCTTAGCTGCTGAAGAGAGTGAATTTCCAAGATCAGATGGACTTGGGAATCTAGTTGGAGGCTCACTGAATCCCAATAAATTAGCAGATGGAGTAGACAAAGAAGCAGCAGGAGTGGTGACATCGGCAGGAACAGCAGATGTATCAGCAGTAACAGGTGTACTACCAGCAAAATTGACATCAGCAGGAACAGGAATACCACCAGCAGAAGCCATTTGTCTTCTGACTTCAGCTTCAGCATTTCTCAATAGCTCCAGTGTTTCTTGTGAAAACCCAGAACCAAACTTTTCAGCAGCTCTCTTGGCTTGATGTTCTTGTCTTTGAAGCCTAGCAAGGTCTTCTGCAAAACTTGAATTATCTTCAGCCTTATCAGAAGTATCTTTGAGTTCTGTACCTGAAAAGTGGTTAGAGGGAAAAGAAGGAACAACTATGGGTTGTTCATCACACTCTGAATCAGACTCATCATCTGAGGTACCTGCATTGTTAGATGGATAAACATGTGTACCTACAGATTGATTAGCTTTATATCTAGAATAACCTAATGAATCAGTCAGATAATCCAGGTCAAAGTACCAGTCATGGCCTGCACCCTGTAAATTAGGTTTGTCCTCTAGAAACCTTAAATTGAGTGTTTCTTCTACCCTCTTAGCAGACAAGTTATAAACCCTATAGGACTTACTATGAGCAGAATATCCTATAATGAACCCCTCATCTGCCTTCTCTTCAAATTTACCTAGGTGATCACTAGTATTCAAAATAGTTACATGACATCCAAAAGGCTTAAGGTAACTAATGTTGGGAACCTTTCCAGACAAGAGCTCATAAGGAGTTTTGTTGTGGGGATTAGTAATAGATACCCTATTCAGTACATAGCAAGCAGTACTTACTGCTTCAGTCCAAAACATGGTAGGCAACTTAGAGTCAGCTAGCATAGATCTAGCTGCTTCTATAAGGGTCCTATTTTTCCTTTCTGCAACCCCATTTTATTGTGGGGTTCTGGCATTACTATAATCTCTTTTAATCCCCTTATTCCCCCAAAATTCAATTAAATTAGAATTTTTAAACTCAGTTCCATTATCACACCTTATAGCCTTAACCTTTCTATTTAGCTGATTTTCAATTAAGGTAATAAAATCCCTAATCACAGAATAGGTTTCATTTTTAGTACCTAAAAAGAAAGTCCAAGAAAACCTGCTAAAATCATCAGTAATCACCAGACAAAAATACTTATGGTCTCTACTTCTGATAGAAGTTGGACCAAAAAGATCCATATGAAGCAGCTGCAGAGGCTCAGAGATGGTGCTCACAGCAGTAATGGCCTTGTATGAAGTCTTGTGTTGCTTTCCTTTATTGCAGGCAACACAGTTGTGTTCATTTGTGAAGGTCTTGAAAGGGAGCCCTTGCACTAAGCCATTCTTTGCCAGCTTGTTGATAGTCTTGAAGTTCACATGAGCTATTCTTCTGTGCCATTTGTTTGCTTCATCCACAGAAGCTTTTGCCACCATACAAGCAAGTTTACCCTCAGGCTTAATATCATTCAGATTGAAACAATACAGGTTGTGAGTCCTTGGAACTTTGAGTACTATCTCACTTTCATCAGGCATCTTGAAGTCCTTGGAGAGCACAAGACAGTCAGTCTCAGTGAAGAGAACCCCATTCTTCTTGTCACATATTTGTGAGACAGAGAACAAATTGAAGTTCTTGAGTTCCTTCACATAGAGAACATTCTCAAAGTCCAGTTTAGGAGTCTTAATGGTTCCTTTCCCTGTAATCTTTCCATCACCTCCTCCAAATGTCACAGTTCCTCCATATAAGGGTACAAAGTCATGCAACCTTTCCAAATTTCCTGTCATACTCCTTGAACAACAACTGTCAACAATACCTACATCTTTACTCTTAAAAGGAATGTCCTACAGAACAAAAATACATACAACAATGTTAGATACATGGGAGGCCCAAGTCATTACTGACTTGGGTCTGCCTTGTGGATCAATAAAAATTAAACCATGGAGATTGATGAGATCCACCATTGTTCTTGGACCCCATTCTCATATATTGGTTATTGTTTCTCCAAGAACAACCTGCTGAGGACTTAACAGCAGTTTCCCATCTTGCCCCTCCCATGTGTAAGGTGTCAAAATAAACATGCCACATATCATTTTGAAAGTAAGTGCTAGTAGGTCTGTAGTAAGGTCTAACAGCATTGCTTCTCCAACCAGCAGGAATGGACTTGCCAGCAGCAACCGGCTTACCAACAGGAACTGGCTTGCCAGCAGCAACAGGCTTACCAGCTGGAATTGACTTGCCAGCAGCAACAGAAGCTCTACAAGAGTTTATTCTTGCTGCTTGAGGAATATATGGGGGAATTTCATTGACATTGTTCCACACAGACCTATTTTGACAAGCATATTTACCCATCTATTTTTCATAATAGTCACAATCTTTAATAAGATGATCATAACTACGACACACAAAGCAAGATTTCTTTCTAGGGGACTTTTTCTTAACATTATCTTTCTTATTGCAATCAGAAGAATTCAAACCAACACAAGAATCAAAATTATCCTTAACAAAATTAAAATCACAACCATAACTGTTAGAAATAAAACCAAAACTAGGAACATTATTGTTTTTAACATTATCAAAAGAAACATCTTTAGCTCTTTGGGATTCATCAGTAGCCACTTTTGAAGACAAATCTTCTGATTTTATTGATGCAGACTTCTCACTTGATCCACATGTGGCATAATCATCAGTCTTGATTTCTTCATATTTGTCACTATAAGTGTAAAACCCTAAAATCTGAAACATGTAAAAAGACCAAAATGCCCCTACAATCTTAAACTTTGATTAATAAGCTTATAAAGTACCAAGTAAATTCCAAACTTCGGGAGATGGTCAAGATATGAAGTAAAATTATTTCTACTACCACATTTGACATTTTGGGAAGTACTAAAATTATTTGTACACACTATATGTACCGAAAACCCTTATGAATATTATTCATATTATTTAAAACATTATAATTAATTTTAAATACATTTAAATGATAAGAAAAATTAAGGAAACTATTCTAAATTGATTTGGTCTCCTTGAATCCGTGATTTTGGCCAGCCAACCCCCTACCTCGGCATTATTCCCTTTTTATGCTAACCAACCCATTTAACCCTAAAACAAGAAAACCGATTGAAATTAAACACACACATAAATTCATAACAAATCCATTCGATCCTCTAAAATTCGTGGGATATTTTTCTGGGCTTGTTTATCATCCAAGGAGGCTAGTAAAATTGGTTTGAAGGTTTGGGAGCCGTTCGTTTGATCGTGAGAAGTCTTAGTAGCTCGTTATTTCCATCCGAAGGGTGTATTTTCTCTCGGATCGATCCACACGTTCGAATCTTGATTTGGTATTTTTCTTATGTTTGTTTCATCATATAAGACCTATGAAAAATAGTAGAATCGAATCATGCAAGATAATATAGATCGTTCGAATTTAAAATGGGTAAAACACGTATACAGTATAAAACATGTAATACGGTTTTTCTGGGTCATTCTTGTATTTTTCCTGGGTTCTATGGTCATCATATGACCTGGGAAAAATAGTGGTTTGATGTGTTATAGCTCTTTTTGGCCTAGTCGAATTTGTGTTCAAACCGGGTTTTAAAAAGAAAAACGTAAAAGAAAGAAAACCTACGATTCGATTTGGGGTTTGATGAACTGGGTTAGATCTGGTAATTAAATGACGATTTGATGATATTTGAGCGAATGAAACATGAATTGAGAAATTAGGTTAGGGTTTGGTGATTTTCATATATTACCGATCGGATTTTTATAATTAAAAGGGGATGTTTTGTAAATAATAAAACTCGTGGGCCATTTTTGTAATGTGCTATAGATCGGGGATGTTTAGAATAAAATATAACATGGGGGTGTTATACGTAAGATATGAAACTTATGGGCTTGAATTGTAAATCGTAATATATATGAACCGATTTGTAAAACCTTAAATAAAATGGAGGGACTTGTTGTGTAATTTTTACAAAGTTGGGGCTGTTTTCGTACTAATATTTAATTTAAGGGTTTATTATGTAATTAGGTAAAATTAAGGACTTGGTGTGTAAATATAAATATGAAAAGGGTTAAATTGTATTTCATATAATTATAAGGTTTATTTTGTAAATTTATAAACTAAAAGGTATAAAGTGTAAATTGGTAAAGTTAAAGGATGGAAATCTGCTAATTATAGAAACCTGCTAAATAAGGAAACTTTCTAGAAATGGAAACTAGCTAATTCGGGAAACCTGCTAAATCTGGAAAGTTACTAAAAATGGAAAGCCGACTAAAATAAGTAATCTGAATAAAACAAGCTATTAATAAGACAGTCATAAATTCGTGTAGATCCGATGAAGATGGAGTTGCTTCCGACCCTTATGGTTCTGTTGTGTACTTGCGGTATAAGGTACATATATTCTGACCTTTCTTGTAAGGTTTCTCATGATCTCTTTCATTTTCTGATCTGTCAGTTTCTGTATTGATGCCATTGCTATGATCCCCTTTACTTTGAACCTTTCATATGATTCCCCTTGTTATAATTCCTGATATGAACTTTGCTATGAAACTTGATTCTGAGCCATCTGTTATAAACCCTTTGAAATATGAACCTGTTATAACACTCTGATTCTGACATGATATCTGACTCTGAATTTTCCCTTGATACTTGACTCATTACCTTGTGACCTGAATATGCAAACCTCTGAATACCCTGAAGATTCATTTTGACATTTTAACTGAAATTGAAAACTTTCCTTAATGATATGAAAATGTTTTTGAAAAGCTTTTGAGTACGATGTTATAAATAGCACTAAAGGTTTTATGAAAATTTCTTTTAAAGACTATATGTATAAGAAGATTTTACCAAACATCATTTTATGAAAGTCACTGAAAGATTATTTAAAAACAAGTTAAATACGAAACCTTTGAATTAAAATCTTTTCTATGAACCTATAAACCTTTTTGATTATGAACTTTTGATATGACCTATTGAACCTTGATTTAAACCTTATTCTAAACCTGGTTATAAACTCTTGTTTTGAAACTTAATTTGAACTTTGATATAAGCATTAATCTGGTATACTATTTCTGAACCTGGACTTGAACATTGTTATAAACTCTGATATAAACCCATCTGATTTCTGAATTTCTGATATACACTCTGTAACATCTGACATGGACCTTATAATCTGAACCTTTTGACATGACCCTCTGTTTATGACATGATACTTGACCTTTGACCTACGGTTTGATACCCGAGCCACCTCACTAGGCATGAGGGTTTCATGTCCATGTCATTGATGCACCGATGGCATGACTCTAGGGCAGGAGAGTGATGACCTGTCCCGTCCCTGACTTTATTTTATCTGGTGTGTATTGGTAGACTCTGGCCACCTGGGGCGTATGGATGCATCCTAGATTTGTTCTGTTTCTGTTATCTATTTATATTATCTGTTATATCTCTGGTGACTGATGGTGTGTGCGATACACGTCTTTCACAACCTCTGGGAGCTAGCTACTCCATTTGATACATGAGGACACCCCTCATATTATCTGGTTACTGAGAGGACACCCCTCTGATTGATGATGATGGCATGGTTATATTTATTATATCTCTGTTTCTGGGCTCGTGGTGGATTACTGTTTTCCCTTTACCATATACATTTACTTACTTTGTCCCTTATTATACCTTGCACTGTTTCCCTTTACCTTTACCTATTTATTATTCCCTATCCCTTTATCCTTACTCCTTTATTTACCCTTTAACTCTGATTATGTCTGCATGACCTATATTTCTGATACTCTGTACTATTCTTTATTACTGCTTGTTACCGTTATATCTGTTCACTGAGCTCTCGTAGCTCAGCCGCATTTCTTTTCCTGCGGCAGGTTTTAGTAGGAAGCTGGGTAGGAGTGGAGAGTATCATTGGACTTAGAAGACTACACTGTGATAGATATTTTGTTATAGAGATGACTAGAAGAATTTTTATTTTCAGACTTAGTATTTATTCCTCTGTAATTCTGTAATTCCTTGTAATTTCTTGTAACCTTTGTACTTCTTTGTATTATTGAAGATGTATGCTTATGTATGTTTTTGATATGTCACCATTGTTGTGACATCTCTACCCTTGTCGGGTCGGGGTGTTACAATTTATGGTATCAGAGCTACAGGCTGCGACTCGTAATACATTTACCCTTGACCTGTGAGTTCTGGACCATTAGGCTTCCACTGTAAGAACATAGGAGAACACCTTGAGAACTGCTTTAGGACTCCTTGATACGAACTTAAGTTTTAACCAGTGAGGAATGGGTAGACTATAAGGCGTTTGTTTAAGCATCTTTGCTTCCGCATCACTCTGATTCGTACCTTACTTTTGATTAAAGTCTGTTAAGATCACTTTTAGAAATTGAAAGCTTATGCTCTGCACTACCTAAAATTTGAACCTAAATAAATCTGGAAGGCATTAAGAACTGCATAATATGGCCTGACACTATTTGATCCTTGTCTGCAGAGTCCGACTCTGACCTCTGATCCTTCTGTTAATCATTTTGATGCCTCTTCGGGCATTCTAAAAATCTCCTTGGCGATGACGTACTTGACACCTTCTGTTATTTGCCTTTTACTTTTGATAAGCATTTGATACTTTCTGTTAATTGTCTCTTGTCTCCTGATAAGCATCTATAAATTTTCTGACACCATTTGATTTCGTCTTAACCATTTCTGTCCCTATGAGAAGTCTTGTGGTGTTTAACCACGAGTATAAGAATGTTTCCCTCTCATTTTGGACGATAAGATTTGTTTTGTTGATCTGTCTTTCTGTGGACTGTTAACTCTAATGTTATTCTGATAAAAGATTGGTTGTTTGACAACTATCCTCCTATGTCTCACCTTTGACGTTTGAAGCAATTTTGAACTCCCTACCATGATTACCGATTGTTAAACTCTTGACTATCATTATTACTCTGAAGACTCGTGTGTTATGTTCGCGATTATGAAGTTTTCCTTGAACCCATTTCGTACCACAATGAATGAACCTTATCTTGAGAATTGCTTGGCACCCTGAATTTCTGAACACGATTTCTGATTAAACCACCAAATTTTCCACCGGAGTGAGAAGTAAGTTCGCTTAAGTGTATTTTCTTGGCGTATTTCAGTGTTGTTCACGATAAAGAAGAATGATGACAGGAGATATGTATTGATTTCTGGAATCTGAACCGTATTGCTAATTGGAACCCTTATTTCTTCACCCTGAATCGACTTTATATCTATTTAATTTTGGAGCGCGAAGTTTCCTTCAGATGGAAATATGAATTGAGCTTATTCTTGAGATCGCTTTCCGTATTTGTAACGACTGATATGACGGTTTGTGACGCTAATAGTATTAGCTAAAGCTCTGACTATTCTGTAAATTTGATAAATGAATGTTTTCTCGTGACTACTTGGGCAAATGGTCATTGTATGACCTAATAGTACATTCGGAGACGAAGAAGAACATGAAAATCATTTTTGCACTTTGTAAGAAATTTGACGATCACTTGTGCATTCTGAGAGATTGATATCTGTTGAGACAACGGTTTTTCTTGATTGAGAATATCCCTTTTAAATCCCGCAAATTTTGAAACTATCACCGAATGGTCAAGACCGATAACAAAATGGTAAACTGAAATCTTTTGAACCTTGCATCAGAATTCTGAAAGACGTTTACAACTTGCGTTACCCTTGATAAATTTCGTGACCGGAGAGAAACAGCTTAGTTTGATTGAAAACGGAGTTTTGAAAAGCTGAAATAGAAATTGCTTCCATACCTTCAGACGGAACAAATTTTGAGACATTTCAGAAAGTGACTCGGTTATGCTCCCTTGCAACACAGAAGGTTTTGCGTATGCATCAAGACAACTAGAAACGCATCAGAAGAATTACTTCGCTACCTGACCTAGAGTTGACAACAGCGGTGACTACCCTGGAGAGTGAAGACATTCCTTACAAGACAGAAGTGTTGGCGATGCAGAAGAAAGACGGCGAACCTGGAGCTGATGAAGACGTACAGTCTCACTTCCCTATTCATCTTTGTTGTACTAAGATGAATTGAGAGCGGAAGCAGATTGGATGATGAAGAAACTCAAAGATCATGCCAGAAATTCACATTACTCCATCACATTCCAAGAAGAACTGCAGGAGGCTTGATGAACCTGACACAAGATCACGATTTTGTTTCACTTCCAGATTGATGGACAAACAAAAACAGATTAACCGGACTTGAAGAGATTTGATGTTTTGAATGAACGGATTTCTGAAACAGACCTTTTATGTTTGGAAGAATTGATTCCGTGAAGACCGAAGTTTTGACGATTAGTTTTCATTTCCGTTGACTCCCTTAAGCTTCGTTATATCGTGATAATATCCGCTAATGACTTAAGGTTCCTAGAAGCATTTCAGCCCCGTGTTTATTCTCGTATGTTCGATGATGGCCTTTGTCTGAGGAGTCTTGGCGAATTGTGGAAAATCTGATACTTGTGACGGCGTGCCTTACTCTGCTTGGCAATCTGGTATTCCGATATTCTTGCGAATAGTTTTGTCTGCCCTCTTAACTATGTCATTGACCTTATTGGCTCTGAGATTGTAGAAGTACTAGGTGGATTAAGATAGGTTGTTATACTCACGACTCGAGATAAAGTATGATCATCATGAAGGCATAATTATGTGGTGCTAGTATTATGACGCCTGATCAACGTGATAATACTTACACCATATAATGTGCACTCATTGTGGCCATAGGATATCTTGGGGAGTACCTAAGAAGTTTAGAATTTGATCTCCGTCAGATTATCCGTGATTAGTGAGACTTTAGGTTCATCCTATCTTTGCGTATACTCTGTTTTCGTTCATTAGACATCTGGATGAGTTTGGACTCTCGTTTTGCATTCTGTTGACCTCAGTTATGAATCTTGGACTCTTTGTAGAGCTCTCTACTGTTGATACAGTCAATTTGATTCGAAATTTTGTTCGTATTCCATATGAGCTTCCTGAAGATTCGCCTATCGTCCATTTTAAGTTGCATGGACCTTTTGTTCTGAATCAACCTTATTTGTCTCTTTCTGAGGAAATTTGGAACCCACCTTGTTTTGATTTGAGTCATGAGAAACTATTTGGCCTGAAGATCTTTTGGAAGAACCTCCCCGGGCGCGAGGATATTGTGATGATCTTTTGCGACTTGCGACGACTTCGTTTAACTTTGCGACTTCAAATTTCGAGGACGAAATTTTTCTGTTAGAGGGGAAGAGTTGTAAAACCCTAAAATCTGAAACATGTAAAAAGACCAAAATGCCCCTACAATCTTAAACTTTGATTAATAAGCTTATAAAGTACCAAGTAAATTCCAAACTTCGGGAGATGGTCAAGATATGAAGTAAAATTATTTCTACTACCACATTTGACATTTTGGGAAGTACTAAAATTATTTGTACACACTATATGTACCGAAAACCCTTATGAATATTATTCATATTATTTAAAACATTATAATTAATTTTAAATACATTTAAATGATAAGAAAAATTAAGGAAACTATTCTAAATTGATTTGGTCTCCTTGAATCCGTGATTTTGGCCAGCCAACCCCCCTACCTCGGCATTATTCCCTTTTTATGCTAACCAACCCATTTAACCCTAAAACAAGAAAACCGATTGAAATTAAACACACACATAAATTCATAACAAATCCATTCGATCCTCTAAAATTCGTGGGATATTTTTCTGGGCTTGTTTATCATCCAAGGAGGCTAGTAAAATTGGTTTGAAGGTTTGGGAGCCGTTCGTTTGATCGTGAGAAGTCTTAGTAGCTCGTTATTTCCATCCGAAGGGTGTATTTTCTCTCGGATCGATCCACACATTCGAATCTTGATTTGGTATTTTCTTATGTTTGTTTCATCATATAAGACCTATGAAAAATAGTAGAATCGAATCATGCAAGATAATATAGATCGTTCGAATTTAAAATGGGTAAAACACGTATACAGTATAAAACATGTAATACGGTTTTTCTGGGTCATTCTTGTATTTTTCTTGGGTTCTATGGTCATCATATGACCTGGGAAAAATAGTGGTTCGATGTGTTATAGCTCTCTTTGGCCTAGTCGAATTTGTGTTCAAACCGGGTTTTAAAAAGAAAAACGTAAAAGAAAGAAAACCTACGATTCGATTTGGGGTTTGATGAACTGGGTTAGATCTAGTAATTAAATGACGATTTGATGATATTTGAGCGAATGAAACATGAATTGAGAAATTAGGTTAGGGTTTGGTGATTTTCATATATTACCGATCGGATTTTTATAATTAAAAGGGGATGTTTTGTAAATAATAAAACTCGTGGGCCATTTTTGTAATGTGCTATAGATCGGGGCTGTTTAGAATAAAATATAACATGGGGGTGTTATACGTAAGATATGAAACTTATGGGCTTGAATTGTAAATCGTAATATATATGAACCGATTTGTAAAACCTTAAATAAAATGGAGGGACTTGTTGTGTAATTTTTACAAAGTTGGGGCTGTTTTCGTACTAATATTTAATTTAAGGGTTTATTATGTAATTGGGTAAAATTAAGGACTTGGTGTGTAAATATAAATATGAAAAGGGTTAAATTGTATTTCATATAATTATAAGGTTTATTTTGTAAATTTATAAACTAAAAGGTATAAAGTGTAAATTGGTAAAGTTAAAGGATGGAAATCTGCTAATTATAGAAACCTGCTAAATAAGGAAACTTTCTAGAAATGGAAACTAGCTAATTCGGGAAACCTGCTAAATCTGGAAAGTTACTAAAAATGGAAAGCCGACTAAAATAAGTAATCTGAATAAAACAAGCTATTAATAAGACAGTCATAAATTCGTGTAGATCCGATGAAGATGGAGTTGCTTCCGACCCTTATGGTTCTGTTGTGTACTTGCGGTATAAGGTACAGATATTCTGACCTTTCTTGTAAGGTTTCTCATGATCTCTTTCATTTTCTGATCTGTCAGTTTCTGTATTGATGCCATTGCTATGATCCCCTTTACTTTGAACCTTTCATATGATTCCCCTTGTTATAATTCCTGATATGAACTTTGTTATGAAACTTGATTCTGAGCCATCTGTTATAAACCCTTTGAAATATGAACCTGTTATAACACTCTGATTCTGACATGATATCTGACTCTGAATTTTCCCTTGATACTTGACTCATTACCTTGTGACCTGAATATGCAAACCTCTGAATACCCTGAAGATTCATTTTGACATTTTAACTGAAATTGAAAACTTTCCTTAATGATATGAAAATGTTTTTGAAAAGCTTTTGAGTACGATGTTATAAATAGCACTAAAGGTTTTATGAAAATTTCTTTTAAAGACTATATGTATAAGAAGATTTTACCAAACATCATTTTATGAAAGTCACTGAAAGATTATTTAAAAACAAGTTAAATACGAAACCTTTGAATTAAAATCTTTTCTATGAACCTATAAACCTTTTTGATTATGAACTTTTGATATGACCTATTGAACCTTGATTTAAACCTTATTCTAAACCTGGTTATAAACTCTTGTTTTGAAACTTAATTTGAACTTTGATATAAGCATTAATCTGGTATACTATTTCTGAACCTGGACTTGAACATTGTTATAAACTCTGATATAAACCCATCTGATTTCTGAACCTCTGATATACACTCTGTAACATCTGACATGGACCTTATAATCTGAACCTTTTGACATGACCCTCTGTTTATGGCATGATACTTGACCTTTGACCCACGGTTTGATACCCGAGCCACCTCACTAGGCATGAGGGTTTCATGTCCATGTCATTGATGCACCGATGGCATGACTCTAGGGCAGGAGAGTGATTACCTGTCCCGTCCCTGACTTTATTTTATCTGGTGTGTATTGGTAGACTCTGGTCACCTGGGGCGTAAGGATGCATCCTAGATTGGTTCTGTTTCTGTTATCTGTTTATATTATCTGTTATATCTCTGGTGACTGATGGTGTGTGCGATACACGTCTTTCACAACCTCTGGGAGCTAGCTACTCCATTTGATATATGAGGACACCCCTCATATTATCTGGTTACTGAGAGGACACCCCTCTGATTGATGATGATGGCATGGTTATATTTATTATATCTCTGTTTCTGGGCTCGTGGTGGATTACTGTTTTCCCTTTACCATATACATTTACTTACTTTGTCCCTTATTATACCTTGCACTGTTTCCCTTTACCTTTACTTATTTATTATTCCCTATCCCTTTATCCTTACTCCTTTATTTACCCTTTAACTCTGATTATGTCTGCATGACCTATATTTCTGATACTCTGTACTATTCTTTATTACTGCTTGTTACCGTTATATCTAGGGGTGGCAATTCGGGTCGGGTTCGGGTTCACGGGTTCGGGTTATCCGGTTCGCGGGTCAGAAACCTTCATCCCGAACCTGACCCGTTTAATAAACATGTCAATCAGGTCAACCCAAAACCGACCTGAAACCTATTTAGTCTCAACCCTAACCTGCTAATTTTTGGGTCGGTCTCAGGTCGAGTTTCGGGTTAGCAGGTTAATTCGGGTTAACTGGTTAACGGGTTCGGGTTAGTGGGTTCGCGGGTCAGAAACCTTCAACCCGAACCTGACCCGTTTAATAAACGGGTCAATCAGGTCGACCCAAAACCGACCTGAAACCTATTTAGTCTCAACCCTAACCTGCTAATTTTCGTGTCGGTCTCAGGTCGGGTTTCGGGTCGTGTCGGAAATTGCCACCCCTAGTTATATCTGTTCACTGAGCTCTCGTAGGTCAGCCGCATTTCTTTTCCTGCGGCAGGTTTTAGTAGGAAGCTGGGTAGGAGTGGAGAGTATCATTGGACTTAGAAGACTACACTGTGATAGATATTTTGTTATAGAGATGACTAGAAGAATTTTTATTTTCAGACTTAGTATTTATTCCTCTGTAATTCTGTAATTCCTTGTTATTTCTTGTAACCTTTTTACTTCTTTGTATTATTGAAGATGTATGCTTATGTATGTTTCTGATATGTCACCATTGTTGTGACATCTCTACCCTTGTCGGGTCGGGGTGTTACAGTAAGAACAAGAGACAAATTCATTAGAGTCACAATCAAGATCAGGCAAGTTCTTTGCCTTTTTGCCATAAGTCATTTGTGAATCATCAAAGTCAAGGTCAAGGGCTGAGTGGATAGGGACAGGATTGAAAGCACCTCTTATAGGTGGAGGAACTGCATTCATCCCTCCTTCCTTAACAAACTTAACAGGAATTTGATAATCAACTTCCTTAGGGGTAGGGTCAAATATTCTAGGGTTATATTCCCCAACATCATATCCCAACCCTTTCTTACGCCAACCAGACTGATTACCATTATTATAGTTAACAAGATATTTTTCTGATTGTTGCCATGAATTTATCCTAGCCACTTCACTATCCAGTTTAGCCTTTAAATCCTGATTTTCTAATTTGATCTTAGCAAATTGAGATTCAGAATATTTAAGTTCATTAGTGGTGTTTTCTAAATCTCTCTGTAAAACCCTTATTTTCTCTTCATAAGCAAGCTGATTTGCTTCATGCCAAGACTTTTGTTTTTCCACAGTTTTGAGAGCCTTTTTATAAGCTTGAATTTCAACAAATAGTTTATTATATTCAGGATCAATCTCATCAAACTCCCTTTTTAACTCAGTGTATTTAATTTCACTATCCTTTTGCAATTTAATATATTTAATTTCACAATCAAAAGGACACTTAAGTACCTGAGATGGATGGCCCATCATTCCAAATTCTCCAGCCACATGTGTGTCAGCTCCATATCCAGCAATCATCCCATAAATCCGTGAAGCTTCAGTCTCCTCATGTTGTTCCCAATCCAGCATTGAATCCACAGACACTAGGGCTTTAGCTTCCTTTGGCTCCAATTCTTTCAGTCTGAATGCCGAATACCTTGTTCTGTCATCAACTTTCTTGTCTTGGCATTCTCTGGCAAAGTGACCGATCTGACCACATTTGAAGCACTTCACCTTCCTTCTGTCATACCTTGCACCTTCCCATCCATTAAGATTGAGCTTCCTCCCTGACTGCTGCTCAAACCTGTTAACCTTTAATGACAGCATAGCCAGCTGCCACTTGATGTCCATCTCCTCCAAATCAAATTGATCAATTTGATCAAAGTCATCATACATAAATTGCTGTTGTGGAGTACTTTCAGCAACAAATGAATGAAGAATTTCCTCAACAACATTGTCAGTCCTTGATTGAGATCTTGGTGTTGTAGGAGAATAGGAAACAGACGAAGATGAGGGGTTTGGGCTATCACCATGAGAGACCTTGTTAGTGCTGGTTGCACTAACAAATGCAGTATGAGTAGGTGTATGAGATGAATAAGTAGAAACCCCTTTGATATCAATCTCTAGGGTCTTGAGCTTGTTGTACAGATCATCAAAACTTAGGTAATCCAATCCACCTTTGGCTTTCAGGGTTATGGAAACTTGAGACCAGGATGGAGGTAAAGCCCTCAGAAACTTTGTGTTGCAGTCTTCATTGTCTGGTCGAGCCTGCAACTGATTAAGTTGGCTAAGGATCTTGTGAAATCGATCATACCCTTTGTGAATTCCTTCATCCTCAGAGATCTTAAACTCCTGGAATTCCTGCTTAAGCATGGATTTCCTCATCTTTTTGGACTCCTCATTCCCACCAAATCTAGCTTTTACAGCAAGCCAGATTTCTCTAGCATCATCCAGGTGATGAAAATCACCCATGTGATCCTATGGGAGAGCCTGAAGCAAGAGAGTTCTTGCTTTAGTTTCCCTTTGCACAGCTAGCTGCTCCTCAGCTGATGCAGGAGAGAGAATCTTGATATTCCAATTCCGATCTCTTCCAATTCTTTTCTTGGAATTCCCAGTGAGGATAACATTCCAAAGATGGTGATCACTGTTAGAGATCCAGTACTCCATCTTCATAGCCCAGACTTCATACTCTTCCTTCTTGAGATACGGAAACTTAGCATTACTGTTGGACACAGTGGTTGTAACAATTTGTTGTTGAACTTTTGTGGGTTCAGGTTCTTCATTGTTAATGGTAGCGAATTTAGGGTTTTCGTCGCCCATTGTGAAAGGGTTTAGAGAGATTGTTTTGAGAACTTTTGCTACTTGATTAGAGATCCTCACGAGGCTCTGATACCACTTGTTGAATCTAACACACCTGCTAGATCTTTGAGCCTTAGTGGATCGGTAGGATGCCTATGTAATCACAAGCACACTACAAGAGAATCTCTGAGTACGAACTAGAAAAGAAAAGAACTAAGACTATGATCCTCTATGGATCGTATAATGAACTAAAAGATATTATTATTGAAGATTGTTAAGTCGTAAAAGATATGTCAAACTCATAGACGGGATGTTTCTTTTATACTGATAAGAAACCCTAACCCTAACCCGTCATACAAGAAAACGTGTGAAGAGATAAACATGATCTCTTCTAAAAATAAATCTAACAAAACATTCTAAACATACGGGATAACAACTAACAAAACCCGCAGCAACAACTACTATCAGCAAAAACAAGATAGAACTATCAACAGCAATGAGCTTCAGCAGGAACCACAGCTATCGGCAGGAACCAGCTTTACACTATCGGTAGCTACAAGAAATATCTTATTTCCTGAATTCCTAACACCTGCCTTCAACGAATACATTCTCAAACACCTGCGAAAAACATGCTAAAAGTCAGCTAACGCTGGTGAGATTGTTGGGAATTATCAAGAGAAGACTTAATGAGAAGAACAGACTTAAGTCTGCTGGTTACGTGGTTAAGTCTGTTAGTTATGTTAGTTAAGTCTTGTCATAGTTAAGTCTGCCAGTTCATTGTTAAGTCTGGTAGCAGTATTAATAGTTAAGTCTGTTTGACTTGAGTAGTTAAGTCTGTTTATGACTTATAGGAAAGTTTGTTAGCTATAAGTTAGGAAAGGATACGTAGTTATCTTTAGAGAAGATACGTATATTCTTCTACACGTTTTGCATCTAAGGTTTCCTTGGTGTATAAAAGGAACCCTAAGGCATTAGTTTTGATAACGACGAACATTGTATTCATATTGATTAAAAAGTTAGTAATATACGAAGTTAGTTATTGTGTTCTTCATTGTTAGTGTTAAGATTCCGCATTAGCATTAACAATCTGTGTTAGAGTTTCTCACTTAGATTGATTTGAATTTATTCAAATCGTCTAACAAGTAACAAGGCTACTTGGATCCATAATTCGTGTGGACCTACAAGTGGTATCAGAGCCTGTAAAGAGACTCTGAGTTTGAAGAAACACAACAACCAAACCCAAATTCACTCAACTAAACCCTGCAAAATGTCTGACATTGACAATCCCAACAAGAATGATGGTTTCTCAATCCACAACAGTGATGATGAAAGATCAATCCATGATGAAGAAAAACCTGAAGCAAGCACATCTAAACAACAACAACCCATCTCTGCAACAACAACCATATCCAACATAAAACTCCCAATCCTAAAGAGAGAAGAATATGACATCTGGGCTATGGAAATGGAACATTATCTGGAGTATATTGACAGCGAAGTCTGGAAGGTCATACAGAATGGGAATTCGAAGAAAAGGATTTCACAAGGTACAGATGGGGTGATTAGGATATTACCACCAGTATCTGCTGAAGAGATACGGGCTGTTGAAAAAGAGAAGAAGGCCAAGACTATGCTGCTAATGGCAATTCCCAAAGAGCATCTGAGAAGGTTTCATGGCATGAATGATGCCAAGGAAATTTGGGAGGCTATCAAGAAAAGATTTGGAGGGAATGCTAACTCCAAGAAGATGCAAAAGGCTGTTCTTAAACAGCAATTTGAAGCTTTCAGTGTATCCAGTTCAGAGGGATTGGAAAAAGGTTATGATAGGTTTCAACATCTTCTATCACAATTGGAGGTTCATGGTGCAGCTGTGTCAGAAGAAGATTCAAACCAAAAGTTTCTTAGAGCACTACCAAAAGAATGGTCAAGTGTGACATTGACCATGAGGATGAAGGATGAAATTGACACCATGACAACTGATGACCTGTACAACAATCTCAAGGTGTTTGAACAGGAAATCCAAGGAAAAGCATCTTCAAGTTCTACAAATGTTTCTTTTGTTTCTCAAGGCAAGGGCAGCACTAACAAGGTTGAGTCTGGCAGTGTTAATTCTGGTGGTTATGGAGCTTCTTCTAGCAGCATAAGAAAAGAAAGAGATGCTCCAGCAGGCTTTACTGATGAACTAATTTACTCACTTTTTGCTAAGGAACCAGAAGATAAAGATTTCATCAGTGAGGATCTGGAACAGATCAATGATGTTGAAGTTGAAAAAATGGATATCAAATGGAAAATTGCCATAATTGCTCTCAGGGTTAAGAAGTTTTACAAGCAGACTGGGAGGAACATTAATTTTGATGTGAAGTCACCAGTGGGATACAATAGGAGGACTGTTGAGTGCTACAATTGTCACAAGCATGGTCACTTTGCCAGAGATTGCAAGGAAAATGTGACTACTGATTGGAAAAAGAAGAAGGAGCCTGTCTCTCAAGATAATGACAAGCTGGAGAAAAATCAGATGAGCTTGATGACATTGGAAGCTGGAGCTGTGAATTGGGATGAACACACACCTGAGGATGAAGAGCCAAACCATGCACTTATGGCTATTGGTTCCAGTAATGAGGTATCTTTGTGTTCAAAATTATGCATTGATTCATATAATCATGTTAAAGCTTTGTGTGATGAACAATTAACACAAATAGGTGATCAGGAAGTAAAAATTCTTGCTTATACTAAAGCTGCTAAAACTTTAGAAGCACAAATAGTCAACTATCAAAACAAACAAGCTTCCTTAATTGAAAAACTCACCTTTCAAGCTAATGAGATATATGAAAAGGATGAAAAACTTAAGAGATATAGAAGAATAGGCATGAAAGCTGTTAGGGAAAGAGATGAATTGCAAAAGAGAGTAGACAAATGGACCCATTCTGCTAAATGTCAGGATAAGTTAATAGCATCTAGTATGAGCTCTACATGTAAAATTGGCTTAGGTTATGAGATTAAGTCAGATAGTGAAGTTCTAAGCTATGAGGAAGAGATGGACAAATATGTGTACAAATGTAGAAAAGAGGATTCTATTGGTAGACTAGTGTACAATAGGTTCATTAAAACTAATAATTTTAAAGGGGTGCCACCTCCATTAAGTGGAGATTACACTCCTCTATAAAAGAAAGACCTTGATGACTCTTTATTTTTGTATGGTAAAAAGGGTCCTCAATATCCTGAGACAGGCAACTCAGATGACAAATCAAGTGAATACTCTATTTGTCAAACCAATGACAGTGAAGGATCCACTATAGATGTCTCTGAGCAGTCTGATTCAGAATCAGAGAGTGCACCTAAAGAAGCTTCTGAGTCAAAATCTGTCAAACATAGTGAACCAGTTGTGACTACACCCAAACCTAATACAGATAAACCTAGTTGTGATACTCACATAAAATCTCCTAGGAAGTCTGTCAAAAATCAAGAGTCACCAAAACCTGATAGAATGAGAAGAGAGTACAAGAGAAACTACAATTTTGGTCCTAAAAGATGCTTTGTGTGTGGTAGTCTAAGTCATTTGATTAGGGACTGTGATTTTCATGAGGTTAGGATGAAAAGAGAGGCTGAACTTAGAAAGAATAAGAGTGTTAATACTGGCCATATGAATGATAAACCAGTTTGGAATAATGCTAACAGGATTAATCATGCTAATAAGTTTGTGACTAGACCAGCACAATTTAATTCTGGTATGCCTAAATTTTAATTCTGGTAGACCAAATGTTAGTTCTGTTGGTCAAAATGTTAATTATGTGAGGCCAAGTGTTAATTCTGGGTGGTTTAATCATTCTGGACCCAGACAACCAATAAATAGACCACAGGTGAACTCATATAATCAAAGAAACAATTTTTACAAACCTCATTCACCTGTGAGGAGTCCTTTTGCTAATAATACAGCACAAGCTTCAAGCTCAAATGCTGTAAGGGAAAATGGGGATTCTGCTGTTAAGACCCCAGCATGTTGGTCTTGGGATCCTTTTAAGAATACACTTACCTATGAATCCAAGAACAACAGTGGATCAAGCTCATACAAGACTTATAAATTTGTTGATCCACAGGGCAGACCCAATTCTTCAGAGGATTGGGTCCTAGAGAGAAACTAATCTCTCTACTTTTGTGCAGGAACATCCACTGAAGAACATGGAAGACAAAGGAATATTTGATAGTGGGTGCTCTGGGCACATGACTGGTAACAAGAATCATCTGAAGGATTTTCAAGAATTCCAAGGAGGTTCTGTTACCTTTGGAGGTAGTAAAGGTCAAATAACTGGTAAAGGTAGAATTGTTGTAGGCAATATAGAATTTGACAATGTATCTTTTGTAAAAGAACTAGGGCAGTTTAACCTTTTCTCAATATCACAAATCTGTGATAAGCAGCATAAGGTGCTTTTTAGTGAAACTGAATGTTTTGTATTGACTTCGGACTTTAAGATGCCTGATGAAAGTCAGATCCTTCTTAAAGTTCCTAGACAACACAACATGTAAAGTTTTGATATGAAAGCACATGACCCTGCAAAAGGTTCTGCATGTTTGATTGCAAAAGCCACTTTGGATGAATCTAAATTGTGGCATAAAAGGTTAGGTCATGTTAACTTCAAGAATATGAACAAACTTGTGAAGGGTAATTTAGTTAGAGGCTTACCTTTCAAGGTTTTTAGGAATGACCATGCCTGTGTAGCTTGTAATAAGGGCAAACAACATAGAGCTTCTTGTAAGGCTAAGTTAGATAGGATTGTTACTGAGCCTTTGCATACCTTACACATGGATCTGTTTGGCCCTACATCTGTTAGAAATATCAACCATGCTAGTTATTGCCTTGTCATTACTGATGACTGCACCAGGTTTTGCTGGGTATTCTTTTTGTCTACAAAAGATGAAACCTCTGATTTAATTCAAAGGTTAATTAGGCAAATAGAAAACCTACTAAATCACAAGGTTAAGATCATTAGGACTGACAATGGCACAAAATTTAAGAATAGGAGTATGATTGAGTTTTGTGGTGAAAAAAGAATCAAGTAACAATATAGCAATGCTAGAACTCCACAGCAGAATGGAGTTGCTGAGAGAATGAACAGGACCTTTGTTGGGCTATGAAATATCAAAGTACTGCTGAAAGTCAAAGTACTGCTACTCAAGTCAAAGTACTGCTGTTCGACTAAAGTACTGCTGCTCGTTGAAGGACTGCTATGCAAATAGTTTAAGGACTAATGTGTAATTCTAGAATGTTCGTATTAGATTAGAGTTATAATTAGAATTACTTGTCGTTCAAGTATTGTAAACCGACTAGGGTTTTCCTTGTGCCTATAAAAGGATCCCTAGGTTGGCATTAGAGATATGCGATTTTAGAAAAAAGTATTAGTCAATTATTAGAAGTATTAGTGATTAGAGTTTGTTAGTGAATCTGTGTAAGAAAGCAGGTTCAAGGTTTTAATAATATTCGAAGTTGTTCTTCTTAGCTTTGTTGAAGTAGATTCCGCATACTTAGCAAAGTATATCAGTGTTTCATTATTAATAGTTTTGAATTCATTCAAAGTTGTTAAACCGTAGACAAGCTACAAGTTAGTTTGGTCAGAGTATATCGATCCAACAAGTGGTATCAGAGCTTGTGTGGAGACTCTGATTAAGAAGAAACCCTTAAAACCGATTTATCAACAAACCCTCAACAATGTCGACTGAAGCTGCACCTATCCCATCCATCACCTCACTCAGAATTCCTATCATCAAGAAGGGAGAATATGATCTCTGGAGCATGAAGATGAGACAGTACCTTGCTATTACTGACCATGCTCTATGGGATGTAATTGTCAATGGTAATGTTGTTCTTGATGAACCTTTACAAGTTGAAGGACAACACAAACCACCTCAACCAACCTTGTCAGCAGCTACAAAGAGAAATCAAGATAAGGCTCTCAACATACTGTTGTCTGCTATTCCTGATGGTCACCTACTAAAGTTTCATGATGCTAAGGATGCAAAACAATTATGGGCTGCGATCAAGACAAGATTTGGAGGTAATGATGCTTCAAAGAAGATGCATAGAAACTTATTGAAGCAGCAGTTTGAAACCTTCACTGTTGGTGAAAGAGAAGGGCTTGATGCTGCCTATGACAGATTCCAAAATCTACTTAGTATGCTAGAACTGTATGGAGCAGAGGTATCTGTTGAAGATGCAAATTTGAAGTTCTTAAGGAGTTTGCCATCTATCTGGCATGTGGTTGCTACTATGATTAGAGGACAACCTAGATTGGAATCTATGGACTTTGATGATCTCTATAACAATTTGAAAGTGTACGAGCAAGAGACGAATGGTCACAGTTCTCAGAAAACTCACAACATAGCTTTTGTGTCTTCTGAAAACAGAAGCAGTACTTCTACTAAAAGTACTGCTTATCCTTCTCAAAGTACTGTTGGTGATTCACAGCATGTTTGCACAACCACAACTACTCCCAACCCATCACCAACAAACAACACCAATTCTGATGAATTTGTATGTTCCTTCTTTGCATAACAAGCCACTTTACCTGTTACCTATCAAGAAGACTTGTTGCAGATTGAAGAAGATGCTTTAGAAGAGATTGACATAAGATGGCAAGTAGCTATGATCACTGCTAGGATCAAGAAGTTCATGAACAAGACAGGAAGGGGAATTGATTTCAAAGCCAAACAAGGTATAACTTTTGACAAAGCACTGTGGCTTACACTCAGAATACTTAAGTCAGTTTCCAAAGAATAGGTCTACCACCCATAAGCCAAGAGAGACTAGACCAGTTTGGAATCACTCAAATAGGGTCAACCATAGTAATTTCTCAAAAGACTATAGGTACCCTCACCAGAAAAGAATGTTTTCCAAACCACCAGTACCTTCACACATTGCTAAGTCTCAAGACGTACCTTCTCAAAGGACTGATAAGTTTTCACCCAATCATGGTTCTGCTAACACTTTTTCACCTAGAAGACCTAAGAGATTCAATTCATATAAAAAGTCTTACACATCAAGCAGAATACCTAGACCAGAGAAACCTAAGGTCAAACGAAATTGGGTTAAGAAAGAAAGTACTGATGGGGAACAAGAAGTACTTTCATCAGATAAGGGTGAAACAGGGAGTGTTGTTGATAATACAACACAGGACATGGGACCAACTCAAATAATCATTGACCATGCCTTTAAAACCAGTGGAGACTACATACTGAAAGAATTCAAGTATGTCACTCCACAAGGGGAACACAAGTCAATAATGGCTTGGGTTCCTAAAAGAAACTAACCCTTTCTTTTACTGTGCAGGGCAACCCAGATGAGGAGCTTAAAGATCATATTATTGTTGATGGTGGTTGCTCTGGCAGCATGACAGGGGACAAGGAGATCCTGTCAGATTTTAAGGCATATTATGGAGGAAGAGTTGCATTTGGTAATGATCCTGATGGAGGAAGAATCACTGGCAAAGGAACAATCAAGGCTGGATGTATTGATTTTGAGAATGTTAGATATGTGAAGGAGCTCAAGTTCAATCTTTTGTCAGTATCTCAAATTTGTGACAAGAAGTACCCAATTCTGTTCACTGATACAGAATGTCTCATTCTCTCCCCTGAGTTCAAATTTGTTGATGATCACTTGGTAACATTGAGAGTACCAAGAACCAATGATGTGTACAGTTTAGACTTAAAGAGTCTTAATTCTGCTGGAAGAGCAACATGTTTAGTAGCAAAGGCATCATTGGAAGAAGCACATTTGTGGCACAGAAGACTAGGTCATGTTAATTTTAAGAACATCAACAAGCTGGTCAAAGGAAATTTAGTTAGAGGTTTACCTTCCAAATCATTCAAGACTGATCATTCATGTTTGGCTTGCAAGAAGGGTAAACAACATAAAGCTTCATGTAAGAAGCTTGGGGAAAGAGATATTAGCGAACCTTTGGAGTTGCTACACATGGATCTGTTTGGACCAGTTTCAGTAGAGAGTTTAAACAAGAAGAAGTACTGCTTGGTTGTGACAGATGATTGTAGCAGATTTAGTTGGGTCTTTTTCTTGGGATTCAAAGATGAAACCTTTGATGCTATCCATGACCTGATAGTAGCCCTTGAAAATCAATTAAGACTCAAAGTAAGAGGTATTAGATGTGATAATGGAACAGAATTCAAGAACAAGCATATGGATGAATTCTGTGCCAAGAAAGGGATCAAGAGAGAGTTTAGCATTGCTAGAACACCCCAGCAAAATGGAGTTGCAGAAAGAAAGAACAGGACTTTGATAGAAGCAGCTAGAACAATGTTTGCAGATTCCCAATTACCTATTCTCTTTTGGGCTGAAGCCATAAGTACTGCTTGCTATGTGTTAAATAGAGTTTCAGTAACTAAACCTTAGATGAAGACACCTTATGAGTTACTAATGGGAAAGAAACCAAACATTCGTTTTCTAAAACCTTTTGGCTGCTCTCTGACTATTCTAAATACCATTGACTCTCTGGGAAAATTTGATGGTAAGTCAGATGAAGGATATCTATTGGGTTATTGTACAAATAGCAAAGGTTTTAGAGTCTATAACCGGGATACCAAAAAGGTACAAGATTGTCTTCATGTTGAATTTTTGGAAGATAAGGAAACTCAGAAAGGTAAAGGTCCTGATTGGATGTTTGATCTTGATCTCAAGTTCACTCCATCTATGAATTATGTTCCTGTTAGAGAAGAGAATCAGGCTAATCACAAAGAAGATGATTCACAGTACATTGTTCATGGAGTCAATGTTACACCAGAAGATGTTCCTGATAAAGACACTGAAGTTACTTTTGAAGACCAAAGTACTGCTCAACCAACTAATACAGTATCTGATGAAGATCAAGCCATACAAGATGAACTTAATAGGATGCTTTTTCAAGAAACTATAGCACAATCCTCTGAAGATGAACAAAGGAAGGCTTATGAAGCTGCAAAGAAAACGAGTGTATTTCAAGATACTGTTCACAGTACTTTTGATCAAGGTACTGATGATCCTTTTGACAGTACTTCTGGTGTGTTAGAACAATCAAATTGGAACAATGCTGAAGATTCCAATGTTGATAATGATGATTTGGATAATGCTAACATTACTGGTTTAGAAGAAATTGATGATGAGCTTAATTCAGAAGGTATTTTCTCCAATGAAGGGATTGATTTTACTAACTTGGAGTCTGATCTTTCAGTACCACCAACTCCTACATTGAGAATTCATAAAGCTCATCCTCAAAGTAACATTATTGGATCACCCTCTTCAGGAGTGGTTACAAGGAACAAAGTTAAAGGACTTTCTAAGCAACATACTGCTTTACTTAGCTTTGTTTACCAACAAAACATGATGAATCACAAGGATCAACAAACATGCCTGTTTGCTTGCTTTCTATCTTAAGAAGAACCCAAGAAGGTAGCTCAAGCTTTAGCTGATGAAAGTTGGGTTGAAGCCATGCAAGAGGAGCTTCTACAATTCAAGCTTCAAGAAGTCTGGGTATTATGTGATTTACCAGATGGCAAAAGAGTCATTGGTACAAGATGGGTTTTCAGAATCAAAAGAGATGAAAGAGGGAATGTTATCAAAAATAAAGCTAGATTGGTTGCACAAGGATATTGCCAAGAAGAAGGAGTGGATTATGATGAAGTGTTTGCTCCTGTTGCAAGGATAGAGGCAATAAGGTTATTTCTTGCCTTTGCATCATACATGGGATTTCCTGTCTACCAAATGGATGTGAAAAGTGCTTTCCTTTATGGCACAATTTCTGAGGAAGTCTATGTTAAACAACCTCCTGGTTTTGAAGATCCTGCACATCCAAACAAAGTCTATAAGGTGATCAAGGCACTATATGGCCTTCATCAAGCTCCCAGAGCTTGGTATGAGAGACTCTCAAATTTTCTATTACAGCATAGTTATAGGAGAGGAGCAATTGATAAGACTTTGTTTATCAAAAGGGATAAGAAAGACATTATGTTAGTCCAAGTATAT
Organism: Artemisia tridentata subsp. tridentata; assembly: GCA_021014915.2. Lineage (NCBI taxonomy): Eukaryota > Viridiplantae > Streptophyta > Magnoliopsida > Asterales > Asteraceae > Artemisia > Artemisia tridentata. Next base: position 168,740,505 of record CP139505.1, on the reverse strand, counting down.
GTGGATGATATTATATTTGGAGCTACAAAGAAGTCTATGGTGAAAGAATTTGAAGATCTTATGCAGAAGGAATTTCAAATGAGTTCTATGGGAGAATTAACTTTCTTTTTGGGACTTCAAGTTACACAAACAAGAGATAGAATCTTCATTAACCAAGAAAAGTATGTTGCAGACATACTTAAAAGATTTGACCTTCCTAATCTCAGGCCTGCCACCACACCCATTGATACCAATAAACCCTTAGGCAAGGATGAAGATGGACAAGCTGTGGAAGTCAAACTCTATAGATCTATGATTGGTTGTCTTATGTACTTAACTGCATCAAGACCTGACATCATGTTTGCTGTTTGCTTGTGTGCAAGATATCAGGTTACACCCAAGGTTTCACATATGTATGCAGTCAAGAGGATTTTTCGATATCTCAAGCATCAACCAAAGTTAGGATTATGGTATCCTAAGGAGTCACCTTTTCACTTGGAAGCTTTTTCAGATAGTGACTATGCAGGGGATAACTATGATAGAAGATCAACCTCAGGAGGATGTCAATATCTTGGAAGAAGATTAGTTTCCTGGCAATGTAAAAAGCAAACAATTGCTGCAACCTCCTCTACTGAAGCAGAATATGTTGCTGCTGCAAGCTGTTGTGGACAAGTTTTGTGGATGCAAAATCAACTCTTGGATTATGGATTCAATTTCAAAAATACTCCTATCAATATTGATAATGAGAGTACCATCTGCATTGTGAAGAATCCAGTTTATCACTCCAAGACCAAGCATATTCAGATTAGGCATCACTTCATTCGGGATTGTTATGAGCACAGGCTTATAAATGTGGTCAAGGTTCACACAGATGATAATGTAGCTGATCTACTCACTAAGGGATTTGATGTTTAAAGATTCAACCACTTAGTTGTGAGCATTGGGATGATTAACTACTAGGCTACATTTGAGGGGAGGCTTTAGTATTAGTTAGTAAACTTTCTATTAGTTCTTAATGAAAGTATTGGTTTTTAGTAATTTAGTTTAGCCTATATGTTGTATTTGAGGGGAGGCAACATAAGCTATTAGTTAGAACTTAAGCATGAACCATTTACAAGTTCTTGGTTTAGTTTGGAGTGTTGATTGTGGATAAGAAGATGGAACGTACTGCTTTGTTTCTTAAAGTACTGACTCAGCAAAGTACTGCTTCAACGTACTGCTTACGTGGATGTACTGTTCCAACGGTCAAGAATTGTGGGGCTATGGTTAATTAATTCCTTACGGCGGAGATAATAAGTTAATCAAAACGGTAACTTTATTATTTTGAGTTTGATTTATTTCCATCCTATTTAAAGAAACTCACACCTATTTCCCCGCCTTTTACCGTATTTGAGATCCCTCATTCGCTTTTACACCACAATCTTTTTAACGAAACACACACTCAAAGCAAATTCTTCTCTACCACTCATCATGGCTAATCGACTCACTGTTAGCAAACACAATATGATCGCTAACTTGGACAAGACAAGGGATAATGTTGATTTTCATGCGATCATTGATTTCTTAACTGGGTCTTCCATCAACTACTCTATTTTAGTTGACCCTGATGTTATTGGTCCCTGGATGCAAGAATTTTGGCATAATGCAACGATTGAAGATGATTCGTTGATTAGGGCTACGGTTGCTGGACGAACTATTCGGATTTCTGAGGCCACGATTAGGGATGTTTTGATGTTCAATGATGAAGGGGGGGCTGTTCGTTTTGAAAAACAAGTGCTTTGGAACACTTTAAGTGATATAGGTTATGAAGGAGATCTGACGAAACTTACTTTTCAAAAGCCTTTGTTTTGTTCTCATTGGAAGTACCTCATTCACGTCTTACTTCATTGTTTAAGTCCCAAGAGTACTTCTTTTGATCAATTTGGTCAAAATATTGCATCTGCATTAGTGGGTTTGGCTACCGATCAAAGATTCAACTTTTCAAGACTAATTCTTGATGGTATGCTTACACATATTGCTAATGGTTCGCCATTCTTAATGTATCCAAGGTTTGTTCAGTTATTCTTGAACAATCAACTTGAGGATGTCCCTAAACCTCAAAGTTTTTTACCCACTGTCAAACTTCCACCAAAGGTGTTTACTTTTCTCTCTAAACAAAGTGTCAAGTTTTCTGGAACCAACACACCTTTGACTGCTCATATATTGGGAGTTGCACAAGTTGTTAGAGATGCAGAGCAAGAGCAAGAGCAAGAGCAAGAATCAAATTCTGGATCAGCAAGCCAAAAGTCTCCAGTTTTTAGAGAAGTTAGTATTCCTCAACCTACTGCTTCTCAACATACTACTTCTCCACATTCTGCTACTCGGGAAGATACTGCTCCTATGGATATTCCTACTCATGAGGAGTCAGACCAAGGTATGAATCAACCATCATCTCCTAATGATTATTCTTCCACAAATATGTCTAAGCAATTTGAAGAAGAAGAGGCAGAGTTGGATAATTATGCTTTAACAAGGGAGTTAAAGAGGCTGAAAAAGGAAAGTGAGGCTCAAGCTGCTAAGATAGTCAAATTAAAAACTAAGTTTCAAAGATTGAAGAAGTATGTTTGGCCCCTAGTTCAACACCATCACTTATGGGTCAAGTCTCAGAAGCAGAGTGGTCAGATCCCTAAGAAGTCTTCTCAGTCAAAGAAGAAAAAGTCAAAGAAGCATTCTTCATTCCAATTGGGGAGGAATTTAGAAAATTTGAATGAAGATGCTGGTTTTGAACAAGATGCTGGATTTATGGATGACACTCAGATGACACCACCTGAACATATTCCTCAACATACTGCTGAGAGGAAGAGTGATGAAACAGAGCAAATCAATTTGGAAGAAGCTACTGTTGAAGTAAGAAGTGGTGATACTGAGGAAATAAACTTGGAAGGAGCTGAAGCTGAAAGTACTGCTCAACAAGGTACTGAGAGGCAATTCACTATTACACCTAGAACTTTAGATTTTGAAGAAGATATTGGTCCTTCAAGTCAAGTTCAAGAGGAAGTTAGCCCTTCTAAACCAGCTCAGGAAGAAGATGTTATAGCTCATACTAACAGTGATGATGAAACAATTGCTGACATTATGCTTAATATGTCAAGTCAAAGAGGCATTAGTATTCATGAGGTTGAACAACAACATCATACTTCTTCTCAACCATCTCAGGAAATAGATCCAAAAGATAAAGGTAAAGGGATCTTGGTAGAAAAGAAGAAGAAGAAGATGACTTTGGCACAATTAAGAGAGATTCAGATTGCCAAAGGTGAGGAAGTAGCTAGACTATTGCAAGCTCAGATAGATGCTGAAGAATCAAGGAAGATTGTTCAATCACAAAGGCCAATTAGTAAAGCTAGAGAAAGGAATGATATGATGGCTTATTTGAAAGGTCGAGGATATACAGGTTTAGTCAGATTGACATATACAGAGATGAAGGATCTGTATGATGCTGTTAGAGAAGCTATTCAAAAAGATCTTGCAAGCATTATTTCTTTTGAAGATAAGGAGCTTGAAGATAAAAGAAAGGAAAGAGCTGTTACAAGAAGCTCAAAGAGGAAAAGAACAACTGATGAACAGCCATCAAAGAAGTTCAAGGAAGCAGTTGAATTAAGAACAGACACAGTTGATGAGCTCAGGAATTATCTTAGAGTTGTTGACTTTGAAAATCCAAAATTGAAAGAAGATGCTGATAAGAAGTCCAAGATATCTACTTTTTCAGTTGTAGAATCGCAAGAAGGAAATTATCGGATCTTTCATAGACAAGATGGAAGTTTTAGAGTATTCAATTCATTGTGGGATATATTACATCTGATTGATAGAGATGATATGCTTCAGTTATATCTCCAAGTACAAACTTATTTTGAGCATATTCCACCACAAGGAGTAGGTTTGGTATTGTTAGGAGATCTCACAACAATCTGGGAGACAGAGGAAACAAAGGACAGTACTTTGTGGGAAAATCAAGACAATTGGGAGATTAACAGATGGAGATTCTTTGAATCAGTTGGAATACATGTTTTGGAGTTAGAAGATGGCACTATGATTCATATGCTAGCAGAACAGAGATATCCACTCACAAGAGATCTGATGATCAGGATGCTAGAGCATGGCATGGAAGTGGAACAAGAAGATGAAGTAGCATTGATGGTCATAAAATTGTTTATCAAGTGGACAACTGAATCTGAAGATTAATGCATAACTACTGGTATGGTTTAATTATTATATAAATCTTTTGAAAAATAAGTACTTTCTTCAAAGTACTGCTAGTCAGACAGTACTTTCTCAAAGTACTGCTTGCAGCATAAAACCAGTAAAGTCTTTTTGATAAAATCAGTAATTTTTGATAAGTGCAAAAACATTTTGAAGCACAAAGATTAAACAGCAACAAATGGTTTTGGAAGCAACAGCATGGTGTTAGTACTTGTACTACACAATAAATGGTAATCAACTCACCATGTTTAACAAACAAGAAAGAGTTTGACTCATCATGAGGGTACGGCTCTGATGTGATTGTCAAATCCGTTTTTAGTTGATAATTTACTAAAAATTGTATGGTTTTCAACTCACCATATCTATATTAGTGAAGAGTTGGCTAGCCCACAAGATAATGGCTTTGTGGTAAAGGCTGTGGAAAACCATTATATGGTAATTAGTTCACCATGGTAGTGATTGCACTAAAAGAACTAGCTAGTCCAAAAGCAAACGGCTATTTGGTAAAGACTACTCAAATCCGTTGATAGCTGATGATTTGCTAAAAATCATATGGTTATCAATGTACCATGGTTTTTCTTAAATCTAAACATTGGCTACTCCAGAGTTAATGGCTTTGGTAAAGAGACATCAAAATCCATTAAATTTTTCAATGATTCACCTCTCACAGGAGTTAACACACCTGGAAGTGATGAGAATAGTATGGAACTTTTAAGATCTGATGTACCTATTGTCAATATGATGCTGAGTTGCTAAAAAGATATGATGCTGAAAAGAATTGTTACTGATGAAGATTGAAGATACTAATTGCATTGATGATGACAAAACAACAACGAGACAGATTTCAAAGAAACAACCTTTCCTTGAAGATAAAGTATTGAAGTTAAAGAAATACAAAGGAACTTGAAATCAAGCAAGTAGAATTCAAGTTAGGGGAGGATTGTTGGGCTATGAAATATCAAAGTACTGCTGAAAGTCAAAGTACTGCTACTCAAGTCAAAGTACTGCTGTTCGACTAAAGTACTGCTGCTCGTTGAAGGACTGCTATGCAAATAGTTTAAGGACTAATGTGTAATTCTAGAATGTTCGTATTAGATTAGAGTTATAATTAGAATTACTTGTCGTTCAAGTATTGTAAACCGACTAGGGTTTTCCTTGTGCCTATAAAAGGATCCCTAGGTTGGCATTAGAGATATGCGATTTTAAAAAAAAGTATTAGTCGATTATTAGAAGTATTAGTGATTAGAGTTTGTTAGTGAATCTGTGTAAGAAAGCAGGTTCAAGGTTTTAATAATATTCGAAGTTGTTCTTCTTAGCTTTGTTGAAGTAGATTCCGCATACTTAGCAAAGTATATCAGTGTTTCATTATTAATAGTTTTGAATTCATTCAAAGTTGTTAAACCGTAGACAAGCTACAAGTTAGTTTGGTCAGAGTATATCGATCCAACAACCTTAATTGAGGCAGCTAGAACTGTGCTAGCAGACTCACTCCTACCCACAACCTTTTGGGCTGAAGCAGTAAGCACTGCTTGCTACATATTTAATAGGGTTAGAGTGACCAAGCCTCAGAATAAAACACCTTATGAGCTTATTTTTTGCCATAAACCAGTTGTTAGCTATATAAGGCCTTTTGGGTGCCATGTGACCATTCTTGATACCTTGAGTGTGCTTGGCAAATTTGAAGGGAAGTTTGATGAGGGGTTTCTAGTTGGGTATTCACTGAATAGTAAGGCCTTTAGGGTATACAATTTAGTGACCAAGAAAGTAGAGGAAAATCTTCATGTTAATTTTCTTGAGGAAAAACCCAATGTGAAGAGCCTAGGTCATAGATGGATGTTTGATCTTGATTATTTAACTGATTCTATGAACTATATTCCTGTCTCCAAGGAGAATCAAGCTAACCCTGATGCAGGTTCCATAGAAGTGCCTAACAATGCAGGTACTCAAGATGCAAGCACTGCTGATCAAGGCAAAGAAATTGAGGAGCTTATTGTGATTCCTACCACAGAAGTCAAACATGTTGCTGCTGATGAAGGAACAAAGACATCTTCTAGAAAGAAGAAGGAGATTGTGAACAAGCCTCAAGCACAAGTGAAGAAGGCTTCTCCTACTAAAGTGTCAGAAGAAATTTTATCCTTCAGAGAGGAGATGAATGCATTGGCTGACAAACACCTTGGAAAGAAGGCTACCAGCACTAACTCAATTAAGTCTGGTAGTGAATTGGTTAAGTCTGCTGAGCTTCATTCCTCAATTAAGTCTGGTGATCCGTTGGTTAATTCTGCTGAGCATAATTCCTCACTTAAGTCTGGTAGTCGTTTGGTTAATTCTGTTGAGGATGTTTCTACACCAAATGATGTTTTTGATGACTCTGAGATGCCAGACCTTGAAATATTTGCTCAACCAACTGAAGGGATCTTTTAAGAGGCTTCTTATGATGCTGAAGGACTAGTAACTGATTTCAAAAACTTACCCACAGAGGTGGTTGTAAGTCCAACTCCCACACTTAGGATTCACAATGTTCACCCTAAAAGTCAGATAATTGGTGATCCTAAGTCAGCAGTCCAAACAAGGAGCAAAGTGCATCAACATGCACTTATCAGTTATGTCAAGCAGCAACAAAGGAACAACCACAAAGATCAACAACATTGTCTATTTGCATGTTTCCTTTCCTAAAAGGAACCTTCCAAGATTTCTAAAGCATTGGAAGATGAAAGTTGGGTGGAAGCCATGCAAGAAGAATTGTTACAGTTCAAGTTGCAGAAAGTTTGGGTTCTTGTAGACCTACCTCATGGAGCTAAAATTATTGGTACAAAGTGGGTCTTCAGGAACAAGAAGGATGAGAGAGGGGTACTAGTTAGGAATAAAGCAAGGTTGGTGGCCCAGGGTTACAAACAAGAAGAAGGCATAGACTATGATGAGGTTTTTGCACTTGTAGCTAGGATAGAAGCTATAAGGTTATTTTTGGCCTATGCATCATATATGGGGTTTACTGTCTATCAAATGGATGTTAAGAGTGCTTTTCTTTATGGCACTATTGAAGAAGAAGTTTATGTACACCAGCCCCCTGGCTTTGTTGATCCAGCTAACCCCAAGAAAGTATACAAAGTCATTAAAGCTTTGTATGGTCTTCATCAAGCTCCCAGAGCTTGGTATGCAACACTCTCCAATTTCCTTGAAGAGCATGGGTACAAAAGAGGTGTGATAGACAAGACCTTATTCATCAAAAGGAACAAGAAGGATATCATTCTAGTTCAAGTTTATGTGGATGATATCATTTTTGGTTCTACAAAGAGGTCTTGGCGTGAGGAGTTTGAGGCACTAATGAAGAGAAGATTTGAGATGAGTTCCATGGGTGAACTCACATTTTTCTTAGGGCTGCAAGTAAAGGAAAAAGAAGATGGACTCTTTATCTCTCAAGACAAGTATGTTGCTGAGATCCTAAAGAAGTTTGATCTTGCAAATGTGAAGACTGCAGTCACTCCCAAGGAGAACAAAGTGCCTTTAACCAAGGATGAAGATGCTAATGATGTGGATATGTGTGGAGATCGTTTGCTCGAGGCTTGTTAGACCTCATCTAGGATTACACAATAATAGTGAATAAGAACAATGTACAGCGGAATAAACATAAGCTTCATTATTATTAATCAAGGTTTGTCGAACGATTACAAACCCTAGGCGTCCATTAGAGGACTTGACGCCTAGATACACACACACGTTTAATGACTACATTGAGGAAGACATGTGTATAAAACCTACGTCCCATCTCTTTATATAATAGAGATTTAGGGTTACAAAGGCTCTAAATTGACAATATTAGTCCTTTAAATTTGTCTTCATAAGTTTCCTCCATCTTTCATCTTTTGTCAATATCAACTCATATTTTATTCCTAACAATCTTCCCCTAGTTGATATGACAAAACCAAGCATATGAAAGATGTAGTCTTCCTCGTCTTCCCCTTAAGCCATGCATACCATCAAGGATCTTCAAGCTGCAAATCTTCAGTATGAATACCAACTAATAATCATGAAAACCTTCTCCTCGATGTAGCATATAAATGGTTAAACATTTAAACAGTTAAGCTTCCCCTGAAACCCATATGTTAACCATTTTAAAGAACTTGTCGAATAACTAACCACCATAGAAACAAATACCATGTAGTACCCGCCATGAAGATCACCAAATAGCTTTCAAAAAATGACTACAGTAATATTTGAAACCAAGCAGTAGTAGAATGAAAAATAGTTCTTTATCCAAATACCAAAACCTTTTCTGTGTGTGTGTGTTGTCCCCTCTGTGTGTGTGTTATGGAACCAATGTGTTCCAAATCAATAACCAATGCTTCCCCTCACTTTGAGAAGCCCATGCTCGAACAGTACAAACCAGCAGTACAAAGTTTATAATCAGCAGTATAAACTTTTCATTCTCCAAAGCTAGCAGCACTAACTGTTGTCGAGCAGTACTAACGCGAAAACCAAGCAGTACTAACTATTAATCACAGCAGTACCAACTGCTACGTATGAACCAAGAGCAGTAGTAATATTTGAAGTGAGGAGGAGAAACTGTTATGTAAAACAGCAGCACGCAAAAAATCTCCAACTCTGATCTGCTGCTACTGACCCACGTGATTACTTCTGACCAATTGAATTCATTGGACCATGTATCGAAAAGAATTAATCAATACAGACCAATGTGGAAAACAGTACCCGTAGACGACAAACCCATCTCTCAACTGATGATAGCTTTCATTGACCTTTAAATGAATTAATAGATGAACCATATGTGACAAATTGCTTCATCAAGACTGCTTCAAATCTGCTCTTATTCAACACAGTAAACCTTGTAACATCCTAGATATCAAGAGCAACCTGTCTCTGATACCACTTGCGGAGATCGTTTGCTCGAGGCTTGTTAGACCTCATCTAGGATTACACAATAATAGTGAATAAGAACAATGTGCAGCGGAATAAACATAAGCTTCATTATTATTAATCAAGGTTTGTCGAACGATTACAAACCCTAGGCGTCCATTAGAGGACTTGACGCCTAGACACACACACACGTTTAATGACTTCATTGAGGAAGACATGTGTATTGTGGAAAACTAGAAGGGGGAGGGGGTTGAATAGTTTTACTTCTTTTAAATTTTATTGTGAAAACTTTTGTTTACTTTTAAAAAACTTCGATTCGATCTTATGTGACTTCAACTCTTAAACAATATGAACAAATATAGACAAATGTAAATAAGTAATGCAAGTAAAGTAAATGAAATGAAATGAAAGATAGGGATGGAAAGATCAAACCACAACAAAAGGATTTATAGTGGTTCGGCTACAAGGACACCTTCCTTGCCCTACTCCACTCCCCGAGTCACCTACTCGAGAGTTCTCTTCACTATGTCAACAAACTCCCTTATGGCAGAGAAAACCTTACACAACTTTAGCTTACACCGGCTTAACGACACAAAGCTAGATGTCGGGTTCTAATCGTAGCTAGAACCAATCTCACAACTTCTACACGACTTCTTCACGACTTATTCACAACTTCTTCACGACGGCTTCACGACTTCTTCACGACGGCTTCACACCTTCTACACGACGGCTTCACAACTTCTACACGACGGCTTCACAACTTCTAGACTACGACTTCACAACTTCTACACTACTTCTTTACAACACAACTACTTACTTACACTTAGATCTACTTATCACAACTATACAACACTTTACTTTACACAACTACAAAATGATATGAATTGAACTACAATACTTCTTCTCTAGTTGAAGGAGTATTCTTCTTTTGCACTTGGATGATGAAAGCTTGGATCACTTGGAAACCAATGCTTAAGAGAATATGATCAAAGGATTTTAGAAAGGATTTACAAGGATTAGAGAAGATTTAGAACAGAAGGTTTGGGGTGCAAAAGGTGAGGAAAAAGTCCAGAGATGAACCAGTATTTATAGGCAAATCTGAGGACCTAGAGGAGCGGGGCGGTCCCCTTAAATAGGTGGGCGGTCCCCTTAAAATTAAGGGGGCCGCCCAACTGGAACGTTGCTTAGATTTGTCTTTTTGTGGGGAAGGTTTTTCTGGAACATTTTTACCATTTTTGGTTGAAAATTTGAATTCATAAATTTATAAAGGATTAAACATTTTTATTTAATACCAAAAATGATTTTCTAAAAGATATAAAATGTTTGGGTCATTTTATAAAAAATCTAGTGATTAAGAAAATGTTCCTTTGATCATATAATGCATTAAGCATTTGTTTATTCATACCTTAAGTGATTGAGTTGTTAAAATAGATATTAACAACTAAATACTTGTTTACGTCATAATTTTTCGTTTAATGATTTTACATTTTGTGATTATCAAAACATAGAGATATCGAAAAATATTAATAACGTGTTTAGGCATTATTTATATCAACAATCTCCCCCTTTTTGATGATTACAAAATCTAAACTCATTAAATTGAAAAATTAATTTTTAGACAAGTATTTAGTGAGTTTATATCTACTTCTCCCCCTTTTTGTAGAATCAAAAAGGTTATGCCGACAAGTTTTAGACGTGAAATTTATCGGGACGAGAACTCCCCCTTGATGTGTACTCCCCCTTGTTTGAGGGCATAAAGGAAACGAGATATGGAATACTTGCAAGAAAAATATTAGAAGCACAAGTATATATATATAGCAAAAATAAGCAAGCATATATAAAAGAAATACATCCATTAATCAAAAGTGTTGTGTATAAATACACAACCAAATAGAGTACATCATAAAAGAAACATACAACATTTAACAAAGAGTGCAACTAATGATACTACATAATCATCCCAAGAGTACATGATCCGGCATAGAGCTTGCAACCAAAAAGGATGGATAAAATTATTGTTGGTGAAACATTTCATCTAGTTTGGAGAGAATGAAGGAGGTGGTGGTGAAATAGGTGAAGATGGTGGAGGTGGGTTGGTTAACATGTGCTCAATGCATGAGAACATGTATTGCATCTCATCCCGAAGACGAAAGATGATGGTTCGGTTATGAATGAAACAAAGGCAAGTGTCTCCATGAGCTTCAAGGAGACTCCAAGGTATGGGATTAACAAAGAGAGGTGATGGAATTTGTGAGGATGAAAAGTGAGCATCAAGAGGTGTGATGGGTGATAGGGAAATGGCAAGCTCGGTGGATGGAGGTTCTTGAGTGGGAGGTGGTGGTGATGTTATTGGTGGTGGTGTTATTTGTGGTGAGGAGAGGTGTTTGTTGATGTAGTCATTGATGGATCAGGTTGAAGGTATGGAAGAAGAGGAGGTACCATGGGTGGAAGGTGTTTTGGATGGTGCATTAGGTGCACTTGGAGATGAGCATTTAGGTGGTGGTGATGGAGTGGTGTTGTCTTCTTTAGTAAGATCAATGAAAAGTTGTTTGGGTGGTATGATGACCAATTTTTGTTTCTTAGAGGTCTTGGAGATGGAGGATTTTGGTGATAGCATGGTGTTGTAGGTTGATGTTTGAAGGAGATGAGGATTGATGAAATGAGGGTTTATCATTTGGAGGGAATTTATAATATGAAAGTATGGTTGGTTTGGGTAAGGTTTTGAGGTTTAGTAGTAATATTCTACACTCAGTTGGGTTATTAAGAGAAAGGGTAGCTGAGACTAGAGAAAAGGGGTCACAAGATGCAAAAGAAAACAGTGAAATTCACTGTCCAGATGGCCGGTCCCCTTAATTGTAGGCCAGCCCCCTGAAAATTAAGGGGACCGCCTAGCAAAATTAAGGGGGCCGCCCATCTGGTGTTATCCCAGGCGACCAAAATTGAAAATTTTCTAGAAAAGAGTCAATTTTTGGGGTGTGTTTGCAACAAGCTCTATTTGAACCATGTACATCAGGAATGATTAAATAGTGGCATAAACATATTAAATAATCATGTATGCATTTAAACTAATATAAGCATATTATAGAGCAAGTATGTCAATAATCATTAAATAGCAAGTATGTCAATGTAAGCATAGTATCAAAGTTCTAATCAAGAGAATGGTTAAAATGCTAACATACTATAAGGTACAAGAAACAAATAATTGTCAAATGAAAAAAAAATTGTCTAATAACCAATGTTGCAAAAATCGTGAATCGGTAGCGTAGCGGTCGACCACCCTGCAGCGATTAATCGGCCAAGGCGGGATTAATCGGTGATTAATCGGATTGGCATTTTTTGCATGTTTTGGGTATTTCTGGAGACCAAACTAAAGATCGTAACTGATTCCAAGCCTACTATGTTTTCAAACCTCAATAAAAGGCTCCAATTCTGATTATGAGGCTCATTGTGTGTTATAAGTGAAATAAACGATCCCCAAATTAAGTAGAATGCCTAAATTTTCATTTTTTAAACCTGGCCGATTAATCGGCCGATACGACCGATTTTTGGCCATTTTTTTCCCCAAACCGATTTTTTGTCCGATTTTCATAATTCGACAAGGTCGGCGGCCGATTACCGATATATCGGCGATTAATCGGCCGCCACGGCCGATTTTTGCAACATTGGCAAATAAAAAATTGTCTAATAACAATATTGTTCAAATAAGCCAACATCCACATCTCTATCTCTTCTTTCCGAAAATCTTCTTGAAAGCTTTTCCTATTGACTTGAAACCACCTCTAACCTCTTCATGCATCTGTTGAGTTGTGTTGAGTAATGCGGTTTGTCGTTCAAATAGGATTTGATCGGTTTGTTCGGAAGGAAGAGGAACTTGATAATCTGAATAATTAAGTTCCGGGAGATTGTTCACGAACGTCGTGGGAGATGGAGTACTAACACGTGAGGTGCCTTCCTCCTCCTCATCATCATCTCTCCGATGATATGTGGAACTACGAGGTGTGAAGATATTAGGGCGACGAGATTTGCCCTTGTCACTTCGAGATCGACGAAGTTGGCTACGAGTGAGAGGACGCAAGACGGGATGAACGAATTGATAGATATCACTCTCAAGATGTGGGTAATGTTCCATGACAAAATGATAAAGTCTAGTGAGGAACATACCATAAGGAAGATTGGCATGTTGAGTATTTTTGGCGGAGATGATACGATGGACAAAGAAATAAGCCAAATTGTATTGTTCTTCCGCAACAACACAATACAACATGTAAGCGATGCTAGCCGTGAGGTGGTCACGATGTCCGCCGGTACCAAACGCATTCTCGCGAATGAGTTCTTCCCAATGCTTCATGTCGGGGCTTAGTTCTTTAAGAAGGACTTGGTTTACATGAATGTCGACATTCTTCGACTTGATTCTTCGGCTAGTCGTACCACGTTCTAGCTCGAGTAGTCGACGAATGTCGTCAGGAGTTGGAATCTCAGAATAGTATGGACCACCCTGAGGCTGATTTTTCTCAAGAGATGAGAGATCCCATTCATTTGAGAAAACGGCTTGACCGTTGAAGGGAATTTGGAGGATTTGACCAAACTGAGCAAGAGTGAGAGTGATGAATTCGTTTTGGATCATGAAAGAGATGAGGATATAACCATAGTCATCGGTTTGCACCGTAACTTGGCTATAGAAGTCAAGAATGAAACGAGGAATGATGGGTTCATTGATTTTGAAAAGACAATCGAGACGAACATTGGAGAACATTCGTTCGATATGGTCGGATTGATAGAAGGATGGATCGACAACTCTCCCTTCATGAATGTTTCTATCTTCGATGGGACGATAGAAACATGCAATGGCGGGAGATATTCCGGGAGTAGCGGAGACTTTTGGAATATATTCCTTGGTTTTGGAAACATCTCCAACCGTGACTTTAGGCATTTTCACCTAAACAAGATAACAACAAGAAAGTAAGATTAAAAAAAATAATGCATATGTGACATATACTACTCATGTGGAACGCAAACATACTTCGACTCTAAAATTTTAATCCTAAGAAGTAGTTTGCAATGTTCCTTATTTTTAATTTTTAACTCGCTTAAAGTGTATTATATGATGTTAAGGAGTAGTTATAGAGATATTATGGTAAAGAACCAAGAACATCCAAACGCTCCTTTATACATCATAAGCCACTTTGAAATGTGGCTAGACAAACATTAGATTATATGTCTAGCTATTTCTTACGAGTATTTATGTTAAGTAACTCATTGAAAAGGTAAAAACGTAGATTTTGACTCAAAAATGTCTTTTAATTTGTTATGCCAAACGCTTCCTTTTCTAGAAAAATAATGACTAATATTTCAATATACATATGAATTATGTATCTTGATGACTCAAAATTATTAGTTACATGTTTATAAACTTGTCCATTAGTTGTGAAATTCATTTTGACTTAATCTTGACAATTTTATGACTCAATCCAAACACCCTCTTATGTTTATAAAATCATTTTTCATGATTTGAAAAATATATTTTTAGGATTAAAAGTTGTGATATTATAATGTGGTTAGTTATAATAAGTGTTTATGGCATAATTCAACAATGTATAACAAATTTTGAATGAGAGTGTTTGGTTTTTCAAAATTTTGGCATGAGGGTTTTAGATTACTTAGATTCTAGGTTAATTAAGTACTCTAATCCTATGGGAAGCATTTGGCAATGAGTATCCTAGACTTAATTTCAACATAAGTTCGAATTTAAAAATTTTAACTAAAATATCAAATTGTGATTAGACTCGAAATTTGATGAAATTAGATGAAATGTGTTTTGGAAAACTTACAATATATGTTGCTAATCGAGATATAAGTGTTTGCCCCTTGCGAATTTAGCCCGAATTGGTGATTTGGTAAGTGGTTTTGATGGTTTTTGGGTGGTTTAGTTCGTTCACAGCAGGTAGCAAAGGAAGGGTGTGTGAGAAATGGAGTGTTTGGCAAAAGTTTTAAGAGGAAAATCGTTTTTGGTAGCATCAGATGGCCGGTCCCCTTAAACATTAAGGGGCCGCCCTCGTTAACTAGCCGGTCCCCTTAATTTTAAGGGGGCCGCCTACCAGAATTCTGAATTTTTCGAGTTTTGTTTCTGACGGAAAAATATTTATATGTATATATATAGATAGATTTATAATATATCAAAAATACGTTGGGTTGAATAGGCACGAGGAGGGAATACTTAACACATTTTATTAACATTTCGAAAAAAAATATCTTGAGAATTTTGGATAAAATGATCAAGACGTCAAGTTGACAGTGAGTTTGAGGAATGAGATGGAATGTGTGTGTGTGTGTATATATATATATATATATATATATATATATATATATATATATATATATTATGTGTAAAAGTAGGATGTTGAATAGTGTCGAGAGATAATGAGGTAAAGACGGAGATGAGTCCTGATGGCGTTGGGAGTTTGTTTCATCCATTGTTTTGTTTGCGTGAAAGTTTGAATTCTACTTCTATGTTGATCCACTCAACTCACTTCTCTTCATCACCATGAGTCTTGTGAGAGTGGACATAGAAGATTTTCATGTTGAACGTTATAGTCCAAGAGAGCAAAGGGGGAAGAAAAGATTCGAGGACGAACAATTTCTTTTAGTTCTAGATAGTCAACAAATGACATATCTAAGTTATGTGCGAATATATATATATATATATATATATATATATATATATATATATATATATATATATATATATATATATATATATATATGAATATTTATATAGACTACTTATTATGTATATGTATAATCGTATAATTATATGTATAAAGGGGTAACATATTAACACGCACATAAGAATTAAATTAGGCACTTTTAAACTAACGGGGCATGCAATTAACCAAGCATATAACATAGTAGAGAGCATGAAAGAGAGGCGTACCTTTTAGTCTTCAATAAGTAGTCTTCAAGCACTTCAAGGTGTTTATGTTGACTTATAGAAGCCAATCAAAGAAAAGATGCCGATTATCCAATGAGTTAGCAAATTAGCCACTTGGTCCCCATTGTCTAATTGGTCCAAAGTTGTTTGAACCAAACATGGGTTGCAATTGACTAGGATGCATATATGGTGGAAGTATTCCCCAAGGATTGAAGCTTGGTGGATTTGGATAATTCCACATTGGGTAACTATTATTATTATGGAGATTTTGTCGATTTTGATTTCTTCTAGGTTGAGGAGTTTTAGGTCGAGGGTGAGGATTATTTGGTCTTCTTAGGGGAGGTGTTTTCGGTTTAGGGGATTCTTCTTTGGTTTTTAAAGATGGTTTGTAGAAAATTTTTACTTCATCATTACTAGCTATAGGTACTTTTCTATCTTTCATAAGTATGTATTTAGGTGTTGACTCTAAGGGTTTTTCCTTGCTAGATTCACATTCAAACTTCACATTTTTAGTTTCACTAGTTGAGGCCTCAGTTGAATTAAATCCTAAGCCGGTTTTATCTCCTACTACTCTTTGAACACTTATTATTTTCCTAAGTGAATTACTACTATTTTCGAATTTGTCAAGTTTACAAATTTCTTCCTTAAGTTTTTCGTTTTCATTTTTAGTCTCTAGACATGTTTTACATTCTGCAAAAGCTTCTTTGCCTTTTTCTAAGTTGTGTAGTTTAATTTTTAATTCAAGTATTTCGTTTTCTAATTGGTTATTTATGCGTTTTAGGGATTCTTTTTAGTCATTACTTTTTGACCTAGTTTGCATAACCTATTATATTCACTATCTAAGTCTTTTTCGTCTAATGATAAATATTCATCACTAAAATATTCGGTTTCGGAATGTACCTCACTTGATGTCTTAGCCATAAGACACTTTTCCTCCTTTGTGGTTTCTTTCTCATCTTCGTCACTATCACTCCATGCTCCTCCAACAAACGCCTTTTGATTTTGTTCCTTTGACATCATTGGACATCTTCCGATGAGATGATTTGGATCACCGCATTTAAAACACTTTCTCTCACTCT
Source organism: Artemisia tridentata subsp. tridentata (assembly GCA_021014915.2). Taxonomy (NCBI): domain Eukaryota; kingdom Viridiplantae; phylum Streptophyta; class Magnoliopsida; order Asterales; family Asteraceae; genus Artemisia; species Artemisia tridentata. The sequence goes on along the minus strand of CP139505.1, from coordinate 168,723,414 downwards.
TGCTAATTTTGTCATCTTTATTTCTTTGGGATGCCTTTCTTTCTTCATGTGGTTGTCTAACGAATCTTCCTCGTCTTTTGAAGAATTTCTTGAAGTCTCTTACGGCCATGGCATATTTTTTGTCATCACTTTCAGAGGTTGAGCTATCCTCGTCACTAGATTCCTTCCTAGCTTTCAAAGCAATTGACTTGCTTTGTTCTCTTTTTCCTTTGACCATCTCGGAATCTTTCTTTATTATTGCCTCGTAGACTTTCAAGTTGCCGATCAACTCGTCAAGTTGAAGAGTTGACAAGTTCTTCGATTCTTCAATCGCCGTGACTTTAGCCCGCCATTTTGGATGAAGCGCCCTAAGAAATTTCCTAACAAAATTCTTACTAGAAAAACTCTCATCAAGTGCTTTTAAACTTGTGATGATTGTGTTAAACCTAGCAAAAACATTATCAATTGATTCCTCTTCAGGAATCATAAATTGTTCATATTGTTGAACAAGAAGATCTATTTTGTTATCTTTGACTTGACTATTACCTTGGTGAGTTAATAGTAGAGAATTCCAAATTTCTTTTGCAGTTTCACACATAAAGATTCTTTCGTATTCTTTACGTGGTAACGCATTGTAAATAACCATTTTAGCTTCATTATTTTTAGAAAGTTTTCTTTTTAAATCATCATTTTGTTTTTCAAAAGGTACTATTTCATCCTTTTTAGTTTCCGGATTATTTTGAATAGGTAAAAAATCACCATTAGTAATAACATGCCAAAGATCTAGATCTTTTGATTTCACATAAGTTTCGAATCGATTTTTCCAATAAAGAAATCCATCACTTTCAAATAGTGGTGGTCTTTGCATAGATTGCCCTTCTAAATATTTTTCAGATTCCATAGATCGTTTCAAGTTTTAAAATACAGTTTATTTTAAAAATCTTGTTTGACGTGGCTCTTGATACCAATTGTGGAAAACTAGAAGGGGGGGGGGGTTAAATAGTTTTATTTCTTTTAAATTTTATGGTGAAAACTTTTGTTTACTTTTAAAAAACTTCAATTCGATCTTATGTGACTTCAACTCTTAAACAATATGAACAAATATAAACAAATGTAAATAAGTAATGCAAGTAAAGTAAATGAAATGAAATGAAAGATAGGGATGGAAAGATCAAACCACAACACAAGGATTTATAGTGGTTCGGCTACAAGGACACCTTCCTTGCCCTACTCCACTCCCCGAGTCACCTACTCGAGAGTTCTCTTCACTATGTCACCAAACTCCCTTATGGCGGAGAAAACCTTACACAACTTTAGCTTACACCGGCTTAACGACACAAAGCTAGATGTCGGGTTCTAATCGTAGCTAGAACCAATCTCACAACTTCTACACGACTTCTTCACGACTTATTCACAACTTCTTCACGACGGATTCACGACTTCTTTATGACGGCTTCACACCTTCTACACGACGGCTTCACAACTTCTAGACTACGACTTCACAACTTCTACACTACTTCTTTACAACACAACTACTTACTTACACTTAGATCTACTTATCACAACTATACAACACTTTACTTTACACAACTACAAAATGATATGAATTGAACTACAATACTTCTTCTCTAGTTGAAGGAGTATTCTTCTTTTGCACTTGGATGATGAAAGCTTGGATCACTTGGAAACCAATGCTTAAGAGAATATGATCAAAGGATTTTAGAAAGGATTTACAAGGATTAGAGAAGATTTAGAACATAAGGTTTGGGGTGCAAAAGGTGAGGAAAAAGTCCAGAGATGAACCAGTATTTATAGGCAAATCTGAGGGCCTAGAGGAGCGGGGCGGTCCCCTTAAAATTAAGGGGGCCGCCTAGTAAAATTAAGGGGGCCGCCCAACTGGAACGTTGCTCAGATTTGTCTTTTTGTGGGGAAGGTTTTTCTGGAACATTTTTACCATTTTTGGTTGAAAATTTGAATTCATAAATTTATAAAGGATTAAACATTTTTATTTAATACCAAAAATGATTTTCTAAAAGATATAAAATGTTTGGGTCATTTTATATAAATTCTAGTGATTAAGAAAATGTTCCTTTGATCATATAATGCATTAAGCATTTGTTTATTCATACCTTAAGTGATTGAGTTGTTAAAATAGTTATTAACAACTAAATACTTGTTTAAGTCATAATTTTCCGTTTAATGATTTTACATTTTGTGATTATCAAAACGTAGAGATATCGAAAAATATTAATAACGTGTTTAGGCATTATTTATATCAACATGTATAAAACCTACGTCCCATATCTTTATATAATAGAGATTTAGGGTTACAAAGACTCTAAATTGACAATATTAGTCCTTTAACTTTGTCTTCATAAGTTTCCTCCATCGTTCATCTTTTGTCAATATCAACTCATATATTTAATTCCTAACAATGTGCATCTTTATAGATTCATGATTGGTTCTCTAATGTATCTAACAGCCTCTAGGCCTGATATAATGTATGTTGTGTGTGCTTGTTCTCGTTTTCAGGTTACTCCCAAGACTTCACATCTTCATGTTGTGAAGAGGATCTTTAGATACTTAAAGGGCAAACCCAATTTGGGCCTTTGGTATCCTAAAGAATCATCTTTTGACCTGGAAGCCTATTCAGATAGTGACTATGCTGGAGCAAGTCTTGATAGGAAATCCACAACTGGAGGTTGTCAATTCCTTGGAAGAAGATTAATTTCTTGGCAATGCAAGAAGCAGACTATTGTGGCTACATCAACAACAGAAGCTGAGTATGTAGCAGCTGCCAATTGCTGTGGACAAGTCTTGTGGATTCAGAATCAAATGCTGGATTATGGTTTGAACTTTATGAACACTATAATTCACATAGATAATGAAAGCACTATCTGTATAGTTAAGAACCCTGTATACCACTCTAAAACTAAGCATATAGAAATAAAGCATCACTTCATTAGGGATTGCTTTGAAAAGAAGCTAATTAGAGTGGAAAAGATACACACAGATCTTAATGTGGCAGACCTATTAACCAAAGCCTTTGATGGACCTAGGTTTAATTACTTAGTGGTTAATATTGGTATGATGAACCCATAGCTCAGTTTAAGGGGAGGTTACATTTAAGGGGAGGCAAAATGTAAAGTTTGTATATTAGAACCAGTACTAAGTAGTTAATTCTGATCAGTAGTTAATTCTGATTAAAAGTTAATTCTGGTTAGGAATTAATTCTGGTAGTCTTAGAAGTTAATTCTTGTAGTAGATTTAATACAAGTTAATTTAAAAAAAAAAAAAAAAAAAAAAAAAAAAAAAAAAAAAAAAAAAAAATCCTCTAGTAGTTTTAATTCTGGTAGCAAATTTTTCTTCATTTTAATTGTAAAATCGTTTGTTTGTATGTTTTCTTGGTTTTTCTTGGTGTTGGGACTAACATTTGCAGAAATCACATGGATTGGTGAAGATCAGAAGCCTTGATATTGCTTTTTATGAGTGTTTGTCTGATTCATTGGTTAAGTCTGGTGAGTCAGTGATTAAGTCTGGTTGACCAATATTAAGTCTGGTAGTGTAAAATGTAATTAATTTATTACCGTTAAGTCTGGTCAGTCAAATAAAGATTTTTTATTTTATTTAAATTCGTCCATTGATATTTTTGGGGGAAAGAGGTATATATGGATAAGATTTAATTCATTTTTCATCTTTATCCATTATTTACTTCTAATTTCTAAAATCTTTACACACGGCCAAGATTTACTCTGTTTTTCTACTACCAGTAAAAACCCTAATTTGATTAGCAACCAGCACTTAATCATTCTCTCGACTATGGCTTCACTAAAGTTTTGTGACAAGCACAACCAGGTTGGTTTCTTGAAGAAACCAAATCAAAGTGGAGGTTTCGAGCAGATTGTGGATTTCTTAAGAGGTTCTAACCTTCGGTACGCCTTAACTCATAATCCTACAATTTATACTTCTCTTGTTAAGCAGTTTTGGGGGTCCGTTACCTCTGAAACTCTTGCTGATGGTACACCACAGTTAAGGGCAACCATTGATACACATGACTTCATTGTCACTGAGGCATCCATTAGGAGCAGTCTTAAATTGGATGATGCCTCAGGGGAATATATTTTGTCTAATGATGACCTTTTTGAGGGTATGAGAACCATAGGCTATCCACTGATGGTACTTTTACTTTTTGGAAAAGCTCTTTTACACCACAGTGGAAGTTTTTAATTCATCATTTGCTCCATTGCCTAAGTCCCAAGAGTGGTGGATGGGATCAGTTTGGAAGCAATATTGCTTCTGCATTGGTCTGTCTCTCACTTGGAAGGTCTTTCAACTTTTCAAAACTTATTTTTGATGGCATGGACTCAAATGCTAAGCATAACCACAAGTTTTTAATGTACCCTCGATTTCTTCAAATGATTTTGGACTATGAACCTGATGATAAAATGCAGCATTATGTGAGTGTGGCTTTCACACCTAAAATATTTGCAAATATGAAAAGGGGTTTTCCTGGGGCACATTGGCCACTTTTTCCTGCTATGCTTTCTGGTGCAACTAACATTGCAGATACATCTACTGCTGAACAAGTGGAGCAAACCAATGAGGAGCAAACCCAGGAACAACCAAGATCACCCACACCACAACCAAGTTCATCACCATCCCAACCAAGAGTACCTACACCCACACCATCTTCACCACCACAGCAAACCCAGATTCCAAGTCCTATACTGGAGGAGGAATCCACTTCTATGACTGTGGAAGATCTTCTAACATTGGTGCCTACTTTGGTTAATAGAGTTGCAGTATTGGAAAAGGCAAACCATGCTATGAGTGGGGCTATTGTCACTTTGGTATGGAAGGTGAAAAAGATGGAGAAGGTTATGAAGGAGAAAGGAGTTGCTTTTGATGACCAAGAGGGTGGAGATGAAAATTCTTCCAAACAGGGGAGGAATTTAGAGGAAGAACAAGTTTTTAAGACACCAGCTAAGGATAAACCAACTGATGAAGTAGACATAAGTCCTGAAGGAAGGGAAGCAGCAGAAACATTAGCCCAATCTCTGAGTAAAATTCAACAACAAAGGAAGAAAAGCAGATATCCAAAAAGGAAATTGATAATTGATGAAGAGATTGAATCTGATGAAGAATTGGTTAAATCTGCTGAGGGTATTAAGTCTGTTGGTATTAAGGATAAGTCTGGTGAAGTTAATACTGGTGATGCAATTAAGTCTGGTCAAGTAAAGTCTGGTGAGGTTGTTAGTTCTGCTCATGGGGATAAGTCTGGTAATGAGGAGCAGCCTAAAACTCAAAGGGAAGGAAAACAAATTATGATGGAAACTCCTAAGCCCAAGAAATCAAAGAGACAAGAAAGAGAAGAGGAAGCATCTCTAGCTGAGATTGCTAGGATACAAGAAATGGAAAAGGCTGAGATAGAAAAGGAGGAAGAACAGAAAAGACAAGATGAAATGCTTGCAAGAAAGCTATCAGAAGAGTTTAATGATGATCCTCTGATGCAAATGATTGAAAAAGATGATGAGTTGAGGGTAAAGTTTGAGGAACTTAAGGCTATTCCAGGTTTGACTGCAGAGGAGAGAGCCAAACAACTAGCAGAGTTCATAAATTCTAGAAGAAATGAAGAAACTTTGGGGGATTTTATGTCTGTGATAAGACAGACTCAGAAGAAAACCAAGGCTCCCAAGAAGATGTCTAAAGCAGAACAGATGCATGGTATGAAGATGTATCTAAAGAACATGATGCACTCAACCTGGGAAAAGATGAAAGGAAAATCATTTGAGGATATTGAAGCTGCATATGTGAGTGCATATGAGAGAGATCAAGGCTATAGGCCAGTGGATTATGAAGATTCTTTAAGAAGAAGTTTCAAGAAACAGAAGGTGACAGAATCTGAACCAATTATAGAAGCTGAGAAAGTGGAAGAAAAGGTAACTGAAGTTGAAAAACCATCTGAAGTTGAGAAGGCATCAAGTGAGGTGAAAAAGATTAAAGAAGAAGTGAAAAAGTCTGTTATCATCTTTACAAGAAGGAAAAGTATAGCAAGAAAGAGTAAATCCAAGAAGAAAGTACAAGAAGAAGATGAATCAGAAGAAGAAGAACCTTCATCTGAGGGTTGTACTATGGGAACAATTCCTGAAAGCTCTAAGGAACCAGCTAAAATTGTCAAATATCATATAATTAGGACTGGACAAAGAGCTTCTTATCAGATCATAAGGGAGGACAACACTGATGTTGTATACCTTAACTTTCCAGGAATGTTGAATGATGTGAGTAGAGAAGATATTATGGATTTGCACAAGTTGGTGAATATCAGACATGGGGACAACAGACCTGAAGAAGAGTTTGAAAGGCTCTTTTGGGGAGATTTAAAAATAATGTTTGAGCCACCTTCAGAGGAAGATGAACTTTGGAAGCAGACAGATCAATAAAGGATTGTCAGTTGGAGATATTTTCATACCTGTAAGGTACATTGTTTATCTTTACAAAGTGCAACTATCTATATGCTTGCAGAAGTGGAATATCCTTTACCACCAAAGGTCTGCAAGGCCATGTTGGAAAAGAAGTTATATGCAGATGAGAAGGATGACGTTTATGAGCAGTTGCTGGATTTGATTAAGGAAAAATCTTTAAAGGAACCATATTGGGGTGTTTGAAGTGTTTGAAAGAATTTTCAAGTTGATAAGTGAGACTAAAGGAACTTCTCACTTGGTGAAGGTGCATAGCACTAACACAATAAATGGTTATCAGTCCACCATGTCTAACCAACATAAGGATTGGCTGATCCATTAGCAAACGGCTGTGGTAAAGATATTTCAAATCCGTTAATGGTTGACAATTTACCAAAAATTGTAT